>CM046332.1:10614400-11127947 GCA_025403435.1 Artocarpus heterophyllus
CAAAAACCAAAGGCCACCCACAGTTTTGTAAAACGGGATATTTTTAACATTTTACAAATTGTTGTGTTTTAAAACTCAAAACATCATTTTAAAACAATAAGAAATCATTTGAATTCATCAAATTAACAAAACAACTAAAATTCAAAATTTAACCAAATAATCAAATTAATGTTGAAACATTAATTATGGCACACTAATTCATCATTTTACATTACAATAACATTAAATAAATTTCGGGGCGTTACAGTACTCCTCAAAGGCTGGATCATCAGCAAGACTAATTGGTTGTTGAGCACTAGCCAAATATCTAGCATGCCATTCTCTTACTCTTTGTTGGTCATATGACCAATTGGTAACACTACCATCAGGGCTAAATTGAAGTGTTTGTTGACGACAATCAACACCACCTACACTATGCTTAGCTTCACATTTTTTGCGATGCCTCTCTAAGTGACCAGTGCCAGAAGAGGATTTATTTGTGTAGTCTTGTTTGCATACTTTGCAAATTGCGTCCTCTTCTGTTACACCATGCTCGTTTGTATGTGCTACGAGATCAAAGTAATTCCAAACTAGTGAAGTTTGTTGAATTTTCCTTTTGCCCTTACGAGTGACTTCAGAGGAGCCATCAACTTGAGATAGCAAGTCAACTCCAATTTCTTCTAGTGGATCATTAAATTGTTCTTCTTCGTTGATCACCAATGAATGTTGCTCTCCCTCTAGTGTGATGATGCCATAGCTTCAATAAAAAATAACAATAAATTAACGTAACATAAAAATTAAATAAAATAATTACATAATAAAATTAACTTATAACAATACAAAATTAATGAACAACAAATGAAATAAATTATACCTTCAAGTTTTTTTTCCTTTCTGAAAAACTCTAAGTAATCTAAAAAACAAGACAATACATAAGATCTTAGAAGTTTGTTGAATGAGTATCTCTGTGAATGTTCTACGTTTATTTATAGGTAAAAAAGTTTATTTTTTTTATTTTTTTATTTTTAAATCTTTTTTTTTCTTTCAAGTGTAACTTGATTAGACAATTCGCTGAAGACTTAACGTCTCAGCTTTGCACATTGCAGGCCTTCCTTCTGAGCCTCTATGTTAGGCCTGCCCCTTTATAATTGCATAGGGGAATCTAATGCCATGTTCACTCACGGGTGAATATGGCATGCATAAATTATATAATATTTAATCATTATGTGTATTAAATAATATATATATATATTAAATGTATAGTATTTTGATGTGATAATACATGACCTATAGACTCAATATCCGATTCTTAGCTTTGCTTCTCCAAAGCAAAGCATACCTTATGTAAAAAACCTAAACTACCCCTATGTAAAATAAACTTGCATAAAAATTTTTTACCCAGGGGGCTCCGCCCCCTACAATCCCTGGGAGGGGGGTTTACCACCCCCCTTCCAACCCTCACGTCGACCTTACCACGAAGGTTGATCCGTGTACAACCTCTGCGTAGGGACAATCTGCGTTAGGGTAATAATTAAGCTCTACACATACTAACAATGCCTACAAGAAAAAAATTAAAAAAATGCAAAGAAAAGAAAAAGAGCTTGTCAGGCCTATTGCAATATGATGTGCATGGGGGATCTAATACTATGTTCACTCACAGGTGAATATGGCATGTATATATATTATATAATATTTAATTCTTACATGTATTAAATAATATATATATTAAATGTATAGTATTTTGATGTGATAATACATAACCTACAGATTCAGCATCTGATTCTCAACTTTACTTCTCAAAAGCAAAGCATGCCTACAAGGAAAAAAATAAAAAAATAAAAAGAAATAAAAAGAAAAGAAAAAGAACTTGCCAGACGTATTGTGATGTGATTGCATTGGGAAAATTTCATGCCATATTCATTCACGGGTGAATATGGCATGTATATATATTATATAATATTTAATTCTTATATGTATTAAATAATATATATATTAAATGTATAGTCTTTTGATGTGATAATACATGACTTACAATGGGCCTTCTATGACTTACTAGGGGAGGCCATACTCAATCATGTTCACCCGTGAATGAACATGAAAAGATATATCTATATATATATATTTATATGAAATTGGGCCACAATGGGCTGGCCCATTGTGGGCCTGTATAGGCCTAGATGGGTCAGCCCATTGTGGGCCTAGATGGGCTGACCCAGCCTAGGCCGGTGGGCTGGCCCATTGTGGGCCGAGGTGGGCCGGCCCCGCCCGACCCAGGCTTAGCTCAGCCTAGCCCGACCCATGATTTTTCATGAGCCGTGTTGAACCGACCCATGAGTCAACATATATTGGCCCAGCCCAACGTACAAATATTTATGGGGCTGTAAACAGTGTCGAGTCGTGTTAGTCCGATCTATCACTGTAACAGGATAGGTTCAGGCTGACCCATAGATCCTGGCTCATTGTTACATCTCTAGTCTGGACTAACATTTTCAGTAAATGAAAATTATTACTTTTATAACGTGCGTTGGGTACCACGGGTTATAGAAAAGTGGGCCCAATTTTCGACTCTCGTATTTTGTGACTTGGTAATTTCTCACGTGGAGAGGGTGCTTTTTGACCACCGGTGGTTACTTTTGTACCAGCTCTTTGGATCAGACTTCAATAGTTAAAAAGCCATACGTTTTCTACACTTTCATTGGACCGCGCTTACATAATTGAATCCAATGAGATTTTCAACATTAATGATGGAGCCCATGATTTTTACTTGTTGGTGAAGGAGTTCCTAACGTGCCAAACGCTACGAGTGCAAGCCACGCACACATCAAGTTGGACGAGCACGCATGGATTGCATGGATTGCAAGCTTTTAAAGCGCTGGGTCCCGCTGCGCAGGTGGACGTGGTCCAATTTAGTGCTGACACGTGTCACAAAATAACAAAGGCCACACGGATGAGAGAGAAAAATAGGAGTTTTGGCTCCCAATTTGGTGTTTTTTACGCCTTTTTGTTCCTTTTGCTCTAGATTATTTTAAATCTACAGACAAATAATTAGAGCAAAATTAAGGATTACTTTCATAAATTCTTCCTGCCTTTGATTTTTTAAAATTAGTCAAAATGCCTCTGACTTATAAAAAAACTGTCAAAATACTCTCTTCGTCCAATTCCATCTACAAACTTAATGGAATTGTTGACGTCACACCTCATTAAACATTAAAAAATATATTAAAATTATAATTAAATATATAAAAATAATTAAATATTAATTTATAATTAAAACTTTTAACTTTAATTTTTTTCTTTTTTTTTTCACTCCTCCCTCTTCTCCATGCTCTCTTTGTCTTTCCTTTCTCTCTTTCTCTATTGTAAATGTTTAGACCAATCCCTTCAAAAAAAAATTTCAGACCAAAAAACCCAATGGAACCCCCTAGCGATCCCCCCTTGTGCTGCCTGTCCCTACACGCTCAATTCCCCTTCCTATGCCATAACCCCGCGACGGCCAGTCTTGGCCTCACATCGCCATCCCCACATGTTCTGGTTGTATTGGAACTTTAGTTCCAACCATGGATTCTTATAGCGATCCAATTTCTTCCTAATAGCTTTCATAATCTTATCTTTTTGAGAAATCCTAGCTTCGCCTCTTTCAACATTTTTTATAATTCGATCATAATCTAGAGGGGACATTATATCAAACCCAATTAAAATCAACCTTCTTATTAGACTAGAAAAAAGAACCTTTCATTTCAATTAGGGTCCTGTGTAGCACAACCTCAGGTCAAAAGATATAAAGTCCTAGTTCAACTGATTTCGACTTTTCTGAAACTCACAATTTGCAATGATGTGTGATAAAGAAGAGGGAGGAGTGAAAAAAGGGGGAAAAAAATTAAAGTTGAATGTTTTTTTATTATAAATTAATATTTAGTTATTTTTATATATTTAATTATAATTTTAACATATTTTTTAATGTTTAATGAGGTGGCACGTTAGCAACTCTGTTAAGTTTGTAGGTGAAACTGGACGGAGGGAGCATTTTGACAGTTTTTATGGATCGATGGGCAGTTTGATCGATTTTGAAAAATCAGGGGGCAAAGTCAATTATGGTACATAGATCAGGTGGATTTATGAAAATAAACCTAAAATTAACTAATTTATGCACAAAATATTTATAGAAATTAAACAAATATTTTTTTAAAGTAAAATAATTTAAAGAACACAAAACACATTAAAAATACTTAAAAACACATATTTATGTTATTTTTGCAGAATTGACTCAAAATAGTTATTTAATGCACAAATGTTGTAATTGAAAGACTAGAAATACATATTTATGCGCTTTTTACCGAATTGACTCAAAATAATTATTTAACGCATGAATGTCGTAATTAAAAGACTAAAAATACATATTTATGCGGTTTTTGGCGAATTGACTGATAATAATTTTTTAACACACAAATGTTCTAATTAAAAACCTAATAGGCTGTTTGGTACGTAGGTTCAAGATCATTTAAGCCAATTCAAACCATGGAGGAGGTTCAAACTAACATTTAATGGAATAATAATTTAGTCTATTTAAACTATGAAGGCAGTTTTAAACCAAACAAAACCTCAAAAATCTAAACTTTGCTCCCTCTCCCCTCAAGTTCATACATTTTGAACCATTTTCTGTAGTAAAAACCATTCTCGATCTCGTTTTCCTTCATAAACCATAGTTTTACAAATACCAGTTCTAGTTTTAAACTTAATGTGATGTTTTAATTTCGTTTTAAACTTTTACGTCCCAAATGTCAATTCAAAACAACTATTTAAACCATATAATTTAAAACACACAGTTTAAACTATAAAGTTCTAAACTACACCATTCTAAGTTGGAAAAATAGTACGCAGCGGAAGTTTTAAAATTTTTATATTAGAGTATTTTCTAAAACACAAGTTTGATGCGCTACATGCATAAATTAACTAGATCTTACTAACCTTATATACGCCGAAAAGCTACCATAATCAGTGAAGAGAAGTAATGTTGTAGAAGGACCTCGACCAACCAACCTTCTTTGTTATTCTTTATCCATGGTCAGAGTGAGTATGGGCTCACGTCGTTCAGCTTTTTCACCAGGTGACTCTTCTTCCAACTAATTGAGAAATACCCAAAGCTATAGTTCGTGATTTGTGAACAACAGCTTTCCCGGGAGTTGTAAAGTCTTACTCTAGATTTCTCAACTAATCTAAATAATAATGAGACTCATTCCCCTTTATGTAGAGGTTGGGCCCAAGAGTCAATCCTTATCAGATAAGGCCTCAAAATTTGAATCAGAATCAATATCTAATAAAATTTTGCATGAAAACATGTGATACTTTTATCGCCAGGTCGGCAAGCCTAACTGGAAGATCAGTCTGCCGATCCTCCTCAATCGGTAAACCGAACTTAAAGATTGGTCTGCCAAACCTTCGATAAAAGATCCTTGCAAATCTTTATTTCCCACTCGAGATTCTTCGGATAGAGCATCAGTTTTAATTCAAATAACCCAATAGAGAAGTTATCTGATTAAAACAGTCATATCTAGATAATCTCTAGGAGGATAAATATTCTTGATAATTCAATAAGTTTATCTTGAATTAATTCAAAATTAATCCAACTAATAAACAAACATGAATTATCTAATCCCAATAATTCGACAAGTTTATCTTGAATTAATTTTATCACAGAATTAATTCAACTGATAAACAAACATGAATTATCTGATTTTTACCGAATTTCAACCAATCTGATAAATCTCACATAAGTTACCAATTATTAAAAAAGCACGCTGTATCGTTATAGGATTTTTGTGAGCTAGCAAGGGGACCTGATGGACCTATATAGTTCAAGCTCCCGATAATTATGAAACCCAATGTCCAAAATATACATTTCATAATTATCAACTCTAATGTTACTTCACTAAAAGCTTGGAGCTACACTCTCGAACCATATAAAATTACAAAACCCAAATAGCTAAGTCTTTATGACATATCATAGTGTATTGTATGGCTATAGGATTATCTATAACCGGATTAAGGACAAGTTCTGTCTTACTTTCCTGATTAGTTTTATCTTACGTTCCATTATCTCACCATCAAAAAACTTACCCTCAAAAGGTGGTATACCATTTGGTTACACCTATGTATCCAAGTGGTTGGACGCTCTAGTTTTTCAATTATAAGATAACACATATAAGAGGATATCAACTACTCCTAAAGAGGAGCTATAGATTCCATATCTATGAATAATAGGTCTACGCTATCAAGAGTCATGCCTCTACGTACTGGCATGCGTGCCATTATTAAAATGTGGATGTCACCCTTTGGTATATCAAAAGACATAAGTCAAGACAACGGGCCCATTATTCATCTCAGGATTAAGATACAATACATATAATTGTCTAAAGTGAATCGATTTGCTGAGACATAATTATTAATCTAAATCAATTCACTTTATGTCCCGACTCAACACATCGTCACCTATGACAATGTGCTAATGTTTCTATTTGCGGAGTCCACCTCCAATGGTCAAGACAAACCATCTCCCGTTACAGATATAGACAACGTAACAATCTTTGCATGAATAAAGTGTTAGACATGTATGCCCTAAGGAGTAAAAATGTAATACGTTTTTGGAGACATTTTTTATCAATAAAGAATTTATTCATTTATATATACCAAATCTTGTCCTCTTTACGTTCATATTTGTTGAATGTATGATAAGTAAATAGTAGTTTGAGACTGTCGATCTAAACCTTAAGAATTGGGCATATGATGGTATGATTATGCAAAAGACACGATTCTTAAGGTGACGGTCTAAAACATATGATCCGCAATTGAGGGAATAAAGTTGGGTGCTTTATTCATGTAAAGATTGTTATGTTATCTATATCCCTATAAGGAGATGGTTTGTCTTGATCATCGGAGTTGGACTCCGTGAATAGAAACATTGACATGTTGTCATAGGTGATGATGTGTTGGATCGGGACATAAAGTGAATTGATTTGGATTAATAATTCTATCTTGGCAAATCGATTCACTTTAGACAGTCATTTGTATTGTATCTTAATCCTGAGATGAATAATTGGCCCGTTGTCTCGACTTGTGTCTTTTGATGTGCCAATGGCTGACTCCCACATCTTAATAGTGGTATGCATGCCGGTACGTTGGAGGCATGACTCTTGATAGCGTAGACTTATTATTCATAGATATGGAATCCATAGCTCCTCTTTAGGAGTAATGATATCCTCTTATATGCGTTGTCTTGTAAATGAAAAACTAGAGTGCTCAACCATTTGGATACATAGGTGTAACCGAATGGTATACTATCTTTGGATGGTAAGTTTTCTAATGGTGAGACAATTGAACGTAAGATAAAAACAATCCGGAAAGTAAGACAGAACTTGTCCTTAAGCCGATTATGGATTATCATATGGGGATACGATACACTTTGATATGTCATGGAGACTTAGCTACACGAGATTCGTAATTCTATAAAGTTCAAGAGTGCAGCTCCAAGCTTTTAGTGGAGTAGCGTTGGAGTTGATAGTTGTGAAATGTATATCTGGGATATTGGGTTTTATAATTATAGTGAGCTTGAACTTTATAGGTCCATTTTGGTCCCCTTTGCTAGCTCACAAAATCCTGTAACGACACGGCGTGCTTTTCCAATAATTGGTGACTTATGTCGGAATTATCAGATTGGTTTAAAATTTGTAAGAATCAAATAATTCATGTATGTTTATTGGATGAATTAATTTTTGTAATAAAATTAATTTAAGATAAACTTGTTGAATTATTGGGATCAGATAATTCTTGTCTGTTTATAGGTTGATTTAATTTTGGATAAATTAAATCAAGATAAACTTGTAGAATTATTGTGAATTGATTTATTTTCTTAGAGATTATCTTGATAAAGTTTGTTTTGATAAGATATTTTCTCTATTAGGTTATTTGAATCAAAAATGAGACTTTATCCTATAGAATCTCGGGTGGAAAATAAAAGATTCGCGGAGATTTTTTCACAGGAGTTCGGCCTACCGAATGACGTGTTCGGCCTACCGATGGGGTCTGTTCGGCCTGCCGATCAGCGAGCGATAAGATTACGCGTTTTCACGTGGATCTTATCAGATATTGATCTGAACTTGATTCTGTTTCGAGTTTTTGAGACCTAATCTGATAAGGACTAACCCTAGGACCAATAGCTATAAAGGGGGAGTGAGTCTCATGATTTACTCATATTAATGAGAGATTAAAAGTGATACTGTTCTAGTGAGCATCTGAAAACTCCCTAAGAGCTTTTGTTCACATATCACGAACACCAGCTTTGGGTTCTCTCTCTTGGTTGGAAGCAGAGTCACCGGTGGAAGAGCTGAATGTGTGAGCCCACACTCACTCCGGTTGTGGATAGAGAATAGCAAAGAAGACCAGTTGGTTGAGGCTCTTCTGGAACATTACTTCTCTACATAGGTTGTGGAGGTTCTTCACACAAAGGTTAGTAAGATCTGTCTAATTTATACATATAGCATGTCAAACTTGTGTTTTGGAAATTACTCTGACGAAAAAATTTTTAAAATTCCGTTGCGCACCGCGTTTTCAACAAATGGTATCAGAGCCATGGTTTTTACATAAATTTACAAGTTTGTGATCATGATATATGCATAAATTTTGTGATCTTTATCTCTCCTATGCTTGAATTGAATTTTATAGAGAGATGGCACTTTAGGTTTCCATATAATATATATGTTGTCATGGATTATGTGGTGAATGTTTATTAATTAATTATGGTTGATTAAATCGTTGTTTAATTATTTATTAATTAATTAATACCGGTTATGGTTCCTTAGAGTTTAGAATATGTATCTAGGTTTTTCATGTAATTAGATGGCGAACTATCATCTTCGTCTAGGAATTATTATTTATTTTAAATTTATAAAATTTTGTAATTAAATAATTATTCGGAGAAGACGGATCTAGAAAATGGATCTAGAAGAATGATGATGGTGCCCCCAGGTATTTCCTGAGTCTCTAATTTTATGTTTTTGAATTGTTGAAAATAAAATTAATGAATTGCATTAAAATTGTATTTTTTGGAATGAGGGATTACTGCTCGGTCGGCATGCCAGACATCACAGTGTGGCAGGCCGATGGTCACAGATCGACAGGCTGGACATGTGGTTCGGCAAGCCGACAGTGGGGCAGAAATTGGCTGGCTCTGCTGGCAGGCCAAACTTTTAGTTCGGCAGGCCAAACTTTCATGGGTCGGCAGGCCGATGAAGCATGACCGGCAGGCCGATCACCCAGATCGGCCTGTCGACCAAGAGCTGAAAAATTTTCAAAAAATGTGCAATTTTTGCAGTACAGTTTTAATTTTATTTTTGAGGTGATTCTGAGAAACATTAAATTTGGATATGACCAAAAATATGAAGTATTTGATTCATACGGGATTGAAGACTTGAAGATGGGTATTACATGAAGAAGGATACATCTTGAGGATTCAAGGATGAAGAATCGATAAAATGTCTCGATTATTCTCTTGTAATCTTAGTTTTTTATTCTCTAGGGTGAAACCATAATATTACGGTTATTATTAATTTGCTTGTAGCTTTGCTTGATTGCTTTGCTTGTCTGCATTATAATATGATTTGCCATGTATATTGATAACATGTTAGATAGAATAGGGAGTGCCGCTCATATTAAAATTGTTCATGCATATTCTTAAAATAAAATCTTGACTTCAAAAGATTGAGTGGGAAAAGGTTTTCGAAGAAAGGACCTAAGGCCTCCATCGTTGGTCCATAGGCAGAACATGGTGGTCCCGACCCCTAGGAAGGGATTTCTATCATGTACCAAATTGGATCTCTGAAAAGATAGGGTATTTTAGTGTGATTTATGGTTGCACACCCCTAGGTGGTGATTATAAATCATGGATAAAATATTGAAACGATGGTTATACACTCACGTTAATTTTATTATTAACCTCCCCTAGGAGCTCTATTAATAAATTTATTGGCCAAAGAAACGATTATTAATATATGCTGGATCATACGGTCCTGGATGGCATATATTAATCAGGAGGGGATCCGTGTTCCTGATTGAATTTGGAATGACTCCCCTAGGAGCTTGTTGAATTCTGAGTTGGGAATTATCGTTGTAAGGTTGTGATATTTTCAAGGTTTTGACACATAAACACATTTGTATGATTTACATGATTGTGTGACACATAAACACATTTGTATGATTTACATGATTGTGTTATCTTACTAAATTATTATTTTATGTTTGCTTATGTTTGGTATATGATTCTTTATTGTAGATTGAAAATGTCTAAAAACGCTTTATCATCGATGCTTGACAAAAACCAATTAACCGGTGAGAATTATAACAATTGGAAACAGAACCTGGACATGGTCCTATCCTTTGAGAAACTGAAATATGTACTGACAACCCCTTGTCCTCCCAAGCCTACGGGAGACTCAAGTAATGAGCAATTCCAAGCGTACGATTGCTGGAAAGATGCTAATGATCAGGCCCACTGCTATGTTATGGCTAGCATGAACAACGTGCTGCAGGCTCAACTAGGATTATGAGACTGCGAAGTAGATCTTGGATAATCTTGAGGTTATGTTTGGAGGCCAGGCCATAACAAAGCGGCAAGAGGCTTTTCGGAAACTCTTAAACTGTAGACAGAGACCAGGGACATCTGTAAAGGAGCACATGATGTTGGTCATGGGTTACCTCGCTGAGGCTCAAACCAATGGAGCCGACATCGATGCTGAAACTCAGATGACTATGGTCTTTGAGACTCTGTCTAAGGAATTTATTCTGTTTAGAGCTACTTTTAATTTAAGCAATAGACGGGATATGACCTTGATAGAACTGATGAAACAATTACAGGAGTTCGAACTGCTGATCAGGGAGTCTCCTGCTGGTGGTGAGCCCAACATGGTGGCTGCTTCTGGTTCCAATCCTAACTTAGGGAATGGAAAGAAGCAACGGGCCAAGAACGGGAAGTCTTCTATTCCTGCAGCTACCAAGAGCAAGAAAAAGAAGAAGAGGAACCCAAAGAAGCTTAAGTGCTTCTTCTGTGGAAAGGTCAGGCATATTAAGAAGCATTGCAAGGACTTCCTTTTCAAAGGAGGTAGGTGTGATCTTCCATATTTAGAAACTTGTTTGGTTGAGGAATCCAGTGACATCTGGGTCATAGATTCTGGAGCAACTAATCATGTTTGTGTTTCTCTGCAGGGATTCAAAGATACAAGAAGTCTGCTACATGAGGACTTCACGCTTCGGATGGGCGATGGATCCTTGGTCTCAGCGGAAGCAGTGGGAGATGTCCATCTTTACTTTGATAATTATAGGAATTTAATTTTGCGAGATTGTTTTTATGTTTCTAAATTTAAAAGGAATTTAATTTCTGTATCTTGTTTATTTAAAGACTCCTACATGGTATCTTTTAATGAAAAAGTGGTGATTTGTAAAAACAAATCTTTTATCTGTTCTGGATGGATGCAAAATAATCTATATTTTATCAAACGTAAGATGGACTTATTGCTTAATGCTGAGATAAATGATAATGACTCTAAAAGACTTAAAACTTCTCACTCTAATAAGACCTATCTTTGGCATTTGCGCCTTGGTCATATTAACCTGAACAGAATTCAAAGGTTAGTAAGGGATGGACCTTTAAGTCACTTAAAGGTGGAATCTATACCTCAATGTGAATCTTGTTTGGAGGGTAAAATGACCAAAAGACCATAAAGGTCTAAGGGCAATAGGGCCGAAGGGGTTTTGGAACTTGTGCATAGTGATGTTTGCGGACCGATGAACATCCGGACACGAGGAGGGTATGAGTACTTCGTCACTTTTATTGACGATTACTCAAGATATGGGTATGTGTACCTGATGCACCACAAAAAGCAAAACTTATGATAAGTTTAGGGAATTTTGGGCTAAAGTGGAAAAGCAATTGGGTAGACCCATAAAGGCACTTCGATCTGATCGAGGTGGGTAATACCTTTCTGATGAGTTCTTGGGACACTTGTTAGAGAATGGGATTTTATCCCATTTGACTGCGTCGGGCACTCCGCAGCAGAATGGCATAGTGGAGAGAAGAAATAGGACTTTGTTGGACATGATTAGGTCCATGATGAGTTATTCATCATTGCCTTTATCCTTTTAGGGATATGCACTACAAACTGCATGTTATCTTTTGAACAATGTGCCTTCAAAATCGGTCTCTAAAACTCCTCACGAGTTGTGGACAAGAAGGAAGACATCCTTAAACCATATTCGCATATGGGGATGTCTGGCTCATGTCTTGTTTAAGGATCCGTATAAGTTGGAAGCACTTTCAAAAGTTTGCGTGTTTGTAGGATATCCAAAAGGGACTAAAGGGGGTTATATTTATAACCCAAAGGAAAATAAAGTCGTGGTTTCAACTAATGCAACTTTCCTTGAGAAGAGTTACATGGACGACTTTAAACCTCGAAGCAAAGTGGTGCTTGAGGAGTTAAGGGGTGATCCATTCACTCCGGAGGTTCCGAACGAAACCATTCCGATCGGTGTAGAAAAACCAAACAAACCTGAACAACAACCTCATGGGCTTCGACGTAGTGGGAGGATCGGGCGTCAACCTGAGAGGTATATGTTCAATGGGGAGGTCTTCTTGGCTGAACCGGATGAACATGACAAGGATCCTTATACTTATGTAGAAGCTATGGAGGATGTTGATTCAAGACTCTAGACAGAGGCCATGAACATAGAGATGAAATCTATGGAGACTAATCGGGTCTGGGAGCTTGTGGATCTTTTCGAAGGGGTAAAACCTATAGGGTGTAAGTGGATCTACAAGAGGAAAAGAGGAGTGGATGGAAAGGTCGAAACTTTTAAGGCTAGACTGGTAGCTAAGGGTTATACGCAAAAGGAAGGAATCGATTATGAGGAAACCTTTTCGCCTGTAGCCATGCATAAGTCTATCCGAATTCTCTTGTCCATAGCTGCCGCTCTCGACTACGAGATTTGGCAGATGGATGTCAAGACGGCTTTTTTGAATGGCTATCTTGATGAGTCCATTTATATGATACAACCAGATAGGTTCAAGGTCGCGGGTCAAGAGGGTAAGGTTTGTAAGTTGCTAAAGTCAATTTATGGACTTAAGCAGGCATCCCGTTCTTGGAACATAAGATTTGATCAAGTGATCAAGACTTATGGGTTCTCACAAAATGTGGATGAACCATGTGTTTACAAACACATAAAGGATGGGAAGGTGGTTTTTCTACTGCTCTATGTAGATGACATTCTGCTAATTGGCAATGACGTTGGGGCGTTGTCATCGGTTAAATTATGGTTGACCAAGCAGTTTGACATGAAGGACTTGGGTAAGGCTAATTTTGTTCTCGGTATCCAGATCTTTCAGGATAGGAAGAACAAAATGATAGCTTTGTCACAGGCCGGCTACATAGATAAAATTCTTAGGAGGTTTGCAATGCAGGATTCCAAGAAAGGTGGGCAACCATCTAGGTCTGGAATTACTCTTTCTAAGAAAGACTCTCCAAAGTCTTATGAAGAAAGAGAATACATGAAGAAGGTGCCTTATGCTTCGGCAGTGGGTAGTCTCATGTATGCCATGCTTTACACACGACCGGATGTTAGCTATGCGGTCGGGATTGTAAGTCGATTTCAGGCGGATCCAAGACCAAACCATTGGGTTGCAGTAAAGCATATTTTCAAGTACCTGAGAAGGACTCGAGGGTATATGCTTGTGTATTCGGGTGAGGACTTAACTCCTCTAGGATACACTGACTCAGATTTTCAATCCTGTCTGGATTCTAGGAAATCTACTTCAGGGTTTGTGTTTACTCTAGGCAGCGGTGCCATTAGTTGGAGAAGTGCGAAGCAAGATTGCACTTCGGATTCAACGATGGAGGCCAAGTATGTGGCGGCTAGTGATGCTTCAAAAGAAGCAGTGTGGCTCCGCAAGTTCCTTGGGGATCTTGAGGTAGTTCCTGGTATGGATAAAGTGGTATCACTGTACTGTAATAACAGTACGGCGGTAGCTAATGCTAAGAAACCAAGATTTCACAAGAGGAGTAAGCATATTGATCGGAAGTATCATGTGATAAAGGACTTCGTTGAGGGTGGGCATGTCGCGGTGTGCAAGATCGCGTCAGAGGACAATTTAGCTGATCCATTTACGAAGACACTTACTGGGAGAGTCTTCGAGAGGCATTTGGAAGCTATGGGGATGCGAAATTTGCTGTATTTACTCACTTAGTGCATGTGGGAGATTGTTAGACATGTATGCCCTAAGGAGTAAAAATGTAATATGTTTTGGAGACATTTTTTTTCAATATAGAATTTATTCATTTATATATACCAAATCTTATCCTCTTTACGTTCATATTTGTTGAATGTATAATAAGCAAACAGTAGTCTGAGACTGTCGATCTAAACCTTAAGAATTGGGCATATGATGGGATGATTATGCGGAAGACACGATTCTTAAGGTGACAGTCTAAAACATATGATCCGCAATCGAGGGAATAAAGTTGGGCGCTTTATTCATGTAAAGATTGTTATGTTGTCTATATCCCTATTGGGAGATGGTTTGTTTTGACCATTGGAGTTGGACTCCGTGAATAGAAACATTGGCATGTTGTCATAGGTGATGATGTGTTGGATCGGGACATAAAGTGAATGGATTTGGATTAATAATTCTATCTTGGCAAATCGATTCACTTTAGACAGTCATTTGTATTGTATCTTAATCCTGAGATGAATAATGGGCCTGTCTGTGTCTCTTGATGTGCCAATGGCTGACTCCCACATCTCAATAGTGGTATGCATGCCAGTACATTGGAGGCATGACTCTTGATAGCGTAGACTTGTTATTCATAGGTATGGAATCCATAGCTCCTCTTTAGGAGTAATGATATCCTCTTATATGTGTTGTCCTATAATTGGAAAACTGGAGCGCTCAACCATTTGGATACATAGGTGTAACCAAATGGTATACTATCTTTGGATGGTAAGTTTTCTAATGGTGAGACAATGGAATGTAAGATAAAAATAATTGGGAAGGTAAGACATAACTTGTCCTTAAGCTGATTATGGATTATCATATGTCCTGGAGACTTAGCTACACGAGCTTCGTAATTCTATAAAGTTCAAGAGTGCAGCTCCAAGCTTTTAGTGGAGTAGCGTTGGAGTTGATTGTTGTGAAATGTATATCTGGGATATTGGGTTTCATAATTATCGTGAGCTTGAACTTTATAGGTCCATTTTGGTCCCCTTTGCTAGCTCACAAAATCCTGTAACGACACAACGTGCTTTTTCAATAATTGGTGACTTATGTCGGAATTATCAGATTGGTTTAAAATTTGTAAGAATCAAATAATTCATGTCTGTTTATTGGATGAATTAATTTTTGTAATAAAATTAATTTAAGATAAACTTGTTGAATTATTGGGATCGGATAATTCTTGTCTGTTTATCAGTTGATTTAATTTTGGATAAATTAAATCAAGATAAACTTGTAGAATTATTGTGAATTGATTTATTTTCTTAGAGATTATCTTGATAAAGTTTGTTTTGATCAGATATTTTTTCTATTGGGTTATTTGAATCAAAACTGAGACTTTATCCTATAGATTCTCGAGTGGAAAATAAAAGATTCGCGGAGATTTTTTCACGGGAGTTCGGCCTGTCGAATGACGTGTTCGGCCTGCCGATGGGGCCTGTTCGGCCTGCCGATCAGCGAGCGATGAGATTATGCGTTTTCACGTAGATCTTATCAGATATTGATCTGAACTTGATTCTGTTTCGAGTTTTTGAGACCTAATCTGATAAGGACTAACCCCAAGACCAATAGCTATAAAAGGGGAGTGAGTCTCATGATTTACTCAGATTAATTGAGAGATTAAAAGTGATACTCTTCTAGTGAGCATCTGAAAACTCCTTAAGAGCTTTTGTTCACATATCATGAACACCAGCTTTGGGTTCTCTCTCTTGGTTGGAAGGAGAGTCACCGGTGGAAGAGCTGAATGTGTGAGCCCACACTCACTCCGGTTGTGGATAGAGAATAGCAAAGAAGACCAGTTGGTTGAGGCTCTTCTGGAACGTTACTTCTCTACACAGGTTGCGGATGTTCTTCACACAAAGGTTAGTAAGATCTGTCTAATTTATACATATAGCATGTCAAACTTGTGTTTTGGAAATTACTCTGATGAAATTTTTTTAAAATTCCGTTGCGCACCGCGTTTTCAACATAAAGTGCCTAACTTTATTTCCTCGATTGCGGATCTCATAATTTAGACTGTCACCCTAAGAATCGTGTATTCCGCATAATCTATCCATTATATGCCCAATTCTTAAAGTTTATACTGACAGCCTCAGACTTTTGTTTACTTAACATACATTCAACAAATATGAACGTAAAGAGGACAAAATTTGGTATATAAATAATAAATAAATTCTTTATTGATAAAAATGTCTCCAAAAACATATTACATTTTACTTCTTAGGGCATACATGTCCAACAATCTCCCACTTGCACTAAGTGAGTGAATATGAAAAATCTCACATCCCCATAGCTTCCACATGCCTCTCAAAGACTTTCCCAGTAAGTGTCTTCATGAATGAATTAGCTAAATTGTCCTCTAATGCGATTTTACACACCATGACTCGCCCGCCCTTGACGAAGTCCTTTATCACATGATACTTTCGATCAATATGCTTACTCTTCTTGTGAAATCTTGGTTCTTAGCACTAGCTACAGCTGCACTGTTATCACAATATAACAATACCGCCTTATCCATGCTAGGAACAACCTCAAGATCCCCAAGGAACTTGCGGAGCCACACTACTTCTTTCAAAGCATCACTATCTACCATATACTCGGCCTCCATCGTTGAATCCGAAGTGCAATCTTACTTCACACGTCTCCAACTGATGGCACTACCACCCAAAGAAAACACAAAACCCGAAGTCGATCTCCTAGAATCCAGACAGGATTGGAAATCTAAATTAATGTATCCTAGAGGAGTTAAGTCCTCACCCGAATACACAAGCATATGCCCTTAAGTCCTTCTTAGGTACTTGAAAATATGCTTCATCACAACCCAGTGGTTCGGTCCTAGATCTGCCTAACATTGACTCACAATTCCGACCACATAACAAATATCTGGTTGTGTGCAAAGCATGGCATACATTAGATTACCTACTATTGAAGCATAAGGCACATTCTTCATGTATTCTCTTTCTTCCTCAGACTTTGGAGAGTCTTTCTTAGAAAGAGTAATTCCAGACCTAGATGGTTGCCCACCTTTCTTGGAATCTTGCATTGCAAACCTCTTAAAAATTTTATCTATGTAGCCGGCCTGGGAGAAAGCTATCATTTTGTTCTTCCTATCTCGAAAGATCTAGATACCGAGAACAAAATTAGCCTCACCCAAGTCTTTCATGTCAAACTACTTGGTCAACCATAATTTGATCGATGACAACACTCTAACGTCATTGCAAATTAACAAAATGTCATCTATAGAGAACAATAGAAAAACTACCTTCTCATCCTTAATGTGTTTGTAAACACATGGCTCATCGACATTTTGTGAGAACCCATAAGTCTTGATCACTTGATCAAATCTTATGTTCTAAGAACGGGAAGCCTACTTAAGTCTATAAATTGACTTTAGCAGCTTACAAACCTTACCCTCCTGACCCTTGACCTTGAACCCGTCTGGTTGTTCTATATAAATGGACTTATCAAGATAGCCATTCAAAAAGGCCGTCTTGACATCCATTTGCCAAATCTCATAGTCGAGAGCGGCAGCTATGGACAAGAAAATCCGGATAGACTTAAGCATGGCTACAGGTGAAAAGGTTTCCTCGTAATCGATTCCTTCCTTTTGTGTGTAACCCTTAGCTACCAGTCTAGCCTTAAAGGTTTCGACCTTTCCATCCACTCCTCTTTTTCTCTTGAAGATCCATTTACACCCTATGGGTTTTACCTCTTTAGGAAGATCCACAAGTTCCCAGACCTGATTAGTCTCTATAGACTTCATCTCTGTGTTCATGGCCTCTATCTAGAGTGTCGAATCAACATCCTCCATAGCCTCTATGCAAGTATAAGGATCCCTATCATGTTATCCAGTTCAACCAAAAAGGCCTCATCATTAAACATATACCTCTCGGGTTAACGCCTGATCCTCCCACTACGCCGAAGCCCCTTACGTTGTTGTTTAGGTTTGTTTGGTTTTTCTACACCGAATGGAGTGTTTTCTACTAGAACCCCCGAAATGATTGGATCATTCCTTAACTCCTTAAGCACCACTTTGCTTCGAGGCTTAAAGTCATCCATGTAACTCTCCTCAAGGAAAGTTGCATGAGTTGAAACCATGACTTTATTTTCCTTTAAGTTATAAAAATAAGCCCCTTGAGTCCCTTTTGGATATCCTACAAACATGCAAACTTCCAAACATGTTTCCAATTTATTCGCATCCTTAAACAGGACATGAGCTGGACATCCCCATATGGAAATATGGTTTAAGGATGTCTTCTTCCCCATCCACAACTCGTGAGGAGTTTTAGAGATCGATTTTGAAGGCACGTTGTTCTAAAGATAACATGTGTTTTGTAGTGCATATCCCCAAAAGGATAAAGGCAATGATGAATAACTCATCATGGACCTGACTATGTCTAATAAAGTCCTATTTCTTCTCTCTGCTACACCATTCTACTACGGAGTGCCCAACGCAGTCAAATGGGATAAAATCCCATTCTCTAATAAGTGTTCTAAGAACTCATCAGAAAGGTATTCTCCACCTCGATCGGATCGAAGTGCCTTTATGGGTTTACCCAATTGCTTTTCCACTTTAGCCCGAAACTTCCTAAACTTATCAAAAGTTTTGCTTTTGTGGTGTATTAGGTACACATACCCATATCTTGAGTAATCGTCAATAAAAGTAACGAAGTACTCATACCCTCCTCGTGCCCGGATGTTCATCAGTCTGCAAACATCACTATGCACAAGTTTTAAAATCCCTTCAGCCCTATTGCCCTTAGACCTGAATGGTCTTTTAGTCATTTTACCCTCCAAACAAAATTCACATTGAGGTATAGATTCTGCCTTTTAGTGACTTAAAGGTGCATCCCTTACCAACCTTTGAATTCTATTCAGGTTAATATGACCAAAGTGCAAATGCCAAAGATAAGTCTTATTAGAGTGAGAAGTTTTAAGTCTTTTAGAGTTATTATCATTCATCTCAGCATTAAGTAGTAAGTCCATCTTAGGTTTGATAAAATATAGATTATTTTACATCCATCCAAAATAGATAAAAGATTTATTTTTACGAATTACTACTTTATTGTTAAAAGAAATCAAATAGGAGTCTTTTAATAAATAAGCTATAGAAATTAAATTCCTCTTAAATTTAGGAACATAAAAACAATCTCGCAAAATTATATTCCTATAATTATCAAAATATAGATGGACATCTCCCATTGCTTCAACTAAGACCATGGATCCATCACCCATCCGAAGCGTGAAGTCTTCACAGAGCAGACTTCTCGTTTCTTTGAACCCCTACAGAGAAACACAAACATGATTAGTTGCACCAGAATTTATGTCATAAATATCACTGGATTCCTCAACCAAACAAGTTTCTAAATATAGAAGATCACACCTACCTTCTTAGGAAATGAAGTCCTTGCAATTCTTCTTAATGTGCCCGACCTTCCCACAGAAGAAGCACTTAAGCTTCTTCGAGATCTTCTTCTTCTTTTTCTTGTTCTTGCCATTTACAGGAACAAAAGACTTCCCGTTCTTGGCCCGTTGCTTCTTTCCATTCCCAAGGTTAAGATTGGAACCAGAAGCAGCCGCCAAGTTGGCCTCGCCACCAGTAGGAGACTCCTTGATCAGTAGTTCAAACTCCTATAACAGTTTCATTAACTCCGTCAAGGTCATATCCTGTCTATTGCTTAAATTAAATATAGCTCTAAACGGGATAAACTCCTTAGATAGAGTCTCAAAGACCATACTCATTTGAGTTTTAGCATCAATGTCGGCTCCATTAGTTTGTGCCTCAGCGAGATAACCCATGACCAACATCATGTGCTCCTTTACAGACCTCCTCTGTCTCTGTTTATAGTTCAAGAGTTTCCAAAGTGCTTTTTGCCGCTTTGTTAGGGCTCTCATAATCCTCATGTTGAGCCTGCAGCACATTGTTCATGTTGGCCATAACATAGCAGCGGGCCTGATCATTAGCATCTTTCCAACGATCATATGCTTGGATTTGATCGTTGGTGGAATTTTTAGTAGGCTCGGGAGGACAAGGGGTTGTCAACACAAATTTCAATTTCTAAAAGGAGAGGATGATATTTAGGTTCCATTTCCAATCATTATAATTCTCTCTGGTTAATTGGTTTTTGCCAAGTATCAATGATAAAGCATTTTTAGACATTTTTAATCTACAATAAAGAATCATATATCAAACATAAGCAAACATAGCATAATAATTTAGTAAGATTACACAATCATGTACAAAACATACAAATATGTTTATGTGTCAAAACCTTGAAAATATCACAACCTTACAACTATAATTCCCAACTTAGAATTCAACAAGCTCCTAGGGGAGTCATGCCAAATTCAATCAGGAACACGGATCCTCTCCTAATTAATATATGCCTTCCAGGACCCGTATGATCCAGTATATATTAATAATATTTTCTTTGGCCATTAATTTTATTAACAGAGCTCCTAGGGGAGGTTAATAATAAAATTAACATGAGTGTATAATCATCGTTTCAATATTTTATCCATGATTTACAATCACCACCTAGGGGTGTGCAACCATAAATCATGCTAAAATACCTTATTCTCTTGGAGATCCAATATGGTACATGATAGAAATCCCTTCTTAGGGGTTGGGATCACCATGTTCTTCCTATGGACCAACGATGGAGGCCTTAGGTCCTCTCTTCGAAAACCTTCTCCCACTCAATCTTTTGAAATCAAGGTTTTATTTTAAAAGACATGCATGAACAATTTAAATGAGCGGCACTCCCTATTCTATATGGCATGCTATCAATATACATGGAAAATCATATTATAATATAGACAAGCAAAGCAATCAAGCAAAGCTACAAGCAAAATAATAATAAATAACCGTAGTATTATAGTTCCACCCTAAAGAATAGAAAATAAAGATTACAAGAGAATAATCGAAACATATTATCATTTTTTATGTAATGCCCATCTTCAAGTCCTCAATCTCGTATAGATTGAATACTTCATATTTTCGGTCATATCCAAATCTTAATGTTTTTCAGAACTGTCCTAAAAATAAAATTAAAACTGCATCAAAAACTGCACCTTCTTTAGAAAAATTTTTAGCTCTCTATCGGCAAGCCGATCTGTGTGATTGGCCTACTGAATTGAAAAGTTTGGCCTATCGCCAAAGCCACCAGATTTCTGCCCCATTAACAACCTGCCAAACCTCATGTCTGGCCTACCGATCTGCTACCATCAAAGAATAGAAAATAAAGATTACAAGAGAATAATCGAAACATATTATCATTTTTTATGTAATGCCCATCTTCAAGTCCTCAATCTCGTATAGATTGAATACTTCATATTTTCGGTCATATCCAAATCTTAATGTTTCTCAGAACTGTCCTAAAAATAAAATTAAAACTGCATCAAAAACTGCACCCTCTTTAGAAAAATTTTCAGCTCTCTATCGGCAAGCCGATCTGTGTGATCGGCCTACTGAATTGAAAAGTTTGGCCTATCGCCAAAGCCACCAGATTTCTGCCCCATTAACAACCTGCCAAACCTCATGTCTGGCCTACCGATCTGCTACCATCGGCCCACCGATCTACGATCGATCTGCCAACAATTGGTATTCAAAAACAGCCTGCTACCGTCTTTTTTGAATGATTATTTAATTATAAAATTCTTACAAATTTAAAAATAAATAATAATTCCTAGATGGAGATGATAGTCCGCTATCTAATTACATGAAAAACCTAGATACACATTCTAATCTCTAAGGAATCATAACCAGCATAAATTAATTAATTAATAATTTAATTAAATAATAATTTAATTAACCAAAATTAATTAATAAACATTCACCATATAATCCATGACAACATATAAATATATAGAAACCCTAGAGTGCCCACTCTCAAAAAAATTAAATTCAAGTATTGGAGAGATCAATATCACATAATTTATATGTATAGCATGATCACAAACTTGCAAATTTATGTAAAAACTATGGCTCGGATACCAATTGTTGGAAAAATAGGACGCAACGAAATTTTTAAAATTTTTATATTAGAATATTTTCTAAAACACAAGTTTGACATGCTATATGCATAAATTAACTAGATCTTACTAACCTTATATATGCCAAAAAGCTACCGCAATTAGTGAAGAGAAGTAATGTTCTAGAAGGACCTCAACCAACTAGCTTTCTATGATATTCTCTATCCATGATCGGAGTGAGTGTGGGCTCACGTCGTTTAGCTTTTCCACCAGGTGACTCTCTTTCCAACCAGTTGAGAAATACCCAAAGCTATAGTTCGTAATTTGTGAACAACAGCTCTTCGAGGAGCTGTAGAGTCTCACCAGTAGAGTCTCACTATAGATTTCTCAACTGATCTAAATAATAATGAGACTCACTCCCCTTTATATAGAGGTTGGGCCCAAGAGTCAGTCCTTATCAAATAATGCCTCAAAAATTCAAATAAGAATCAATATCTAATAAAAATCTGCATGAAAGCACATGCTTCTTTTATTGTCTGATTGGCAGGCCAAACTGGAAGATCAGTCTGCCGATCCTCCCCAATTGGCAGACCAAACTTAAAGATTGGCCTGCCAAATCTTCGATAAAAGATCCCTGCGAATCTTTATTTTCCACCCGAGATTCTTGGGATAGAGCCTTAGGTTTAATTCAAATAACCCAATAGAAAAGTTATCTGATTAAAACAATCATATCTAGATAATCTCTAGGAAAATAAATATTCTTGATAATTAAATGAGTTTATCTTGAGTTAATTCAAAATTAATCCAGTCGATAAATAGACATGAATTATCTGGTCCTGATAATTCAATAAGTTTATCTTGAATTAGTTTTATCACAGAATTAATTCAACTAACAAACAAACATGAATTATTTGATTTTTATCGAATTTCAGCCAATCTGATAAATCGGACATGAGTCATTAATTATTGGAAAAGCACGCCGTATCGTTACAGGATTTTTGTTAGCTAACGATGGGGACCTGACGGACCTATATAGTTCAAGCTCTCGATAATTATGAAACCCAATATCCCAAATATACATTTCATAATTATCAACTCTAATGCTACTCCTTTAAAAGCTTGGAGCTGCACTCTCGAACCATACAGAATTACAAGTCTGAATAGCTAAGTCTCCATGACATATCATAGTGTATCATATCCACATAGAATTATCCATAATCAGCTTAAGGACAAGTTCTGTCATACCTTCCCGATTATTTTTATCTTACGTTCCATTGTCTCACCATCAAAAATCTTACCATCTAAAGACGGTATACCATTTGGTTACGCCTATATATCTAAGTTGTTGAGTGCTCCAGTTTTCCAATTACAGGATAACGCATATAAGAGGATATCAACTACTCCTAAAGAGGAGCTATGGATTCCATATCTATAAATAATAGGTCTATGCTATCAAAAGTCATGCCTCCAATGTATCGGCATGCGTACCATTATTAAAATGTGGATGTCACCCTTTGGTACATCAGAAGACATAAGTCAAGACAACGGGCCCATTATTCATCTTAGGATTAAGGTACAATAATATGATTGTCTAAAGTGAATCGATTTACTAAGGCAGAATTATTAATGCAAATCAATTCACTTTATGTCTCAATCCAATACATCGTCACCTATGACAATATGACAATGTTTCTATTTGTGGAGTGTACCTCTAATAGTCAAGACAAACCATCTCCTGTTACGGATATAGACAACATAACAATCTTTTTATGAATAAAGTGCCTAACTTTATTTTCTCAATTGCGGATCTCATAATTTAGACTGTCACCTTAAGAATCGCGTCTTCTGCATAGTCTGTCCATCATATGCTTAATTCTTAAAGTTTATATCAACAGTCTCAGACTTTTGTTTGCTTAACATACATTCAACAAATATGAACACAAAGAGGACAAGATTTAGTATATAAACGATAAATAAATTCTTTATTGATAAAAATGTCTCCAAAAACATATTACATTTTTATTCCTTAGGGCATACATGTCCAATAGAAACTGCATACCAAATGAATAATAAAAATACATATTTATGTGGTTTTTACTGCATAAATATGCATTTTTAGTCTTTTAATTAGAACATTTGTGTGTTAAAAATTTATTTTGAGTTAATTTGGCAAAAATTGCATAGACATTTGTTTTTAGTCTTTTAATTACAACATTTATGTGTTAAAAATTCTTTTGAGTCACTTCAGCAAAAACTACATAAATATATATTTTTAGTCTTTTAATTATAACATTTGTGCGTTAAATAAGTATTTTGAGTCAATTTGGCAAAAACCACATAAATATGTGTTTTTAAGTATTCTTAATGTGTTTTATGTTTTTTAAATTGTTTTAGTTTTAAAAAAATGTTTAATTTTTATAAATCTTTTGTGCATAAATTAATTAATTTTACTCTAATTATTTATGTATATATTTAAAATCTAGAGCAAAAATGAGCAAAATGATATAAAAAAAAAACCAAATTAAGCGCAAGAACACCAAATTTTCTCTCTCATCCGCGTTAGCCTTCATCAGTGTGCATGACACGTGTCAGAACTGAATTGAAGCATTTTTGCCTATGTCCGCACCCAAGTTAGCAGGACCTTGTCCGTCAATGTTGGAAAACTAGTACGCAGCGGAATTTTAAAAATTTTAAATTAGAGTATTTTTTAAAACATAAGTTTGACATGCTATATATATAAATTAATGACAGATCTTACTAACCTTTTGTATGCCGAAGAGCACTAGCAATCAGTGAAGAGAAGAACGTTTAGAAGAGTCTGAACCAACTAGTCTTCTTTGCTATTCTCTATCCACGATCGGAGTGTATGTGGTCACACGTTGTACAACTCTTCCTCCGATGACTCTCATTCCAACCAATTGAGAAGACCTATTGCTAAGGTTATTGATTGTGAACAATAGCTCACAGGCAGTTTCAGAGTTTCTCACACTAGAGTACTCACTCTATACTTCTCAACTAATCTAAAGAACTGAGAAAATTAACCCTTTATTTACAGAGATTGGACCTGGGGTTAGTTATTATCAGATAAAGCCTCAAAATTCGAATCTGGATCAACTCCTAATGAAAATCATGTCTAAAAGGTGTAAACAGATTATCGCATGATTGGTAGTCCAAACTTACCTATCGGCCTGCCGAACTTACTCCATTGGTAAGCCAAACTAGCAGATCGACCTATCAAACTTGCGATAATATGATCCTTGAGAATCTTTTATTTCCTATCCAAGATTCTTATATAAAGCCTCAGTTTTCATTTAAATAGCCCAATAGAAAAGTTATCTGATCAAAACAATCATATATGGATAATCTCATAGAAATGAAAATATTATCCCAATAATTCAACTTTTTTATCTTAAATTAATTCACAAAATTAATTCAACCGATAAACAAACATGAATTATTAAATCTGATCCTCTCGAATTTTAGTCAATCTAATGATAAGTCACCAATATGTAGGAAAAACACGCTGTATCGTTACAGTATTTATTAAGACCTAGAAAAGAGGACCTAATGGACCTATGTAGTTCAAGCTCCTATAATTATAAAATACAATATCACATATACATATTTTATAATTATCAACTCTAACGCTACTCTACTAAAAGCTTAGGGTTGTACTCTCGAACTATATAAAAATTATGAAGCTTCAAGTAAGTTAAGCGTCCCTGACATATCATAATGTGTCATATCCCCATAGGATATTCATAATCAGCTTAAGGATAAATTCTATTTTACTTTCCCAATTATTTTTATCTTACGTTTTGTTATCTCACTATTGAAAAACTTACTATCCAAAGACAGTATACCATCCGGTTACACCTATGCATCCAAATGGTTCAGCACTCTAATCATCCAATTACAGGATAACGCATATAAGAGAAAATCATTAACTCTACAAAAAGAGCAATGGATTCTATATCTATGAATAATAGGTCTATGCAACCAAGAGTTATGTCTCCAACATACTGATATGCGTATCATCATAAAGTTAGGATGCTACGCTTTGATACATCAAAAGACATAAGTCAAGAGTATGGGCCCATTAGTCATTTCAAGATTAAGATATAACATATATGATTGTCTAAAGTGAATTGATTTGCACAAACAAAATTATTAATCCAAATCAATTTAATTTTATGTCCTGATCTAATACATCGTCATCTATGATAATGCACCAATGTTTCTACTCACAGAGTCCCATTCCGATGACCAAGTCAAGCCCCGTTAGGGATGCAGACAACATAACAATCTTAGCATGAATAAAGTGCCTAACTTTATTCCTTCGATTGCAGATCTTGTTATTTAAGCCATCACCTTTGAGATTCATGTCTTCCACATAATCTGTCTATCATATGCACGATTCTTAAAGATTTAGACTAACAGCTCAGACTTTTGCTTACTTATCATACATTCAACAAAAATAAACATAGAGAGGACAACATTTAGTATATGAACAATAAATAAACTTTTTATTGATAAAATGTCTCTAAAAACATATTACAACATTTTACTTTTTAAGACACCATGTCTAATAATCTTTCGCTTGCACTGAATAAATATGATATGTTAGCATCCCTATAGCCCTGATAGGCCATAATGTCCTCAGACACGATTAAACATATTTCCACATTTCCACTCACCATGTTGTCCTTTATCACATGATACTCTCAATGTACATGCTTACTCTTCTTGTCAAATCTTGGTTTATTAGCATTAGCTATCCCTGCAGTGTTATCATGATATAGCAATACCGCCTTATCCATATCAGGAACTATCTCAAGATCCCCAAGGAACTTGTAGAGCCACACTGCTTCTTTCAAAGCATCACTAATTGCCATATACTCGGCCTCCATTGTTGAATCCAAAGTGCAATCTTGCTTGACACTTCTCTAAACAATTACACAGCCACCTAAAGCAAACACAAAACTAGAAGTTGATCTTCTCGAATCTGGACTAAATTGAAAATCCAAATCAGCGTATCCTACAGGTGTTAGACCCTCACCTGAATACAGAAGCGTCTTTCTTAGGTATTTGAAAATATGCTTAACCGTAACCCAATGATTTGGTCTTGGATCTAATTGAAATCGACTTACTGCCTATTGTCCTGACCACATAACAAATGTCTGGTCGTGTGCAAAGCATAGCATACATAAGACTACCTACTGTCGAAGCATAAGGCACCTTCTTCATGTATTCTCTTTCTTCATTTGACATTGGTGAGTCTTTCTTAGAAAGAATAATTCCAGACCTATATGCTTGCCTTCCTTTTTTGGAATTCTGTATTGCATACCTCTTGAGAATTTTATCTATATAGGCCGCTTAAGATAAAGCTATCATTTTGCTCTTCCTATCCCAAAAGATCTAGATACCGAGAACATATTTAGCTTCACCTAAGTCTTTCATGTCAAACTGCTTGGTCAACCATAATTTGACTGATGACAATGCCCTAATGTCATTACCAATTAGCAGAATGTCATCTACATAACGCGGTAGAAAAACCACCTTCTCATCCTTAATGTGTTTGTAAACACATGGTTCGTCTACGTTCTGTTTAATCCCATAAGTCTTGATCACCTGATCAAATCTTATGTTCCAAGATCGGGAAGCCTACTTAAGTCCATAAATGACTTTAGTAGCTTACAAACCTTACCCTCTTGACCTTTAGCCTGGAATCCATCTGGCTGTACCATATATATGGACTCATATAGATAGCCATTGAGAAACACCGTCTTAACATGCATCTACAAAATTTCGTAGTCGAGAGCGGTAGTTATAGATAAGAGAATGCAAATGGACTCAAGCATAGCTACAGGTGAAAAGGTTTCCTCGTAATCGATTCCTTCTTTTTGCATGTATCCTTAAGCTACTAGTCTAGCCTTATAGGTTTCGACTTTTCCATTTGCTCCACTTTTTCTCTTATAGATCTACCTACACCCATGAGTTTTACCCTTTTGGAAAGATCCATAAGTTCCTAAACCCAATTAGTCTCCATAGACTTCATCTTAGTTTTCATGGCTTTTATCTAGAGTTTTGAATCAACATCCTCCATAGCCTCTTCATAACTATAAGGATCCCTATCATGTTTAACCGAGTCAGCCAAGTAGGCTTCACTATTGAACATATACCTTTCGGGTTGATGCCTAATCCTCCCACTACACGGAAGCCCCTTAAGTTGTTGTTCGGTTGGTTTTTCTGCATTGATTGGATTGGTTTCTACCAGAACCCCCATGAGTGATTGAATCACTCGCCAACTCCTCGAGTACCACATTACTTCAAGGCTTAAAGTCGTTCATGTAACTTTCCTCAAGGAATGTTGCATTCGTTGAAACCTCGACTTTATTTTCCTTTGGATTATAAAAATAACCCTCTTTAGTCCCTTTTAGATATCCTACAAACACGCAAACTTCTAAACATGCTTCCAACTTATTCACTTCCTTATACAGGACATGAGCCGGACATCCCCATATACGAATATGGTTTAAGGATGTCTTCCTCCCCGTTCACAACTTGTGAGGAGTTTTAGGAACTGATTTTGAAGTCATATTATTCAAAAGATAATATGCGGTTTATAGTGCATATCCCCAAAAGGATAAAGGTAATGTCGAATAACTCATCATGGATCTAACCATGTCCAACAAAGTCTTGTTTCTTCCCTTAGCTACGCCATTCTACTGCAAAGTGCCTAGCATAGTCAATTAGGATAAAATAACATTCTTTAATAAGTGTTCCAAGAACTCATCGGAGATGTATTCACCACCTAAATCGGATCGAAGTGCCTTTATGGGTTTACCTAATTGCTTTTCCACTTCAACTCGAAACTCCCTGAACTTATCAAAAGTTTTGCTTTTATGATGCGTTAAGTAGACATTCCTATACCTTGAGTAATCATCAATAAAAGTGTCAAAGTACTCATACCCTCCTTGTGTCCGGACATTCATGGGGCCACAAACATCACTATGCATAAGTTCTATAACCCCTTTGGCCCTATTGCTCATAGACCCAAATGGCCTTTTTGTCATTTTGCCCTCCAAACAAGATTCACATTGTGGTATAGATTCTACCTTTAAGTGACTTAAAGGTTCATCCCTTACAAACCTTTAAATCCTATTCAAGCTAATATGACCTAATTGTAAATGCTAAAGATAAGTCTTATTAAAGTGAGAAGCCTTAAGTCTTTTAGAGCTATTATCATTAACATCAATGTTAAGCAGTTTTCCCATCTTAGGTTTGATAAAATAGAGATTGTTTTGCATCCATCCATCAGATATAAAAGATTTGTTTTTACAAATCACCACTTTATTATTAAAAGAAATTGAATAAGAATCTTTAAATGAACATGCTACAGATATTAAATTCCTTTCACGTCTAAGAATATAAAAACAACCTTTCAAAACTAAAATCCTATAATTATCAAAGTAAAGATAGACGTCTCCTACTGCTTCAGCCAAAACCAAGGATCCATCGCCCATCCGAAGCGTAAAGCCTTCATGCAATAGACTTCTTGTTTCTTTAAATCCCTTCAGAGAAACACAGACTTGATTAGTTGCACCAGAATCTATGATCCAAGTGTCACTTGATTCTTCGACTAAATAAGTCTCAATTACCAAAAGATCACACCTACCTCCTCGAGAAAGGAAGTTCTTGTAATTCTTCTTTATCTGCCTAACCTTCCCATCCTTAGCCCTCTGCTTTGTTTCCATTCCCTAGATTAGGATTGGAACTGGATACAATGCCAAGTTCACCTCACCACTTGCAGGAGTTTCCCTGATCAGATTTTCAAACTCCTAAAACTGCTTCATCAGCTCAATTAATGTCACATCCTGTCTATTGCTGAAACTGAATAAAGCTCTAAACAGGATGAACTCCTTGACAGAGTCTCAAAAACTATAGTCATCTATGTCTCGACATTGATATCAACTCCATGGATTTGAGCCTCAGCAAGGTAACCTATGACCAACATCATATGCTTATTCATAGGAGTCCCTGGTTTTTATTTGTAGTTCAAAAGTTTTCAGAAAGCCCCTTGCCGTTTTGTTAGGACTTGGCCTCCAAACATGTATTCAAGATTATTTAAGATCTACTTCGCAGTCTCATAATCTTCATGTTGAGCTTGTAGCATGTTATTTAAGCTAACCATAACATAACAACAGGCCTGATCAGTAGCATCTTTCTAGTGATCATACATTTGGATTTGCTCATTAGTGAATTCCCCGGTAGGTTCGGGAGGACACAATATTTTCAGCACAAATTTTAGTTTCTCAAAAGATAGGATGATATTCAGGTTTCTTTTCCAATCATTATAATTCTCGCTAGTTAATTGGTTCTTATCGAGTATCAAAGATAAAGCGTTTTTAGACATTTTAATCTACAATAATGATTTATTTACCAAATATAAGCAAACATTCCATATCAATTTAGTAAAATAACACAATCAAGTAACTTATAATTATGTTTATGTGTCAAAATCTTGAAAAAATCACAACCTTACAACGATAATTCCCAACTTAGAATCCAACAAGCTGCCTAGGGGAGACTTTCTAGATTTAATTAGGAACATGGATCCCTTCCGATTAATATATGCTATCCAAGACCCGTCTGATCTAGCATATATTAATGATCATTTTCTTTGGCCATTAATTTTATTAACAGAGCTCTTAGAGGAGGTTAATAATAAAATTAATCTTGAGTGTACAAGCATTGTTTCAACTATTTTATCCATGATTTATAATCACCACCTAGGGATGTACAATGATAAATCATGCTAAAATAAATTATCTCTTTGGAGATCCAACCTGGTATATGATGATATCCCTTCCTAGGGGTCGAAACCACCATGTGCTACCCATGGACCAATGATGAAGGCTATAGGTCCTCTCTTAAAAAAACTTCTCCCACTCAAATTTTGAAAACCAAGGTTTTATGTTAACATGAATGAATCAACATACATGGCAAATCATATTATAATGCAGACAAGCAAAGCAATATGCAAAGCCACAAGAAAAATAATAATAAATAGCTATAATATCATGGTTCCATCATAGAGAAAATAAAATAAAGATTACAAAAGATCAATCGAAACATATTATTGATTCTTCAGCCTTGTATCTTCAAGTTGTATCCTTTTTCATGCAGCATCCATCTTTAAGTCTTCAATCCCTCATAGATCAAATGCTTTATTTTTTAGGTCACCATAAAATTTCATGTTCCTCAGAATTGTCTCAAAAATAAAATCTAAACTACACTAAAAAATGCACCTTTTCTGATAAGCTATAGCTCTCTATTGGCCAGCCAGTCATAACCTATCGACCTGCCAAATTTGAGAGTTCGGCCTGCCACTAGAGCTGATAGAATATTTCCCCATAGACGGCCTGTCGAACTACGACCATTGGCTTGCCGAACCTAAGGGTTTGGCTTGCCGATCAAGCTAAATTCACATTTTTGCAAAAAAAACAGTTTTTAAGCAATTTTTTCATCTTTTTTTCAACAATTTAAAAACATAAAAATTTTAGAAACTCAGGAAAAACTATGGAACCTCTATCATCTATCTTCTAGATCCGTCTTTACTCTGAATGATTATTTAATTACAAAATTTTTACAAATTTAAAATTAAAATAATAATTCCTAGATGGTGATGATAGAATGGCATCTAATTACATGAAAAATCTATATACACATTCTAATCTCTAAGGAACTATAACCGGCGTAAATTAATTAATTAATAAATAATTAACTAATAATTTAATCAACCATGAATTAATTAATAAATATTCATTATATAATCTCATGACTACATTTAAATATATAGAAACCCTAGAGTGCTAACTTTCTAACAATTAAATTCAAGCATAGGAGAGAATAAGAACACATAAGTTATATATATAACGTAATCACAAACTTATAAATTTACGTTAAAAATATGGCTCTGATACCAATTGTTGGAAAATGAGTACGCAGCAGAATTTTAAAAATTTTAAATTAGAGTATTTTTCAAAACACAAGTTTGACATACTATATACATAAATTGATGATAGATCTTACTAACCTTGTATGCCAAAGAGCACCAGCAATCACTAAAGAGAATAAGGTTCTAAAATAGCCTCAGCCAACTGGTGTTCTTCCCTATTCTTTATCCACAATTAGAGTGTATGTGGTCACACGTTGTACAACTCTTTCTCCAGTGATGCTCCTTCCAACTAATTGAGAAGACCTAGAACTAAGATTCTTGATTATGAACAATAGCTCTCAGGGAGTTTTAGAGTTTCTCACACTAGAGTGCTCACTCTATGCTTCTCAATTGATCTAAATAACTAAGAAAACTCAGCTTCTATTCATAGAGGTCAGACCTGGGGTTAATCATTATCAGATAAAGCCTCAAAATTCAAATTTGGATCAATTTCTGATGAAAATTGCATCTGAAAGGCGTAAACAAATTATCACACGATTGGTAGTTCGAACTTACCTATCGGCATGCCAAATTTACTCCATCGGTAGGCCGAACTTGTGATAATATAATCCCTAAGAATCTTTTATTTCCCACCTAAGATTCTTAGATAGAGCCTCAGCTTTAATTCAAATAACCCAATGGAAAAGTTATCTTATCAAAATAGTCATATCTAGATAATCTCATAGAAAATAAAATATTATCCCAATAATTCAACATGTTTATCTAAAATTAATTCACATAATTAATTCAACCAATAAATAGACATGAATTATTGAAAATGATCCTATCAAATTTCAGTCAATCTAATAATTTAACATAAGTTACTAATATGTAGGAAAAGCACATCGTATCGTTACAAGATTTATTATGAGCTAGCAAAGGGGACCTGATGTACCTATATAGTTCAAGCTCCTAAAATTATAAAATGCAGTATCCCAGATACATAGTTTATAATTATTAACTCAAATGCTACTCCATTAAAAGCTTAGAGTTGTACTCTCAAACTATATAAAAATTACGAAGCTTCAAGTAATCTAAGCGTCCATGACATATCATAATGTGTTATGTCTCCATAGGATATTCATAATTAGCTTAAGGATAAATTCTATTTTACCTTCCCGATTATTTTTATCTTACATTCTGTTATTTCACATTAGAAAGCGTACTATCCAAAAATAGTCTACCATTCGATTACACGTATGCATCCAAATGGTTGAGCGCTCTAGTCTTCCAATTACAAGATAACACATAAAAGAGATATCATTAACGCTACAAAAAGAACTATGGATTCTATATCTGTGAATAACAGGCCTATGCAATCAAGGTTCATGTTTCCAATGTACTGGTATGTGTACCATCATAAAGTACAGGAGTCACCTTTTGGTCCATTAAAAGACATAAGTCAAGAGTATGAGCCCATTAGTCATTTCAAGATTAAGACACAACACTTATAATTGTCTAAAGTGAATTGATTTGCACAAATGGAATTATTAATCTAAATCAATTCAACTTTATGTTCTAATCTAATATATTGTCATTTATGATAATGCACTAATGTTTCTACTCACAGAGTCGCACTTCGATGACCAAGATAAGCCATCTCCTATTAGGGTTATAAACAACATAACAATCTTAGCATGAATAAAGCACCCAACTTTATTCCCTCGATTGCGGATCTTATGATTTAGACCATCACCTTTAGGATTCATGTCTTCCGTATAATTTGTCCATCATATGCATGATTCTTAAAGATTTAAATCAATAGTCTCAGACTTTTATTTGTTTATTATACATTTAATAGAAATGAACATAAAGAGGACAACATTTGGTATATAAACAATAAATAAACTCTTTATTGATAAAATGTCTCAAAAAACATATTACAATATTTTACTCCTTAGGGCATCATTCTAATAGTCAGAAGCTTGCAATCTCTGCACGAGGTGTGCGTTTCTCACACCGTCTAACCTAATGTGTGTGTGCCTTGCAATCGCCTTGTTTGGTGCTTTAGGAACTCTTCCACTAGCAAGTCAAAAATGTGGGCCCCATCAATAATGTTAGACATCCGATCGGATTCAATTATGTGTGTGCTCTCCAATGAAAGTTTAGAATAGGCATGGCTTTTTTAACCATTGAATTTTCATCTTATGGTTAGTATGAAAGTGATCCATGGGTGGTCAAAAATGGTGTTCCCACCATAAAAATGCCCTTATGACTTATCTTTAACATAAATATAAAGAGAGAGTAAATTTCATGTGGTGCTTCCAGGGTGCTCGAAACTCGAAACGTTTTGTCGTTTTGTTTTTAAAACCTTTTTTTTAAGCAAAATGCTTTTAAGGTTTTTTGAAACATTTTTTTTTCCTTTTAGGCTTCTGAATCTTTTTTTTTCATTTTTTTCTTTTGAAACGTTTTTTTATTTTTTTTATTTTTTTGTTAACATGCTTCGCGCATGCTTTTTAACTAGTGTTTTACTAATGTGTGTTGTTGAATATTGTTGAAATTTCCAACATGGTTCTTAAAATTATTAATTTAAGATAGTTTTCTAAATATAGCCCAACCTAGCCCATGTTGCTTAGAGGGTAATATTAGTTAGGTCAGACTTGCATGAAGCAGCTGACCAACCTAATAAAGAAAACATGCGCTCTTACCTGACCTTGTAACCTAATGAGTCGGTTCGAGCTCAATGTTTTATATGATTTTTATGTCTTTTAGAAAATAGACTAAGCAAATCAAGTCCGGTAAGATTATGCTAGCTAGAAACTTAGTCCTCGCTTGAATGTATGGCCTTTATCAGGACTTGAATGTATGGCCTTTATCAACCCAACTTGTGCCCTTTTTTTGGTCTATCCATGCCCAACACCAAGCCAAATTAGCAGACTGACCTATTTGTCCCAACCCATATTTATAGCTTTAGCTTAGGGTATTGAACCCTCACACCGTGTGAGTAGTTGGATCCTTTTTAAGAGCCATGTGACACCTTTTAAGGATTTGATGTACAAAAGAGTAGGAGACCATCGAAAATTCTAAGGTGAGATCATTGAACCTCTCTTAAACAAAGTTTGAAAGAGCTTTGTACCTCAACCATTCAAGACAGCCAACCATCAAGCACTTACTTGGTAGAGGGCTTGGTTGGCCAACTAGGTCTCGACCAAGCACTTGGTCAGCAGACTCAACTAAGCACTCAAGTCAGACAAGTACCTCGTTGACTTGGCCAAGTACATGGTTGGAAAGCAAACTGATCGTTGCAAGCTCCTCAAGCCCAATTAAAGATCATTTAGACATACTCTCCTAAACATGCAAACGTAACATGTATGGGGATAAAAAATGAATGGGAAAATAATATTCTTTTTGTTTGCTCCAACTATAAAATACATAGCTCACCTGAGAAAGTTAAAGAGTGTTAATAGTTGCCTTTTTTTATAACCCTTTCCTTACCTCTTATTAAGAGGCAAAAAGGGTGTGGACACTCAAAAAAGGAAAACATTTTAGGAAAACTTTCAATTCTCTATATATTTGCTACTATTCTCATCTCAGTTGTCATTTACTGCAACATGCTTTCCATCGAGATCTTGCTGCTACAAGCATTGAAAACACCCCAACTAATTGAAAACAGAGTTTTCTTCCAAACTTCACTACAACAAATTGTGGTTTAGACTATGGTTTTTTGAAAAACCATAGTTATATCTAGTGCAGCACAAAAAACTCTGTCTTTCAAAAAACTGTACCACACTTTAAATGACAGTTTTAAAAAGATGACGTCACCTGATCTGTAACTTTATACAATGGTTTTTAGGAAACCGTCGTCTAATATCAAATGGCCTTTTTAATTTTTTGAATAATATGATATATCCGTGCCCCCATCCTCTCCCTCTTTTCCTCGACCTCTCCTTTGATCTCCCTTTCCCTTTCCCTCGTCCTCATCGCCACCATTGTCATAGCCCAAATCTCCCCTCTACCTTGCCCCCTCCACTGCCATTGTCGTCACCTAACTACCCTCGAAGACCATTGCCCACCTTCGCCTTAGCCCTCGATCGTCTCACCTTGCCTCCATCACCCTCACTGCCCTCTATTGCACCTTGTCATTGTCCCTCCGTTGCACCTCATCATCGTCCTTCAACCGCTGCTTTGTGTCGCCATTGCCGTCGCTGTCTCTAGTTCGGTAATTGCTTTTTATATTAATTGTTTTCTTTAGTTATTTAGGTTTTGTAAATGAATTTTGTTATTAGAAATTATTTGAAATTAGTTATAAATTAATTATATAATATGTTGTGAAACTGTAGTTGATTGATTTGGTTATGTTATTTTTAGTTTTCTTTTGTTATTAAGCTAATTAGGTTTAACTTTAGGTTTTGTAAATAGATTTGTATTGCAAATTACTTCATTTTTTTGATTATTTAGTTTCTTTGAAAAAATTTTATTGTTATATTTTATTTAGGTTTTGTAAAATTATTGGATTATTGTTAGAAATCATTAGAAGTTATTTTGAATTTTTTGTTAGACAATTTTTTATGAGATTGAATAAAATTTCATTTGATTTTGTAGCAATCGATAAGAAATGAACGTATGCTTATAGGATTAGTGATCAATATGAGAAAGGGGTTTGTGACTTTTTCGAAGTGTTATGATTTTTTGTCCTTGTCTAGGTTATAGAAATATTAGAAAAAAATCATATGATGATGATATTAGGTTTCATTTGTATTGATATAGGGTTAATAGAAATTATCAAATATGGATATAGCATAGTGAAGAAGCCCTACTTCATGATTGATGGTACGGGGGAACGTCTATGTTAGTCATGTTGATGAGGAGTATAACAGTAGTAACATGCTTGATATGATGAATGATATGGAAAAAGACTTTGTGCACCAACTAGAGTTGTTTGAGCCAGTGATGGAGGTAGGAAGACATCATTGTATAGCGGATGTTCGAAGTATGCTAAACTATCCAATTTCTTTAGATTATAGAATTTAAAGGCATCAGGTAGGTGGTTCAATTCAAGTTTCACAAGAGTTTTAGAATTTTACATGATGTGTTTCTAAATAATAATAAAGTATCAGCAACTAAGCATAAGGCAAAGAAGACGTTGAGTACTCTAGGAATAGATACAAGAAGATACAAGCTTGGCTGAATAATTGTGTGCTAAAGAGCGTGAAGACTTAGATGAATACCTAGTGTGTAACGAGCCTAGGTGGAAGAAAGCTAAGAACTCATTGGAGGGAAAAAAAGATATACATGCAAAAGTGTTGTGATACATTCTAGTAGAATTCCAATTGAAGCAATTGTTTAACAATGCAGATCATGCAAAGGATTTAACTTTGCACCATGATAGGAGGATCCATGATGGCATATTGAGACATTTGGCCAATTCATTATAGTGGAAGACATTTGATGCTAAGAATCAAGAATTTAGTATAGAACTTTAGAATCTTTGTCTTGCTTTTTCCGCGGATGGAATAAATCCTTATAGTAATTTTAATAGTAAGTACAATACTTGGCATGCCATTCTTGTCAACTAAATCTTCCACTCGACTTATGCATGAAGTGAAAGTTTTTGATGTTAACTTTGTTGATCTTTGGACCTAATCAACTGAGAAATGACATTACCATGTACTTGGCATCATTGATCAATTAGTTAAGGAAATTGTGTGAAAATGGTATACAAGTCCAAGATATTTTTGTGGGGAGACCTTAACACTTCGAACAATGTTGATGTGGACTATTAATGACTTTTTTGTATATGAAAACCTATCAGGTACTCAGTCAAGAGTTCGATAGGTTGTCCTGTTTCCATGACACTATCTTTATTTCGATTAAAGCATGGTAAGACGACAATTTATGATGGCCATAGGCAGTTTTTGCCTATGAACCGTCCATATCGTTGACAAAAGAAAACATCTAATGGAAAGACTGAAGGAAGACGAGCTCCAAGACTTTTGATAGGTCACCAAGTGTTTGAGATGGTAAGGAATATCAAAGTGGTTATCAAAAAGAGGAAAAATAAGAATAATGCGTCGATAGGAGAAGGACCTTAGAAAAAGAAGTTAATTTTCTTCCAACTTCTATGTTGGAGTACTTTTTTCATTCGCCATAGCTTGGATGTCATGCATATTGAGATGAATGTTTATGAATCGATAATGGGTGCATTGTTTTATGCTCCCAACAAAACTGAAGATGGTCTCAATGCACGTTGGATCTTATTGAAATGAATATAAAAGGAGATTTGGCTTCGGAGAGAAGGGGTGCTCGGACTTACTTTTCTTTGGCAAAGTACACTTCATTGAGACAAGAGAAGAAAAAGTTTTGTGATTGGCTTCCTTCAGCTAAAGTTTTGGAAGGGTTATCTTCAAACTTCAAAAACTTGGTGTTAGTTAAGGACCTAAAGCTTGTTATCATCAAGACACACACGATTGTTATACTTTGATGCAACAATTGTTGGCAATTGTGTTACATGCAATTCTTTCGTTGGATTTGAGATATACACGTACAAAGTTTTGTTTCTTCTTCAACTCTATATGCTCTAAGGTGTTAGATCCAATAAAGCTCGATACAATACAAGCGAAGTTGTTGAAGAGCTTATGCATGCTTGAAAAGTACTTTCCACCATCGTTTCATATTATGATTCATTTAATGGTGCACTTAGTACGTAAAGTTAGGCTTTGTGGGCTAGTGTACTTGTGGTGGATGCACCATTTTGAAAGATAGTTGAAGATTTTGAAGGCCTTTGTCAAGAACCAAAATAGGCTAAAGGGTTGCATTTTACAAAATTTCATAGCTAAAAAAGCCGTAGAATTTTGCTCAAAATACTTGTCTTCTAGTACTCCATCATCCGTTTCTGATGAGAAATAGCATGCATGTCTTTATGTTTTACACAATACCTATGTGGTTGAACCATTCGTAAAGGTCCACATGAAGGAAATAAAAGCAAATCCCAAAAAAGGAAAGAATGAGATGTGGTTGTACTATTAAAACAACCACACTTTTAGAGAATAGATATGAGCACACATACATAACAAGGTTCAGGAGTCTCGAAGCGAAAGTGTCTTAGAAGATTTGTTTAAGTTGGCCTAAGGATACTCATTCATGGACTTGAGATATACTTCGTATTTAATAAATGGTTATACTTTCTACACATATGAAAGAGGTGAGATACACCCGGTCCAAAATAGTAAAGTGTGTCTTCATGTCTATTCTATACATGTTTCCTCCACAAAAGACAAGAATCATGTGTATGGAATAGTTATATCAATGACATATAGAAACTTGACTATTGCAGACTTCAAGTAACTCTCTTAAAGTGCAAGTGGACCAACAATAATTACGTGAAAGATGATAATAACGGCAATATGGTGGTAGATTTTTTGTTCATCATGACATCACAAGCAAAGTAAGCTTTCTATACTACCAAACCTAAAGAATTGGAGTTGTCATTAGTCATGCTGATGTAACCAAGAGCAATTAGTGATAGAAATGAGGATGATGACAAATGCAATGATATTTCATCTTTTAGCCAAGGATTGCCACCAGTGGAGAAGGTTGATGTTTTTGAGGATGATGATTCACACGTAGTCCATTTAAATGTTGAATAGACTTGTGTTAATACACTAATAAAGGTAAGAGGAAAAAGTAATCATCTACGTTTTATTGTATTTTTTTTATTAAACTATTCCATTATTCATGCATTGTGATTTACTATATTGTATTTCATTTCCTTATTGTTGTATTGTATTTTACTTTGTTGTATTTTTATTTCAACCATTCATTGCACGAATTATGGTTAGTGTAAAAGTTTATTGGCTTACTCTGATAAATGTGTATAATTTGTTAATTTTTTAGTTTAATTTATGTTTAATTTAAATATTTTACTTTTTATTAATTTATTTTTACAAGTGTAGAATATAGTAACCAAAATCAATGAATTATAAGGTCAAAGAATGAATAAATCACTAGATTTTAGGCCACCTGTGGGAAAAATAAGCAAAACAACATTTATTTTGTTTTTCAATTAGTGACATTAGACAATGGTTTCCTCTACTTTTTTTTTTCTAGGAAAGCATTGTCTAAGAGCTTACTTTAGACAATAGTTTTATGTGGAAACCATCGTCTAAGTCTAGAAACTAGCACTTTAGTGGACATTAGACAACACTTCATAACCATCATCTAATGTGCACGACCTATTATGTCATTGGATTACACGATCATTCACTCTTTGGACGATGGTTTATAAGGTTCAGCCTGTAGTGGTGCGTTTCAAATGGCTTCCATGAGAAATCTCCATTCTCCATGTAAGTTATGTTATTTTATATTTATTTATTTATTATTTATTTAGTTTTTTAAATGATAATAAATAAATAAAAATAAATTTAAGTGGTCTAATATATGCATATTTTCTAAAGGGTATCAACCAAAGGATATCTCTGAATTGTTATCACGCTTCAGAAAGAAGGCCTTGTTTCAGGGATACCTCTTGATGGTAACACACCTTGATGGTGGGTGTCTATAAATATCACGTAAGAGGGTCCCTAAGCCTGTGCAATTATTTTAGAAATACACCATCTCTCAAAGTTGCAAAAGGTTTAAAAGATTCTCTTTCTTTAGAAATTCTTGCAGAGATTCTCCATTCTTAATGTATTTGTCAATGGTTGGAGGTTAGATTTCTTTTCATTAACGTTTCCGCATTTAGATGATTTTTATGCAATTTGGTTTATACATAAATGTTGAAAATCATAATTCTATATATGTAAATTTTCTTACATTTAGTATCAAGAGCATGGTTTTTTCTCTGCCTTGATATGTTTGAATGGAGTTTTATGGAGGTTGTCAAAATACCCAAAACTTTGTTGTATTTGAAATCATTTTTTGATGATTTTTGATGAAAACCAACATTAGAAATCATTAAGAAATTGATTTTCTAACATTTCTAGGTTTTAAAACGTCAATTTTGATGCCCATAAGGTATGGAATTAACTGAGTCTTTAATTGGACCCATTTGGATCAAATTCAAGTGAAGAAGACCCAATTCGGCTAAAAATTCTATTTTAGGGGGGCTAGAAATGACATGTCATTTTAGCCCTTGAAGGGCGCGTTATCAACAACAAAATGACATTTCGTTTTTCATTGAGAAAAATGACACGTCGTTGCACTAGGGGAGAGGCCATTCTTGTCGTTTCAAAACGACATGTCATTTTCTTTCAGTAATGAAAACGACATAGTCGTTTTCAAGGGGCATTTTTTGACCCAAAAATCCAATTTTTTTTTTAATTTTTTTAGATTTTTAATTTGGGTATTTTGGGAAATTGCTTTTTAATAAATCTAAAATTAATTTTAATGAAATCCAAAATTTTATTGTTTATGTTTAAAAAAAATTTTAGAAATTTATTTTAAATATGGTTTTGAATTTATGCATAATTTATTTTGCATGTATTCTTTGGTTGTTATTTTTAATACATGCAAATTCATGAATATTTTATGCATGAAAAATAAATGTCCTGAGTGATTTATATAATTTTAATTGATCTAAGAGTAGCCACAACATCTTTGATTACGTTAAAATTATACATTAAGTTTGCTAAATCACATACACTTAAACGGATATTAATTGTAACTAATTATGTTTGGTATAATGAAATTTATCCTACAGGAAATTTTATTATATTAAATATGATTGGTTAGGATGAAATATTAAACTGTTTTTCTTAATTTGTCAACAGGGATTAAAAAATGGAATATAGTTTAATAGTTTTATCATAAGTGTATGTGAATCAATATGAATTAGAAACTTAGCCTACAGGCAGTTTTTATGTCATATGATTCATAATTTTTGTAGCATGATTCACATTGGTACAACATGACATATAGTTATTAGCTTCAAATTTTATGACATGAGCATGTATGGTTGATGTATTGCAGTAATTCAACCTGTTAATTTATCTGGCATGAAATGTGATATTTTCGAGCTTAAGGGTGAAACTATAAAGTCTAGAAGGAGAGGATTCTCTTTCATTTGGGGTAGATGGACATTGACTATGCCATTAGAAAGGATGAACTGCCCTCCATCATTAAGACCAACACTCCAGATGATGTTGGTTGGTATGAAAAATGGGAGTGATCTAATCATCTCTCAGTTATGTTCATAAAGACCAAAATCTCTTTGGGATTAGGGGTTCGGTTGATCAATATAATAATGTTCGAGCACTACTGAAGGCTATTGATGAGCAATTTGAGTCTTCAGATAAGGCATTGGCAAGCACCCTAATCATGCAATTTTCATCCTTGAAGCTTATAAGTATTAAAGGCATGCGTGCGTGAGCATATCATGCACATGAAGGACATTGAGGCTCAATTAAAGACACTTGAGGTTGACATGTCTGATTCTTTCCTAGTTCATTACATTCTAAACTCTTTATCCCTATAAGTATGGTCCCTTTAAGATCTCTTATAACACATAAGGACAAATGGTCAATTAATAAGCTGTTGACCATGTGTGTTTAGGAGGAGGGAAGACTCATCATGGAAAAGGGAAAGAAAGTAAATTTGGCAATCCAGGGTAAAAAGAAACATCAGACCAAGCAAAAGGGGAAAGACAAGGTTCCTGCCTAGCCTGATATTAAGAAGCAGTTCAAGTGCTTCTTTTGTAAGAAGAAGGGGCATGCAAAGAAGGACTAATCTAAATTCTGGGAATGGCTTGATAAGAAAGGTACTCAACTCTTACTTGTCTGTTATGAATCCAATATGATTAATGTTAATTATAACACATAATGGATTGACTCCGATTCCACAATCCATGATTACCAATTTTCTACAGGGATTACAAAACCTGCAGAAGCTAGTGGGAAGTGAGCAAAGCATCTATTCTGGAAATAAGATGCACTCACATGTATAGGCTGTAGCAACGTTCAAACTAGTCTTAACTAGTGGCTTTGTTTTGTGTTTGGAAAAGACATTTCATATTCCTAGTTTTTCTAGAAATTTAATTTCAGTTTCCAGACTTGTATTACTTGGATATTCCTTTAAATTTTTAGAATCTTCATTCAGTTTATTTTATAAATTTGATTTTATTGGATATGGTACTTTGTCTGATAGTCTTTTTCGTCTTAATTTACAAAATGGTGCCAATTATACAACTTTGCATGTTCATGAAAATGTTGGTATAAAGTGATGTGTTGTAAATGATGAATCCTCTATGTTGTGGCATCAGAGATTGGGACATATCTCCATTGAGAGAATTAAGAGATTAGTAAATGATGTAGTACTTAGAATTTTAGATTTTATTGATTTTGATACTTGTATGGACTACATTAAGGGTAAGCAGACCAACAAGTAAAAGAAGGGTGCCAATAGGAGTTTTGATTTATTGAAAATCATACATAGAGATATTTGTAGTCCAGACATGGATGCATACTCTTAAAGGTACTTCGTCTCTTTCATAGATGACTACTCACGATACATGTATCTCTACTTGCTTAACAACAAAAATGAAGCATTGATGCTTTTAAGGTCTTTAAAGCGAAAGTAGAGAAACAATGCGGAAAGCAAATTAAGAGAGTCAGATCAAATAGAGATGGAGAATACTATGGTAGATGCACTAAGCATGGACAAGCACCTGGTCCATTTGCTAGGTTTCTTTAAGAACATAGGATTGTTGCCCAGTATACTATGCTTGGTTCTCCAGACCAAAATGGTGTAGCTGAAAGAAGAAACCAAACAAAACATTATTGGACATGGTGTGGAGTATGCTTGCTAGCTCCAAACTTCCAAAGTCCTTGTGGACTAAAGCTCTTAAGATGGCAGTGTACTTATTGAACCGAGTTCCAACCAAGGCTATCCCAAAGACACCTTTTGAGTTATTCAAATGTTGGAAACCGAGTTTGCAACATGTACGCATTTGGGGATGCCCATCAGAGGTAAGAGTTTATAATCCACAAGAGAAGAAGTTAGACCCAAGGACCATAAGTGAATATTTTGTTGGTTACGCTGAACTGTCTAAGGGATATAAATTTTCTTGTCCATCTCACAATACTAGATTTGTGGAATCAAGGAATGCAAAATTTCTTGAGAATGACTTAATTAGTGGGAGCGATCGATCCTAGAACATTATTCCTGAGAAAGATCATATAGATGCTCAACCTTCCACTTCTTGTGATAGATTGTTTATTGTACATAACATGCCTAAAGTTCAAATGTGTGATGAACAACAGCAAGTCATTCAAGTTCCATAGACTTCTAATCAATAAATAGTGGATCCAGCTGAACAACAGATATAAGAACCTGTTGAATAGTCTATTGAACAACATACTTCTCAAGAGAATATTGAACCAACATTAAGGACATCTACTAGAGGAAAGTGATCGGTGATACCCAGTGATTATATTTTGTATCTACAAGAGTTTGACTACAATGTTAGAGCCGAAAATGATTCTAAAGCATTTTCATAGGCTATGAGTTCTAAGGAATTTGACTTATGGTATAGTGCCATGAAAGACGAAACGGATTCTATGGCATCTAACAAAGTTTAGGATCTTGTTGAGTTACCTAATGGTGTAAAAGCCAATAGATGTAAGGGGGAGTCTTTAAAACAAAGAAAGACTCATTGGGCAACATTGAGAGACATAAGGCAAGACTTGTTCCCAAAGGATTCACTCAAAGAGAAGGAATTGACTACTCAAAGACCTTTTCTTCTGTATCTAAAAAGGATTCTCTTCAAGTTATTGTGGTATTGGTTGCCCATTTTGATTTGGATTTGAATCAAATGGATGCGAAAATGGCCTTTGTTAATGGTGATCTAGAGGAAGAGGTTTATATGGAACAATCAGAAGGATTTTCCTCTAGTGATGGTGAGCATTTAGTCTACAAGCTTAAGAAATGCATATATGGATTGAAACAAGCCTCTCGTCAGTGGTGTTTGAAGTTCCATAACGTTATATCTTCATTTGGTTTTGAAGAGAATATCATGGATCAATGTATATACCAGAAGGTTAATAGGAGTAGGATTTGTTTCCTTGTGCTATATGTGGATGACATATTGCTTGCAACTAATGATAAGGGTTTGCTATATGAGGTGAAGCGATTTCTTTCAAAGAACTTTGATATGGAGGATATAGGATAGGCATCTTATGTCATTGGCATTAAGATCCATAGGGACAGATCTCGAGGTATTTTGGGTTTGTCTCAAGAGACCTATATCAACAAGGTTCTAAAGAGGTTTCGGATGAAGGATTGTTCACCAAGTGTAGCACGCATTATGAAGGGTAACAGGTTCAATTTGAACCAATGCCCGAAAAATGAGCTCGAACGGGAACAAATGAAACACATTCTATATGCTTCAGCAGTTGGAAGCCTAATATATGCTTAGATCTGTACAAGACCTGACATTGCATTTGGTGTTAGAATGTTGGGCAGATATTAGAGTAACTCAACTGTTGACCACTGGAGAGTTGCAAAAAAGGTGATAAGAAACCTTCAAGGAACTAAGGATGACATGCTCATGTATAGATAAACTAAAAATCTAGAGGTGATTGGATACTCCGACACAGACTTGGCTGGCTGTGTTGATTCACGAAAATCAACATCTGGTTTTGTTTTCATGTTTGCCAGTGGAGCTGTATCTTGGAGGAGTGTGAAGCAGATTTTGACTGCAACCTCTACTATGGAGGCCTAGTTCGTTTCTTGTTTTGAAGCTACTTCGCATGGCGTATGGTTGAAGAGTTTCATATCCGGGCTTAGAATTATGGATTCTATTTCTAGGCCATTGAGATTGTACTATGACAATTTAGCTGCAGTATTTATGGCCAAGAACAGCAAGAGCGGTATTCAAACTAAACACATCAACATTAAGTACTTGGCTATAAGAAAACGTGTTAAAGAAAAAAAGTGGTCATTGAACACGTAAGCACTTAGTTGATAATTGCCGATTCTTTAACTAAAGACATGCCACTAAAGAATTTTAAAGATCATGTAGTGTGAATGGGACTTGATTCCATGATGTGAATTTCATTGTACGTACATTTGGTTATTTTAATGAAACTCTTATTCAGTTGTGATGTTTTCTTATATTAAGTTGTGCACATATTCAGTTATTTTGAGAAAGATCAATTAAGTTTGACTTAGAATAAACATAGGGTTTATTCATTAAGTTACGTTACCATTTATGAGTTAGTATTAAGGGATATAATGCATTGTAATACATGGAAGATAATACTTGTTCTAAGAAGACCTATTGCCATGATTCATGTGTTTATTCCTTAAGTTTGAGATTGATTGATTTTGGTTATTTAGAAAATATATATATACCAAGTGGAAGAATGTTACTATTTATTTATTTATTATTTATTTAGTTTTTTAAATGATGATAAATAAATAAAAATAAAATTTAAGTGGTCTAATATACGCATGTTTTTTAAAGGGTGTCAACCAAATGATATCTCTGAATATTTAAAATGCTTTAAAAAGAAGGCCTTGTTTTAGAGATACCTCCCAATGATAACACATTCTGATGGTGGGTGTCTATAAATATCATGTAAGAAGGTTCCTAAGCCTGTACAATTATTTTAGAAATATATCATCTCTCAAAATTGCAGAAGGTTTAGAAGATTCTCTTTCTTCATAAATTCTTACAGAGATTCTCCATTCTTACTATATTTGTCAATGGCTGGAGGTTAGATTTCTTTTCCTTAACGTTTCTGTATTTAGATGATTTTTATGTAATTTGGTTTATGTATAAATGTTGAAGATCATAATTTGTGTACGTAAATTTTCTTACAAGTTAGGCATGCATGCTTGATTTATTTCTATCTCTTTCTATTTCCCCCTTTTGTTTTAGCTGAGTTTTAAGCTTGTCTTCGTTACATTTGTAACGTTTCTTGCATCTATTGGCGTCTAGTTCATGAAAATGAGATGGAAACTTGGAAGTATGTGCCGTCCGTATGACAATATGATAATTATATCAGTACTGGTATTTTTGGCTGCGCCCTTTCTTCTTCTCTCTCCCGTATGTCATGGCTGGTACGTTTCATTCAGGCTTTTATTAAAGTCGATCAGTTACTTCTTTTTCTCTCTTTATTTTCTTTCTTTTTTTTTTTTTTTAATTGATCAGCTTCTTTCTCCATTGCCAATTGCCATTTGCCATTTGCCATTAACATCTTCTTCAAGAACGTGGTCACTTTTCATCATTTTTCTTCCTTTCTTTTTGTTTTTTTTTTTTTTTATGATGTTAATATACAAGACCATTTCCATCATATGCTAATGTTGTATTTACTCTAAAAAAATATAAAAGTAACGTATTGTGTTATTTAATACTTAAAATAGATAATGCTGTGTCAAATGTTATATTTCTTCTTTTTTTGGGTCATAAAATGCTATGTCTTTTTTTTTTTTTACATAATTTAACTTTTGAAACTTGTAAAATTTATCAATCTCCGTATACTTCGAAACACATTTTTACAAATTAAAAAAAAAACTAGGGACATTTACTAAAATTATACATTATTATCCCTTGACTTTGTCTCCATTACTTAAGTTAGAATAAATCACCAGATTATTTCTTTCCCTTACTAATTTTTAACTGGTAATTATATCCACATTTTTACACTGTTGGATCTGATAAAAATTGTCCTTTTTTTTAGGTTTAACGTTTAAAAAGTAGATACTTATTAATATATTATTTTTTAATACTGACAAGAGTAATTGTATTTCTTTGCTTTTCATTTCTTTTCCTTGTTAATTTCTCTGCTAAAAACTAAAACAATAACCTACTAATAAAACTTTTTTTTCTACTGTCAGATTTGTATAGAAATTTGATTTTGATTAAAAAAAAGTATCCTGTTGGTTTGTGTTCTCACTGAGAAAAAGACCTTTAATCATCTTTTTCATCCAAACGCGGTGACCAAAGACAACTCATCTGCAGCGGGACAGCATTACGTTTGTAACGTACGCCAAGAAAAGTTTACCAAAAAGAAAAAGAAAAAGAAAACGTACGCCGGCAAAAACGTGGATATAAGTTTTGTTGTGTTGCGGCTTGCGTGCGCAAGAGAGATGAAGTTACTTTCGGCCACACCTTATCCACAACTTCGTAGCCAAGGACTTGGAATTTTAATCTTGTCCATTTTTTCTCTCCCGTTGAAAAAAAAAAAAAAAAAAAGGAAACAAACCCTCAGATTTTTTTATTCCTTTTGGCAACGTATCATACTATAATACCATGATGACATGACACGCAACCGGTGATGGTTAAGGATAGTCTCTAGAAACGTTTGCAGATAGGATTATACAAATTAGCTAGACGTCTATCCACAGTCTAGTCCGTAACATTTAGATTATGAAAATTCCAAAATCGTTACCAATCCATCATTCTCAAACCCTGTTTTGTTTGAAGTGTTATCTGCATTTTCTTTCTCATCATTTTATACTCTCTTGCATATAAACTCTATTATTTTATTTTTTTGTTTAAACAACATTTAACAATGTTAGTAGATTTTATATATCAGACAGTGATTAAAGAGAGTGTATCAAAGAGTAAAAAAAAAACAGAGTACGGCTAGCACATTTCTCTTTTCCCTTTTTTTTTAGAAGGTTGTGGCTAATTTCATTGATTATGATCAATCGTCAATTGCAATACAAGAAATACAATTTGGTACTTGCTCTAGCCAGTAATTGTAACACCCACCGTTTTTTTTTTATGTACATTTGTGTTGATCTAACGTTAAAATATGATATTTTAAGTGCTATTATTATTTATGTTAAGAAAATTAACTTTTTATTTAGTGATGTCACAGGTGACAGCCATGGGGGATCGATGTGCTGGGGATGTTCATGTCAAAAGTGATGATAAGCTTAAAGTATTTATTGTTTTTTTAAGAGTTTCAACTTGTTCTAAATTTATAATCTTTATAATGCTCTAGAGTTATGTATGCCCTAAAGTTGTATTTTTTATGATAATATGAATTTTGTTGAATATTTTCTTATTTTAATAATATTAATGATGTCATGATAATTACATGTATAGTATTTTTATTGGCATTAAGAAATTAGATAATATAAAGTATCTAAAAGAATAATGTGTAAATTAATATTTTTTGGGTCATAGAGTAAATATTATTGAAATTCTCTTCCTCACCCCCTCTCAGAAATCTCTCCAAGAAAGCCTTTATCATTCCTCTAATCCTCAAAATCAAGAATTCATTACTCTTATTTTCTTTCAAGCCAAAGTAGAAGGAATTATTTTTAGAGATTTTGTATGCAAGTATTCGTCTTTGTTGAAGAAAACATAAAAATTAAAGGTATGTTTTAAAGTTTTCATGGTTTTGATTTTTATGATTGATGTATATTGTTTTGTGATAAACTTGGTTAGAAAATTGTCATGTTATGATTGTCAATGTGTATACATGTATTTTTGTATGAAAAATAAATTATTTTGTCTAATACTTTTATTATAACAATGTTACTTTATGGTTGAAAGCATTTATGTTTATATAATATCATGAAATTTCATAAAAGTAAGGTTTTGTTGTTCGAGTATGATAAGAGAATTCTAGGGTTTTTGACTTACCGATGAGGTGGCTAGTAATATTTTGAAATCAAATGATTTTATTTCGCTACGATTTTTGGATATGATGTGTATATATATGTTAGAAATGTCTGGAATTTTTTTTATAAATTTTTGTTCAAAATAATTTTAGGGTTATGAGCTTTCAATCAAACACTGCTCATGAAATTTTGATTGCTGGCAGATTTATGTTTGTGCTTTGTACAGTCTATTTAAGAGGAAAAAAAGTCTTTTAATTCTAAAAAAAAATTATGAATCATTGTTGATATGTTAACTAAATGTCTACAAAGTTTTAGCCTCATATTCTTATTATGTTTTAAGATAAAATTCATTGATTAACAAGCACTCAGTAGTTATAAATGTCTGCGTGATATGCTTTGTGTAATTCATGAGATGACAAATCATATTTTTAAATATGTGCTATATGATTTATTATTTTTCTACTCATATTTATATGTTAACTATGTCACATAAAAATTTCAGAAGCGTCTCATACATATTTGATTTTATAAAAAAGTTTGAATGGAACATATTCGCTATCTAGCATGTTTGAGGTTAATATTACTCTAAATTTGAATGTGTGTTTTGAATTACTCTGAATTTATTTGAAGCTGAATTTTGGATATATTGTTATTTTATGTTTCTATTATATTTACTAATTTTTATAAATTATTTTATGGCATAAATAATTTAATACATAACTTTTAATTAGGATTGCTCACTATCAGACTTTGCTAGCAGATTTTATGATATTGAATATTTGATTTATTTTAATCATCAAATGAATTTTTAGGGCTAAAGAAAAATCTGGGTATTATATATATATGTTAAGTTTATTCCTACAAATTTTCATACTCTAATTGCATGTGAATTGAAAGATATAGGGTTATGAATCCTTAAAGGTCAGGCAGTTTTTATTATTGAAAAATTTACTTAAATGTTTTAAAAATTGAAAAAAGATATTTTGGATTAATATTTTCAAGAGAAGAAAATTTGAGTGATGTTTATATATGATGGCTATGTTATGAAATAACTCTTACACTTTATTCATGCTTATAAGTTGAGATTAATTTCTCCAAGTCATTAAAGATCAAGTTTCCTATCTTTATGTTTCTTGACTTTAAGTACATGTTTATGACTCAAAGATTCTTTGTTTTGTTAAGAATGATATATGATAATGTAATAAGATATTAAATGATATCATAAAGATGAATATTAATTTTATATATTATATAAATGATTGACATGAACACTACAAAAGGCGAACACACCGAGAACCACAACAACGTCACCCAAGTTAAGGTTTCGTAAGCAAGTAAGACAAGTAAGTACATTCTCACCTGCAATATGATAAAAATTTATGAAAAAGTTTTGAGAACATGTTTTATGATGATTTTTAAGTTTGTTTTTACATGTTGTTTTCTCATGAAAACTTTTGTTGCAACAAGAAAGTTTAACGGATGTTTCAATGATGAGGTATGTTAAAAATATATCTATATATATGTATCACTTAATAAGTATTGTACACCTTATGCTTATGTTTATATTTATGATATCTCGAAGGTTGGACTTGTCATATTTGGTTTGGGACTAGCTACCCCACTCCTCTCATGACGGCGCACCTATGATGTTAATGTTTATGGTACAACGCTTGGGCCCCTAAATATAAAATGAATGATGTTTTAATATGGAAGTTTAAATGAAAAGATATAATCTATATAAACTTGTGCCTCGTGCACTGCTATGATTACGATTACGATATTATGTAATAATTTTTATGAAATGTTTTATGTTGTGAGATAGGAATGTATACTTACTAAGCTTATGCTTACTTAGTTTATATCATGTTACAGATAAGGATAAGATGCAGGTTAACTATGATGGAGGACAAGGACGAACGTGTGTGCAAGGAGTGTTAAATTGGAAACAGAGTCATGTCATGAAGGGAATTTAAACTCAAACAAAATTTGAGATTCAGTTCTGCTTGCGATATATTCTTTTAAACTTATGTTTTGTTGAATACAAAATTGTGTTTCTAGATTTTGGTTTCTTAGTTTTACTTCATTGCAAAAAAGAAAAAATATATATATATGCATGTATTTCCATGGATATTTCTCTAAGTGTTCTTGATTGTTTTGAACTTCTTATCTGTAATGATTAAGTTTAATGGTAAAAGCAACGTCTCCTGTGGTGCCCGTAAGGGGGCGTGACAGAATATGGTATCAGAGCGGTTTTTGTTTCCAATACACATCGCCACACGTCAATTTTAAGTCCTCCAAGTAAGTATAAGATTCTTCTCTTTTAGTATATTATCTTAGAATAAATTTGTTATGATTATAACCAGACTACTTAGGAGTCCATGAAACCCAAACTTTTATTGCTCGAAGCAAGAAACAATCTCTACCTCCTTATTTATGTGTAATGGAAAAGTCGATAATCAAGAAGTTTTATGACAAGAGTTTAATTACGTGATTATATTATTTTTCTTGGAGAAAAAGTTTATGGAAGAGTAGGTGAATGAAATGATATGTAGCTCAAGAGAAGTGCAATGATAGTTATAGAGTTTTAATGAACAAGTTTAAGAATTATACAAGGTTATAAAAAAAAAAAAGGATTTTGTAAGGTCACATGTCAGATCTTTATAGTAATTTTTTAAGTGAAGGATATTTTGCAAATATACATATTATCAAAAGGATTGACTATATGAATGTTTGAGGTTTATTGAGGATTACTTTGGGAGAAAATTATTTATAATAATATTTTAGCAAGTTAAACGGTCCATAACATGATATGACAGAGATCACACACAATAGTTCCTTTTATGGATGACTTTTGAATTAGTGGAGACTTCAATGAAGTATTCTAGAATTATTAATGCAGAAGCTTAGAGATTAAATGTGAGATTATTGTTTTCTTTTAAAAGATATTGGTTGAAGAAATTATGTAACGAGGTGGTTGAGAAAGCCTAAAATTGTTATTGAGATACATGATATTTCAAAAGCAATGTTTAATATTTTGTTGTGAAAATTAAAGAAAAGAAAGTCAAGCTTTAAGTAAGGTGTAATTTTACCGTTATAAACGAGATTGGCTATTTAGTGAATAAGGGGATATGCTAGTAGATTTATTAGAGCGCATGATGTTTTTCTATATCTTGAAGTTAAATCTGAAATATTTTTGGAATCATTTGTATATTTTGGAGTAAAGAGTTCCCAAAGTACAATTTTCTTTTGGCATGTGATTAAAGACAAGTTTATATACGTGAAATACGAGATATAAAGGAGACAGAGAATTAATGTTGCACTTAGATTTATACTTTATGAAGGATAATAGACAGAGAAGCAAGAAGAGAATTTAAACATTGAATATGATATTGTAAATTGGATGTATGATGACTTTAATTAGCATGATTTTTGAAGAAATTTTTATGTGGAAAGAAAGAATGCTATGGAAAAGGATTCGAAATTTCTTTATATATTCATTACTACACATGTATCAAGGACGAAATCCTTAGAAGGAGGGAAGGATGAAATACCTTGATTTTTTACACAACGTTTTTCATGCTCATATGCTAAGGAAGAACATACTGGGTCCATGATCTTTTGCCCAAAAAGAAAGAATAAGAAGTTTGAGGAAATATAATTTATAAGTATAAGCAGACTATGTCTTTGGTTGAAAAGAAAGATATTAGAGAACAAAGACATTTATCTAATCAAAGAGTTATCGGGAAATCAAAAGATTAAAGAAGCTATATAGAAAAGAGATATGAGATTAGGACCAAGACTTTGAGAATTAAGGAAATCACATTAGTTAAAGTCTTATGGCATAAGACAAAGAGGATGAGGCTATGTGAAGCCTACTATCCGTAGTTGTTTTGAGTTTTGAGGACGAAACTCTTATAAGGTGGGGAGAGTTGTAATGCCCACCGTTTTCTTTTACAGACATTTGTGTTAATCTAATGTTAAAATATGATATTTTAAGTGCTATTATTATTTATGTTAAAAAAATTAACTTTTTATTTAGTGATGTTGTAGGTGACGGCTGTGTGGGATCGATGTGATGGGGATGTTCATGTCAAAAGTGATGATAAGTTTAAAGTATTTATTTTTCTTAAGAGTTTCAACTTATTCTAAATTTATAATCTTTATAATGCTTTAGAGTTATAAATGCCCTAAAGTTATATTCTTGATGATAACATGAATTTTGTTGCATATTTTCTTATTTTTATAATATTAATGATGTCATGATAATTATATGTGTAGTATTTTCTTGTTGGCATTAAGAAATTAGATAATATAAAGTATATAAAAGAATAATAAGTAAATTAATATTTTTGAGGTCATAAAGTAAATATTATTGTTGTGTATAAATAATTATGTATTTACAATTATATTATATTATATTATATAACGTTTGGAACGTTTATATTATTAAGATATTATGTATTATATATTACATTATATTATATATTAAAGTGTGTGTGTGTGTATATATATATATATAAACGATTACGTTTAAACGTAAACGTGCAATAAGGACAAAAAAAAAAAGAAAACGGTGCATGTCATGGAAAAAGAAAAGAAAAAAAAAAGGGAAAATTGAATTGGATTAGGATTACACTCATTTAAAAAAAGAGGGGAAATCTAATTAGATTAGGATTACACTTATTTAAAAATGGGAAATCTAATTAGATCAGGATTAGGGTTCTCTATACGCATCCAATCTATTCTCTCTTATAAACCTATAAATATACCTCTAAGCCACCAAAGCCTTCATTCTCTTAATTTCCAGCCAAAGAAAATTCTCTTCCTCACCCCCTGTCAGAAATCTCTCCAAGAAAGCCTCCATCATCTCTCTATCCTTAAAACTAAGAATTCATTACTCTTATTTTCTTTCAAGCCAAAGTAGAAGAAATTATTTTTAGAGATTTTGTATGCAAGTATTCGTCTTTGTTGAAGAAAACATAAAAATTAAAGGTATGTTTTAAAGTTTTTATGGTTTTGATATTTATGATTGATGTATATTGTTTTGTGATAAACTTTGTTAGAAAATTTGTTTTGTTATGATTGTGACTATGTATGCATGTATGTTTGTATGAAATATAAATTATTTTGTGATAAGAACCTCGCTAATATACTGACAAAACCCGTTATCAATAAAAAGGCATTAAGACCGTTTCTACTCAGATTTGGATGGAAGTCACCATGACCCGTTGCTTATATCGAAGCAAGAACCTTGGTATATCATAGATGCCACAATTAAGGATGGAAAGCTTGATTGATAAGTCGGGATTGAACACCCGAATTGATCTGAAGAGTTCATGCAGTTCGTCAAAGAACCAAAGAAAGAATTTTCTCTCTAAGAAAATAAACATTCATCAAAATCCATTCATTAACCTTGGAAACGCCTATTTATAGGCCAAAATTACAAAGGAAAGTTGACAAATTCAAACATAACTACTAATCCTAATTTTAAGCCTAAAATAAAAACCAAAAGAAAGGAAAGTCTTAATGGCTGATTTTCAGCCATTTACACGCCCAATAATTAAAGGAAAGTGCAATTAATCCTCGTCAACAATTTGCACAAATGATTTGCCACATGTGTGCCAATAATGGGAAAGTTTCCAAAATCCTTCCATTGACTTGATCTTGCAAAATTTGAGCTGATTTCAAGCTTGACTCATCCGGATTCTTCTAGGACTTGGATTAAATTGATGCACCATTGTGGCTGACGTGGGCCTAGGTCAATGGGCTTGCACAAATTTTCTTGATTCCAGATTTCGTGAATCAGCCCATTTAGTGCTTCCTTGAATTTCTTAGCTCGGGCTCTTGTGACCGGTCTAACAGGAACTTGTATTGGGTCAACCACCTTCCTTACATTTGAGCTCCCTAAGTCCATCATTTTGTCTAATACTTTGATTATAACAATGTTACTTTATGGTTGAAAGCATTTATGTTCATATAATATTATGAAATTTCATGGAAATAAGGTTTTGTTATTGGAGTGTGATAAGAGAATTCTAGGGTTTTCAATTTGTTGGTAAGGTAGCTAATAACGTTTTGAAATCAAATGATTTCATTTCTAAAGACATGTCTACAATGAGGAAAAATTACCAAGTCAAATTGAGCTCGACAACAACATAAAAAGAAAAAAAGAAAAAAAACTCAGAGAAAACCTTTGATCCGGAGCTGGCTTGGCAGGTACAATAGCCCGATCATGTCCCTGAGCTCTTTGTTGGTTATAGGCAGCCCCAAACCGGGGGAACCACTAGAAGAGTCCTAGAAACTAGATGATAATGGCTCCCCTATCGGCCGCTGGCTCGGCAAGTGCTTGGCCTCGGGATGTTAGTAGTGCCACGCTCTACAATGATCACTTGCTCAATAGGACGAGCAAGTAGAACATCATCTTGGCGGGGGTTAGTTGAGCTGAACCCCCTAAACCAGCCATAATGGGCGAGGTTGGACTTCTGTAGCAAAAATGCATGTTGTTGAGAAGCTTCAGGCTTCGTATACAGTTCTTCCAAAGCTGCGATAATCCTGGTCGGTGCCCATGGTCTCTTCGACTATATGTGTAGCTACTCAAATCTCCTCAGGGCCACTTGATCTTTGGGCACTACCTCACCAACCCAAGACATCCAGTTCCCCCCCATGTAAAACCACTCGAACTTCCAGAGCTTGTCCGAGTCAGGGTTCCTGATAATGAAATCTTTTCTAAAGTCGATGAAGTAGTATCACCCTGATCTGCCGAGGAAGCCTCTTCATCTTTAAGACCAACTTGATGGCCTCCCACGACATCTCAGTTACGTTGTAGTACCTCTAGAGGATGTACATCTCGATCAAGGATCTATAGCAGTTTAGGTTCATTTGTGTAGGGCACACATTCAAATCATTCAGGGCCCGCCGAAGGAAAGGATAGAATAGAAGCAGAGTTCAGCTCAGAAGAACTTCACATACAAAGTTATGTACCCCTCTAGCGGGTCCACAAGCAAGTCCCCTTCTGGGGGCAGCATAAGGATGACGTCGTTAGGAATCTTATATTCCTAATGAAGGGTTTCAAGATGGCTCAATGTCCTTCAAGTATATCATGCCGTCGAAGTCTGGTTGGGCTGATCTCTTCTATAAGCGATAGCTCCTCGGACCCTAGCCACCATGACGGGCCTCTCTTCTTCGTCCTCCTTGTCCTCGGCCTCATCACCTCTAATTGGCCAATTTTCCTCAATGGACGGATCAATGGATACTTCTCCCATTATAGGAGCTGATGCCTTGGTGCCTCGACCTAAGGTGCTAAGCACATCGGTGGCTGCCGCGAAGCTAAACATTCCCCGGTAGTAACTCGAGATGTGCTTGCGACAGTTGCCTCGATGTATAGGTCCTATCCCCTACACAGTCTGATCAAGTGTCTCTATTCAATCATTTCAAGAAACTCCCTCTTTGGGACTCTTCTCTCTCCAAGGCTAAGGATTTCGGCCAACTAGGCCGCTCTATCTAGACCAAGTGAAGCTTCCATGATGTCTACCTCCTCAGATCTCGATTGGTTGGTCTTAGAACTTTCATCAGACTTGGAGACAATTGAATCATTTTAGGAGTCACTTAAATCGCTCATGGTTGAGTTCATCTTTGAAAATTACCTTTTTGGGTTAAAAGCAGTTTGGGTCTATTAAGGAAAAGTCCTCGGATTTTAGTTTACTACTCGGCAACTAAAACTCAAAAGGTCAGACATTTAGTCGCAAAAACACTCTAGAGCGACAAAAAACCAACTCCTATTTATAGCCGAAACTTAAGAGCAGAACTCAAAGAGATGCAATGATTGCACTCATGAAGGAAACAACCAATCACGTGATGACATGTGTCCCATCAGCTTGATCATGTGTCCTTTCAAATTCCATCCTCTTGAGACAAGGCCCAAAGGTAACCACACCTTCTCGGCATAGTCCACCCAGCCGAGCATCAACCAGGCGCACTAGAGGGCTATTCTTGGGGGTGTGTTCGATGCCATTTTTGAGAATTGCCTCCATGGCGACTCAACCACTATGCTCGACAAAGATCGTGGAGAAGACAATCTGTAACCCCCAAGTGCTCGGCTCTTCCTCCCAAGGTTCTCCATTGAGCCTCCGCTGGCTATGACATAAGGCATCGCCTCTTCGGGAAGAACATATGCTCGAGTCAGACTATCAAAGCCTGTAACTAGGTAGAACTCACCATAAAAGGTTGACATATGGCCTCGTTTCAATCCTCAAATGGAGACCAATCCTCCGGTGGGAATCACGACACTTGTCACCTACTCCTTGATAGGCCTTGATGTGACACACAGGTCATGGGTAAAACCTCCTGACACCTGATTCAAGTGGTAGCCTATAAATTGAAACATTCTTTTCCTACGCCCACAACAGTTCAAAACAAGCCTAATCTCAACGTCATTTCTTGTTCAAAGCGTAACATTTAGGCTTCATAACACAACAAGGCTTCGTGATCATATCCAAAAAAAACTCCAAGTGGTTGACTTAAGAAGCAGGAACAAACCATCTTATCTTCCAATGACTAATGCTTTATAAAGCATTTCTTGGATATTACCCTCATCTGGCCAATTATTACTCCAAGCGAACATTAAACCTACAAATCCTTTGTCCATCAACAAACAATCATCCATGGCACCCCTAAATTTTTTTATGCATGAACCATTGTGTTCTACCCTAACATAGTTTGCTAAAGAACTCAAAATCTCATTAAAGTCTCCCATGCAAATCCACAATAATGAGTTAACGAAAGGCAAACATCGTGTACGTTCCCATGAGTGTTTCCTTTGAGCCTGATCTGAAATCCTATAAAAACCAATATATTGCCATATTTCCCTTCTTTAGAGACAACTCTTGCATCTATATGATAACTGGAATAATTGGGAATTATAACATCTCAATCATCTCACCACCATAATATTAAACCACCACTTCTACCAATGTTATCCACATAAAACCCTTGAGAAAACCCAATCCATATTTCAACTTTTCTACCCTCAATCCCCACAACTTTGTTTCCATGAGGAAAACTAGGTCCAGCGTATAGCTATTGAGGAGCCTCTATAACTATTTGAATGCTTAAGGGTTCCCTAGACCTTAAGCGTTCCAATAGAGGCAACTCATCTTTAGGGCTAACTCTTAATCACCATTGATACAATATCAATGGAAACATCCTTCTAAAACACTTTAATATTCTTGTTTTTACCTACGACTAAGTCCTCACAAAGCATTTTCTATTTGGCAATCTCTTCTGGCATCTTTGGTCTCCTCTCATTCTCTTTACTTGCCCAAGCACGTCATTTCCACCCTCATTCTTCTTGAGAGATTTTGAGAGGAGGTCTGAAAAGCTCTTTGAATTCTCCTCTACTTCCTAAACATCCACTGCAATTGTAGAATAAGAAATCTGCTTATTGACTGATCCTATAGCATTATTCTCTCACTGTCATGATTTACCAAAACTACCACTAATGATGTTGACAAAATGATTTTCAGTGTGATATGGGGATGTTAAGGAAGGATTATTGCTCTGAATTTCCCCAAATTGAGGAAACTTTTGTAGTAGTTGACACATTAAATTCGAGCAATGCAACTCCTTGTGTAAAATGACATATAGCATTGTTAGGGTTGTTAGAGATACAATTTTGTATGGTCGAGATACGCTTACTCTAGATAAACTTTATAATGCTTTGTTGTCTAAAGAAAAGATAAAGCAGCTTGTGACTGAACCTATGGCTCAAGGAGAAGGCCTTGTTGTTTGTGGTAGGACTCAAGAGAGTAGTTCTAGCTCTGGTGCTGATGTGAGGGATAGATCGAAGTCTAGGCATGAGGACAAAGTCTACAACTACTGCAAGGGCATATTGAGGCTAACTACTATAAACTGTAAAACAAGAATAAGAGAGCGGTTGATCAAAAGGGAAAGCAATCAGATAATATCAGTGAAGCCATTGCTGTGGAAGAAGTTTCTAAAGGGAGCCTCTGGTGATTTCTTATGGTGAATTAAAACTCTGTGAAGATTTGGTTCTTGACCTTGCATGTACGTTTATATGTATCTCAACCGGGAATGGTTTTCAACATATGAAACAATCTCTAAGGGCTCTGTTTTGATGGGTAACAATGCCCTATGCAAGATTGCTAATATTGAAACTATCAAGATCAAGATGTATAATGGAGTCATAAGGACACTAGGTGATATAAGGCATGTCCCTGATCTGAAGAGGAATTTAATTTCCTTGAGTGCTCTAGATTTAAAAAGGTACAAGTACTCTCGTGAAGGTGGAGTTTTGAAGGTTAGAAAAGGTACTCTTATTATAATGAAGGGAAAAAAGAAGACTGCTAGATTGTATGTTTTGTAGGGCACTATAGTTGTAGGAGATGCAGCTGTTATTACATATACTTTGTCTGATAGTGATCTCACTAAGTTATGGCATATGCGACTAGGGCATATGAGCGCACTTAGGATGACAGATTTGAGTAAAAGTAGACGGCTTAATGGACAGTGCACAGGTAAGATGGAGTTCTGTGAGCACTATGTGTATGGGAAACAAAGGAGAGTTAGATTTGACAAAGGCACTCACAGCACAAAAGATATTTTGAAGTATGTTCATTTTGATCTTTAGGGACCGTCTACTATTCCTTCTAAAGGTGGTGCTAGTTACATGCTTATGATTATAGATAACTTTTCTAAAAAGGTATGGACATTCTTTTTGAAGCAAAAGAGTGATGCTTGCTATGTTCAGAGATTGGAAGATCATGGTAGAAAAGCAAACTGGTAAGCCAGTTAAACGTCTCCAAACTGATAATGGCTTGAAGTTTTATTCATGTGAATATAATGTCTTCTGTAAATTAGAAGGAATTATGAGGGATTTAATAGTCTGACGTACTTCGTAGCAAAATGGTGTGGCAGAGCGAATGAATAGAACGTTGATGGAGAAGGTACATTGTATAAGCTCCAATGCTAGGCTACCTAAGTCATTCAGCACTGAAGCTGCTTCTACAACTTGCTACTTGGTGAATCACTCTCCTTCCACTATTATTAACAAGAAGACTCCATAGGAGATATGGTCAAGTAAACCTACAGACTACTCTAATTTAAAATTTTTTGCTATCCTGCCTATACTTACGTTGATAATGGTAAATTAGAGCCTTGATCTATAAAGTGTATGTTTCTTGGTTATAAGCCTAGAGTTAAAGCCTATAAGTTATGGTGTCCCAAAAACCAAGAAAGTGATTATTAGTAGAGATGTTGTATTTGATGAAGTTACCATGTTACCTGGGACATCTACTATGGAAGCTAGTCATGTTGATCACGAGAGAACTAGCAGACAGTGGAGATTCAGATTGAGACAGGTACATCATCCGATTTGACTTTCCAGTCAAGTTTATAGAGTCATAAAGATGTTGCTTCCCCATCACCACCACTACAACCACCGCAGCCACCATAACCACTACAATATTCTATTGCCAAGGATAAGCCTAGGAGAGATGTTAGACCTCCAAAGAGGTTTGCTGAGGTCGATTTGGTGGCTTCTGCTTTATCAGTGGCAAAAGGTATTGATTGTAGTGAAGAACCTTCTACTTATTTAGAGGCAATTAGCTGTAATGACTCTGGAAGATGGAATTTCTTCGTAATAATGGCACTTGAAATTTGGTGAAGTTGCCTAAAGGTAAGAAAGCTGTCCCTACAAGTGGGTGTTTAAGAGAAAAGAAGGTACACCCAAAGTTTAAGATGCCAAATATAAGGCAAGACTAGTTAAAAAAGGTTATAGTTAGGTTTACAAATGTATTCTCTCTAGTTGTGAAGCATAGTTCAAGTACTGTGACCATGCATGATCTTGAACTTGAGCAATTAGATGTAAAGACCACATTCTTGCATGGTGAGCCTGAGGAGGATATCTACATGCAACAGCTAGAGGGCTTTGTGGTTTCAAGCAAGGAAGACCATGTGTGCTTATTGAAAAAGTCTCTCTATGGCCTGAAATAGTCTCCCAGGCAATGGTAGAAGAGGTTCGACTCATTTATGATCTCTCATGAGTTTAAAAGGAGTGACTATGAAAGTTGTGTCTACATAAAGAAGAATCGTGATGGATCTTATATCTATTTGCTCTTATATGTTGATGATATGTTGATAGCTGCCAGGGAATAGGAAGAAATCAGGAAGGTCAAGGCTCAACTCAGTAGCATGTTTGAGATGAAAGATTTAAGGGCTACAAAGAAGATTCTTGGCATGGAAATTCTAAGAGATAGGAAGACAGGCAAGTTGAATTTAAGTCAGAAAGGATACATTGAGAAAGTTTTGCACAGATTCAATATGCATAGTGCCAAACCTGTGAGTACTCTATTAGCTATGCATTTTAGACTTTCTTTTGCTTTGTCCCCACAATCAAATGATGAGATTGAGTATTCCATATGCTAGTACAGTGGGATCCCTTATGTATGCTATGGTATGTTCTCGTCTAAACTTATCATATGCAGTCAATGTAGCTAGTAGATTCTTAGCTAATCTTAGTAAGGAACATTGGATGGTAGTTTAGGGGATATTCAGGTACTTGTGTGGTACTACTGATGTTTGTTTGCAATTTATGAGGTCTAGAGATGGAGTTTTAGGATACGTTGATTTTGATTTTGCTGGAGATCTTGACAAGAGGATACCACTTACAGGGTATGTGTCTACCATTAGTGGCTGTGCTATTAGCTAGAAGGCTATTTTATAGATTACAGTGGCTTTGTCTACTACTAAGGCACAATATATGGCAATCACTAAAGCATGTAAGGAAGCTTTTTGGTTAAAGGGGCTATATGGTGAGCTCAGTGAAGACTTGCGGATTACCATAGTGTTTTGTGATTATCAGGGTGCTATTGTTCTCACTAAAGGTCAGATGTTTCGTGAGAGAACTAAGCACATTGATGTTCATTGTCACTTTGTTTGTGAGGTTATAGCTCGTGTTGATATTGTTGTAAGCAAGTTTAGTACCCATGATAATCTTGCCGATATGATGATTAAGTCATTACCTACATCCAAGTTTGAGCATTGCTTGGACTTGGTTAGTGTTCCTTGTTGAGGTTTGCCCTTAGGGGGTGTTTATGTGGAAGAGGTGAAGATAGCTTGTTGAAGATTTGTTCCTTGAAGTGGAATTTGCATAAAGGTGGAGATTGTTAGAGTATGGTGATCCGAATTCAATTTGGCCCGACCCAAAAAGCTTGCAGTGCAACAATTGTGGTGAAAGAAAAATGTGAGATTTTCATGAGATCTATGATGGTAACAAAGGGATCGGGCCGATAAGCCCAATCCCGTAGCCCATCACTGATCTCACCAGGGACAGTATAGACCTCTGTATTTTGCACCGTTTAGTTTATGTTTTGGGCCCATAAGGTTTTGTTTTTGTCTATATATATGATGTATTGTGTTAAAGTTTGGTATTATCAAATTTAGCCTCCATATTTGCCACTATCTTGTAATCTTTTTGAGTTTAGTGATTTTTCTTCTCTTTTGCCCGTGGTTTTTTCCCGTCTCGAGTTTCCACATAAATCTCTGTATGTTTTTCTTCTTTATTTTTATCGCATTATTTTCGTAACAAGGGTCATTAAAAGACACATGTTCCTCAAGTGACCAAAACCCTAGGAAGGGAATAACAATTCATTTTCTACATTGTTTCCAGAAGTCAATTAGATTTAAGAGCCTGCCATTTTGATTTGAAAAATCATGCATAATTTGGGAACCATTGTCTCCCCTAATGGCCTCTCAAATCTCAGAGTAGTAACTGCACCATCCTCCAACCTCTAGCGTCCATTACAACCGCCCTAGCCACCCTGGCAACCACATTTTTGGCAACTTTTCAAGGAAAAAAATGACCTTTTAGGACCTTTAGCCCTTACCAGTTGCCATACATTGACTTTGATTTACCTTCTTTCACCTCTTGGGGAACAACAAATCACTCTCGCAAAATATGACTAAATTTGCCATGTCCATGGCATAAATCTGGCAGCCTTTCACAGCATAAGTCTGCCCATACAATGGCCCCTCTATTGTCCAGCCTCACACAAATACCTCTGCATAGTGCTTGGTGATATGCAAGAGAACACAGGCTCTCATAGAATGACCTAAACACTTACAGGAATCTTTGACTTCAACCTCCTTACAGATTCCATTGAATTTCAAATTGCTTCCATTGTAATCTTGTTGCAACCATCTAATGGAAAGTTGTGAATCTAAACCCAAAAACATGTAAGTTGTAGATCAATATGATCAATGGACTATTCATCATCATACTCCCTCAACATCAATAACTATTTGTCAAAAGACCATAGCTCCATTGATAAAATACGTTATCATTCTTTTGCATCAACAAAAGAAGGGAAAAATGCTTGGTTCAATCTCATTATTTCAAAACTCCCTTTAACATTCCACAGGAAAGTAATCTATTACGAAAAGCACTATGATTGGAAGGCTTCTTCGTCACCAGTTTATCAAGTAGACAACATCCAATTTCATGTCTCCCTAGATTTAATTCTTCTTCGTTAATACTTTGCACTTTGCTTGTGTTTTTTTTTTTTTTTTTTTTTTTGCTTTTGTTTAATCATTAAATCAACTTTATAAAAAAAAAGCAAGAAAAATACTAATACCACTCTTTGTGTTGGACACCACAATCCCATATGATAAATGATTACAGACTATTTGTTGTAATGTAGATCATACATGGTTGTTTACGCATTACTAACAAAAAAGCTAGGATGTTTAGGAGCACAATGAGAACCATTAGTGTGGCTGTAGCAAAAGTAGTTAAAACAATACTAGTGTTAGGGGTGAACAATGGGCGGTTTGACAGTTTTTGGGTGGGTGCGGGTCGGTTTTTTTAAATGACGGGTTGGCGATTAACCAACCTACAAACCGCCCGTGGAATGGCGGGCGGTTTCGGTTTGGGGGTGGGCTGGTGCGGGGGGGCGGGTTGGATCTACACTAATATACAATATAATTTTTTGAGCTTTTTTTATTAAAAAAAAGTGAAGAAAGTTTGTAGAAAATATAAGATGATAATGTATAAAGCATTCCCAACAACAACCAAGTTTGACGCCTAAAGACAATGACCATATTCACAACAAATTAAGAAACATAATCATTCATTGCAACAAGAAACATCAACTACAGATGAAGTGATGAACAAAGTCAAGAATTCTTGTTCTTCCATAAAACCTGTTCATTGGGTTCGAAAGTAACAGGATATTACAGATGAAATGATGAACAAAGTCAAGTGTTCTTTTTCTTTTTAAAGAGTGAGGAGTGGGGGAGGTTTAGATTAAGATTTTTTTTTTTTTTTAAGAATTAGGCGGGTGGGTTCGGGTTGAACCCGGCCCCTAAAATTTAAAACCGTACCCTCCCGTCAACATATATAGGTGGGCGAGTTGAACCCGCAGAGTCCTTTTTTTCAGGCGGGCCGAACGCGGGCGCAGGCAGCCAGCGGTTGCGAGGCGGTTTTTGTGCACCCCTAACTAGTGTAGATCTAACAGCTCTTAAATACCCTAATTAAATAAAGAAAATTAAATATCAATTTCGTCCTTTACAATTATAACCTAAAAGAAAGTTTTTTTTTTTTGAAAGGTAATTACATTTCAAAAAAGACAAGTACAAACACTAATTCAGATGTAAAAGACCACAATGCCCTTAGCGATTTAACCCTAATACCACGAACTGGAACCACAAGTAGGTTCGACTCAAACGCTCAAGAGGGTAATGCATGCACCGAGTTCCAACAAAAGAAAACTAAAGAGACACACAACTAATCCTGCACATATATGGTTGTTTCAAACACACTACTATAGATGATTGATAACATTAATTAATTAGGATCAAAAGACTAAAAACACTAAGGCCTATCAAAACACTACAAAGAACAAGGATTTGCTGACTAGACACAAAACTTACAACGGAGAGTGGGGAAACCACTTCTATTATTACAATAGAAAACCAACAACACAACTGAAAAACACTAAAACTAAGTGGTGGAGACCTCATGCCTTTATTTAACAGGCATATGAATTAAAAGAAATAGGTAAAATCTAAATAATAACAACAAGAATTTCGATAATATAACTCCTAACATTCGTGTATGATTTATTAGCATAATCTAGTAAATTACTATGTTAATAAAAGCTTGTTAGTGTGCCAAATTTTTATATCTTGGTAATTATATTTTGGAATTTTTGTGTATCATATTTACAAGTTTTAAAATTCTCATTTTTACCCAAAAATTACACAAATTGTTTTAATTATTTATTGATATTTAAGCCCTTGCAACGCAATAACTTTATTTTTATTAATTTTTCTTCGAGGCGATTCCTAAGGTTTTTTAAATTTGAGGGCTTTAAATCTGATAGTATTTTGCGTTAATTTTATATTAGTCAAGGCTCTCATTTTTGGGTCATGATAGATGACGAGCCAACCACCACCGACAATGAGCATGAAAGTCGGAAGCTGCAACACAACAAGCAAACTAAAAGCACATTTGAAAGGATTCAAGCTTTTGAAATGTGAGAGCCAAGCACCAACGCCCACTATTGGTGCCAAAGGAACGTGCCCCATCCATGGAGCCATCTCCCTACAACACAAAGGTGTTGGAGCACCCATGAGTTGTTGGAAAAAATAGCATGCAGTAGAATTTTTAAAATTTGTATATCAAAGTATTTTTCAAAACACAAGTTTGACACGCTATATGCATAAAATTAACCAGATCTTACTAACATTTTGTATGCCAAAAAGCTCCTGCAATCAATGAAGAGAAGTAACATTCTAGAAGGACCTCAACCAACTAGGCTTCTTTGCTATTCTCTATCCATGATTGGAGCGAGTGTGGCCTCACACGTATAGCTCTTCCACCAGGCAACTTTCCTTCCAACCAACTGAGAGAACCCAAAGCTAGTGTTCATCATTTGTGAACAAGAGCTCTCGGGGAGTTTCAGAATCTCACCAGCAGAGTTTTACTCTTAATCTCTCAATTGATGTCAATAATAATGAGACTTACCCAATTTTTATAGAGGTTGGGCTTAGGAATCAGTCCTTATCAGATAGGGTCTCAAAAATTCTGATCAATATTTGATAAAATCTGCATGAAAACACGTGATTTTTTTATTGCACAGTCGGCATGCCAATCTGTCTAACCGGCATACTGAACTTACCTCATCGGCAGGCAGAACCTAAGGATCGGCATGCCTAATCTGCAATAAAAATCTCAGCGAATCTTTTATTCTCCACCCAAGATTTTATAGGATAAAGTCTCAGTTTTAATTCAAATAACCTAATAGAAAAGTTATCTAATTAAAACAACTTTATCTAGATAATCTTTAGGAAAATAAATGAATTCCTGAAAATTCTACAAGTTTATCTTGAATTAATTCAAAGTTAATCCAATCAATAAACAGACATAAATTATCTAATCTTGATAATTCAACAAGTTTATCTTGAATTAATTTTATCACAAAATTAATTCAATTGATAAACAAACATAAATTATCTTATTTAATCGAATTTCAGCCAATCTGATAAATCTGACATAAGTCACCAATTATTGGAAAAGACGCTGTATCGTTACAGGATTTTTGTGAGCTAGCAAAGGGGACCAAATGGACCTATATTGTTCAAGCTCTCGATAATTATGGAACCCAATATCCCAGATATATATTTCATAATTATCAACTCCAACACTACTCTACTAAAAGCTTGGAGTTGCACTCTCGATCTATATAGAATTACGAAGCCCGTATAGCTAAGTCTCCATGACATATCATAGTGTATCGTGTCCCCATAAGATTATTTGTAATCGGCTTAAGGACAAGTTCTATCTTACCTTTTCGATTATTTTTTTATCTTACGTTCCATTATCTCACAGCCAGAAAACTTACCATCCAAAGATGGTATACCATTCAGTTACACCTATGTATCCAAATGGTTAAGCGCTCCAGTTTTTCAATTACAAAATAACGCATATAAGAGGATATCACTACTCCTAAAGAGGAGCTATGGATTCCATATCTATGAATAACAGGTCTACGCTATCAAGAATCATGCCTCCAACGTATCGGCTTGCGTACCACTATAAAAATTTGGGTGTCACCTTTTGGTACATCAAAAGAACAAATCAAGACAACGTGCCTACTATTCATCTCAAGATTAAGATATAATACAAATGATTGTCTAAAATGAATCGATTTGCCGAGACAAAATTATTAATCCAAATTAATTCACTTTATGTCCCAATCCAACACATCGTCACCTATGACAATGTGCCAATATTTCTAATCGTAGAGTCCACCTCCGATGGCCAAGACAAACCATCTCCAATAGAGATATAGACAACATAACAATCTTTACATGAATAAAGTGCCCAACTTTATTCCCTCGATTACAGACTTTATGATTTAGATCGTCCCCTTAAGAATCATGTCTTTTGCATAATCTGTCCATCATATGCCCAATTGTTAAAGGTTTAGACCGATAGTCTCAGACTTTGTTTGCTTAACATGCATTCAACTAATATAAGCGTAAAGAGGACAAGATTTGGTATATAAATAATAAATAAATTCTTTATTGATAAAAATGTCTCCAAAAATATATTACATTTTTAGTCCTTAGGGCATACACATCTAACAATCTCCCACTTGCACCAAGTGAGTAATATGACAAATCTCGCATCCCCATAGCTTCCACATGTCTCTCGAAGAGTCTCCTAGTAAGTGTCTTCATGAACATTTTTAGTCCTTAGGGCATACACATCTAACAATCTCCCACTTGCACCAAGTGAGTAATATGACAAATCTCGCATCCCCATAGCTTCCACATGTCTCTCGAAGAGTCTCCCAGTAAGTGTCTTCATGAATGGATCAACTAAACTGTCCTCTGACGTGATTTTGCACATCGTGACATGTCCGCCCTCGATGAAGTCCTTTATCACATAATACTTCTGATCTATGCTTACTCTTCTTATGAGATCTTGGTTCCTTAGCATTAGCTACCGCCGCACTGTTATCACAATACAGTGATACTACTTTATCCATACCAAGAACTACCTCAAGATCCCCAAGGAACTTGCGGAGCCACACTGCTTCTTTCGAAGCATCACTAGCTGCCATATACTCGGCCTCCATCATTGAACCCGAAGTGCAATCTTGTTTCACACTTCTCCAACTAATGGCACCGCCGCCCAAAGTAAACACAAACCCAAAAGTCGATCTCCTCGAATCCAGACAGGATTGAAAATCTGAGTCAGTATATCCTAGAAAAGTTAAGTCCTCACCCGAATACACAAGCATATACCATCGAGTCCTTCTCAGGTACTTGAAAACATGCTTAACCGCAACCCAATGGTTTAGTCTCAGATCCGCTTGAAATCGACATACAATCCCGACCGCATAATAAATATCCAGTTGTATGCAAAGCATGGCATATATGATACTACCTACTGTTGAAGCATAAGGCACCTTCTTCATATATTCTCTTTCTTCCTTAGAATTTAGAGAGTCTTTCTTAGAAAAAGTAATTCCAAACCTAGATGGTTGCCCACCTTTATTGGAATCCTGCATTGCAAACCTCTTGAAAATTTTATCTATGTAGCCGGCTTGTGACAAAGCTATCATTTTGTTCTTCCTATCCCAAAAAATCTAGATACTGAGAAAAAAATTAGCCTCTCCTAAGTCGTTCATGTCAAACTGGCTGGTCAACCATAATTTGATCGATGACAACGCCCCAACGTCCTTGCCAATTAGCAAAATGTCATCTATATAAAGTAATAAAAAAACCACCTTCCCATCCTTAATGTGTTTGTAAACAAATGGTTTATCCACATTTTGTGAGAACTCATAAGTTTTGATCACCTGATCAAATCTTATGTTCCAAGAACAGGAAGCCTACTTAAGCCCATAAATTGACTTTAGCAGGTTACAAACCTTACCCTCTTAACCCTTGACCTTGAACCCGTCTAGTTGTTTCATATAATTGGACTCATCAAGATAGCCATTTAGAAAAACCGTCTTGACATCCATCTGCCAAATCTCGTAGTCGAGAGCGGTAGCTATAGACAAAAGAATCAGGATGGACTTAAGCATGGCTACAGGCGAAAAGGTTTCCTCATAATCGATTCCTTCCTTTTGCATGTAACCCTTAGCTATCAGTCTAGCCTTAAAGGTTTTGACCTTTCCATCCACTCCTCTTTTCCTCTTGTAGATCTACTTACACCCTATGGGTTTCACCCCTATGGGAAGATCCACAAGCTCTTAGACCCTATTAGTCTCCAGAGACTTCATCTCTGTGTTCATGGACTCTGTCCAGAGTTACGAATCAACATCCTCTATAGCCTCTGCGTAAGTAGAAGGATCCCTGTCATGTTCATCCGGTTTAGCCAAGAAGGCCTCCCCATTGAACATGTACTGTTGAGGGTTTTGGCTCCTCGACTGGAGCCTAACGGAACCCTCGAACGTATTGCTGAGGAGGCTGCTCGGGGAGCCTCCATGCAAATTTGCCTCCCGTGAGGTGAGCGCATTCCCTAAGAGTCGAACCTATTTCCTCTTAAATAAGAGGGTCTTAGGGCCTATCCTAAGTACCAATCCATCTGCTCAGGTTGGTCATTCTCGTTCACAAAGTGGGCTGCTACTCACCACCATAGGCTAATACATGGCAAATAACTCACCGTCTAATGGAAGTTAATCCATCAACAGAGGGACGTGACACTTGTCACCTACTACCTGACACACCTTGATGTGACACCTAGGTTGTGGGCAAAACTCACTTGACACCTGGTCCAAGTGGTAGCCTATAAATAGGTTGCATTTATTGCATTCTGGGGAAAGAGACTCCTTCTTACCTAACATGCTCATGTCCTCTGTCGAGCAACCCTTGCCTTGAGCATTAGAGAGCCCTTGTCTATTGACTGACCTTTTTCTCTCACCTCTGAAGCGTCCCACCTTTTGTTGTAGGTGTGCCCGACCGGGCAGAGGCGAGCGAAGAAGAGCAGGACACCGTGTGCAGCCGCACGTGGTGTTGATCTGACGCCAGACCACGATAAGCATCAACATATACCTCTCTAGTTGATGCCCTATCCTCCCACTATGTCGAAGTCCCTTAGATTGTTATTTGGGTTCATTTGGTTTTTCTACACTAATCGAAACGGTTTCATTCGGAACCTCTAGAGTGATTGGATCACTCCTTAACTCCTCAAGCACCACTTTGCTTCGAGGCTTAAAGTCATCCATGTAACTCTCCTCAAGGAAAGTTGCATTAGTTGAAACCACAACTTTATTGTCCTTTGGGTTATAGAAATAACCTCCTTTAGTCCTTTTTGGATATCCTACAAACATGCAAACTTCCAAACGTGCTTCCAACTTATTCGTATCCTTAAATAGGAAATGAGCTGGACATCCCCATATGCGAATATGATTTAAGGATATCTTTTTGCCCATCCATAACTCGTGAGGAGTTTTAGTGACCGATTTTGAGAGCACATTGTTTAAAAGATAACATGCGGTTTGTAGTACATATCCTCAAAAGGATAGAGGCAATGATGAATAACTCATCATGGACCTAACCATGTCTAATAAAGTCCTATTTCTTCTCTCCACCATGCCATTCTGTTGTGGAGTGCCTGGCGCAGTCAAATGGGATAAAATCTCATTCTCTAATAAGTGTCCTAAGAACTCATTAGAAAAATACTCACCACCTCGATCGGATCGAAGTGCCTTTATGGGTCTAACCAATTGCTTTTCCACTTCAGCTTGAAACTCCCTGAACTTGTCATAAGTTTCGCTCTGGTGGTGCATTAAGTACACATACCCATACCTTGAGTGATCATCAATAAAAGCGATGAAGTACTCATACCCTCCTCGTGCCCGGATATTCATCGGTCTATAAACATCACTATGGACAAGTTCTAGTAGCCCTTTGGCCCTATTGCCCTTAGACCCAAATGGTCTTTTAGTCATTTTACCCTCCAAACAAGATTCACATTGAGGTATAGATTCCACAACTTAAAGGTGCATCCCTTACCAACCTTTGAATCCTGTTTAGGTTAATATGACCAAGGCGTAAATGCCAAAGATAAGTCTAATTAGAGTGAGAAGTCTTAAGTCTTTTAGAGTTATTATCATTCATCTTAGCATTAAGTAGTAAGTCCATCTTAGGTTTGATAAAATATAGATTATTTTGCATCCATCCAGAACAAATAAAAGATTTGCTTTTATAAATCACTACTTTATTATTAAAAGAAACCAAATAGAAGTCTTTAAATAAACAAGCTACATAAATTAAATTCCTCTTAAATTTAGGAACATAAAAACAATCTCACAAAATTAAATTCCTATAATTATGAAAATAAAGATGGACATCTCCCACTGGTTCGGCTAAGACCAAGGATCCATCACCCATCCGAAGCATGAGGTCTTCATGAAGCAAACTTCTTGTGTCTATGAACCCTTGCAAAGAAATACAAACATGATTAGTTGCACCAGAATCTATGACCCAAATGTCAATGGATTCCTTAACCAAACAAGTTTCTAAATACAGAAGATCACACCTACCTTCTTTGAAAAGGAAGTCCTTGCAATGCTTCTTGATGTGCCCAACCTTCCCACAGAAGAAGCACTTTAGCTTCTTTGGGTTCTTCTTCTTCTTCTTCTTGCTCTTGTTGTTAGCAGGAACAAAAGACTTCCAGTTTTTGGCCTGTTGTTTCTTTCCATTCCCAGAATTGGGATTGAAACTAGAAGCAACCGCCAAATTGGCCTCGCTACTAGTAGGAGACTCCCTGATCAACAGTTCAAACTCCTGTCACTGTTTCATCAACTATATCCCTCTTATTGCTTAAATTAAATATAGCTCTAAATGGAATAAATTCCTTTGACAGAGTCTTAAAGACTATAGTCATATGAGTTTCAGCATCGATGTCGACTCCATATGTTTGTGCCTCAGCAAGGTATCCCATGACCAACATCATGTGCTCCTTTACAGATATCCTCGGTCTCTGCTTATAGTTCAAGAGTTTCTAAAGCGCCCCTTGCCGCTTTGTTAGGACTTGGCCTCCAAATATGTCTTCTAGATTATCCAAGATCTGCTTAGCAGTCTTATAATCCTCATGTTGAGCCTGCACCATATTTTTCATACTAGCCATAACATAGCAGCAGGCCTAATTGTTAGCATCTTTCCAGCGATCGTACGCTTGGAATTACTCATTAGTGGAGTCTCCCGTAGGCTCGGGAGGACAAGGGGTTGTCAGCACGAATTTTAGTTTCTCAAAGGAGAGGACAATATCTAGGTTCCGTTTCCAATCATTATAATTCTCTCCAGTTAATTGGTTTTTGTCAAGTATCGAAGATAATGCATTTTTTGACATTTTTAATTCTACAATAAAGATCATATACCAAACATAAGCAAACAGAGCATAATAATTTAGTAAGATAACACAATCATGTAAAAATATACAAATGTGTTTATGTGTCAAAACCTTGAAAATATCATAACCTTATAATGATAATTCCCAACTTAGAATTCAACAAGCTCCTTGGGGACTCACACCAAATTCAATCAGGAACACAGATCCTTTCTTAATTAATATATGTCATCCAAGACCCGTATGATCCAACATATATTAATAATCATTTATTTGGCCATTAATTTTATTAACAGAGCTCCTAGGGAAGGTTAATAAAAAAATTAACATGGGTGTATAACCATCATTTCAATATTTCATCCATGATTTACAATCACCACCTAGGGGTGTGCAACCATAAATTATGCTAAAATACCTTATCCTCTCGAAGATCCAACCTGGTACATGATGAAGTCCCTTCTTAAGGGTCGGAACCACTATGTTCTTCCTATGGACCAACAATAGAGGCCTTAGATCCTCTCTTCAAAAACCTTCTCCCACTCAATTTTTTTTTAAAATCAAGGTTTTATTTTAAAAGACATGCATGAATAATTTTAATATGAGCAGCACTCCCTATTCTATATGACTGTTATCAATATACATGGCAAATCATATCATAATGCAGACAAGAAAGCAATCAAGCAAAGCTATAAGCAAAATAATAATGAATAACCGTAATATTATGGTTCCACTTTAGAGAATAGAAAACAAATATTACAAGAGAATAATTGAAACATCTTATCGATTCTTTATCCTTGAATCCTCAAGTTATATCCTTCTTCATGTAATGCCCATCTTCAAGTCTTCAATCCCGTATGAATCAAATACTCCAAATTTCCAGTCATATCCAAATTTTAATGTTTCTTAGAATTGTCTCAAAAATAAAATTAAAACTGCATTGAAAACTGCACCTTTTTTGGAATAATTTTTCAGCTCTTTGCCAGCATGCAGATTTGGGTGATCGGTCTGCCATTCATGACCCACCAGCTTATCGATCTTTTCAGCTTGGCCTGCCGGTCATGACAGTTTGGCCTGCCAAATTGGTAAGTTCAGCCTGCCACCAGAGCCACCTAATTTCTGCCCTGCTGATGGCCTGCCGATCTGCGACCATCGGCCTACCAAACCGGAGAGTTTGGCATGCCAACCGAGCAGAAATCAACCTTTCTAGAAAATACAATTTTTAATGCAATTCATCAATTTTATTTTCAACAATTCAAAAACATAAAATTAAAGACTCAGGAAATACCTGGGAGCGCCATCATCGATCTTCTAGATCCGTCTTCTAGATCCGTCTTCTCAGAATGATTATTTAATTATAAAATTCTTACAAATTTAAAATTAAATAATAATTCCTAGACGGAGATGATTGTCTGCCATCTTATTACATAAAAGCCTAGATACATATTCTAACCTCTAAGGAACCATAACTGGTATAAATTAATTAATAAATAAATAATCAAATAATTATTTAATAAAAAATAATCAATCAATAAACATTCACTATATAATCCATGACAACATATAAAAATATATAGAAACCTAGAGTGCCAACTCTCTATAAAATTAAATTCAAGCATAGGAGAGATCAAGATCACATAATTCACACATATAGCATGATCACAAACTCGTAAATTTATGTAAAAAACCTGTCTCTGATACCAATTGTTAGAAAAAATAATACGCAGTAGAATTTTTAAAATTTTTATAACAGAGTATTTTTCAAAACACAAGTTTGACACACTATATGTATAAAATTAACCAGATCTTACTAACCTTTTGTATGTCGAAAAGCTCCTACAATCAATGAAGAGAAGTAACATTCCAGAAAGACCTTAACCAACTGGTTTTCTTTGCTATCTCTGTCTACGATAGGAGTGAGTGTGGCCTCACATGTATAGCTCTTCCATTAGGCGACTCTTCTTCCAACCAATTGAAAGAACCCAAAGCTAGTGTTTGTGATTTGTGAAAAAGAGCTCTCAGGGAGTTTTAGAATCTCACCAGAAAAGTTTTACTCTTAATCTCTCAATTGATCTCAATAATAATGAGACTTACTCCCTTTTTATAGAGGTTGGGTCTAAGAGTCAGTCCTGATCAGGTAGGGTCTCGAAAATTCAGATCAATATCTGATAAAATTCGTATGAAAACGCGTGATCTTTTATCGCACAATCAACATGCCGAACTTGCCTCATCGGCAGGCCAAACCTAAGGATCGGCATGTCGAACCTGCAATAAAAATCTCAGCGAATCTTTTATTCTCCACCTGAGATTCTATAGGATAAAGTTTTAGATTCAATTCAAATAACCGAATAGAAAAGTTATCTAATTAAAACAACTTTATCTAGATAATCTCTAGGAAAATAAATGAATTCTTGATAATTCTTTTCTTGATAATTCTACAAGTTTATCTCTAATTAATTCAAAGTTAATCCAACCAATAAATGACATGAATTATCTAATCCTGATAATTCAACAAGTTTATCTTGAATTAATTTTATCGCAAAATTAATTCAATCGATAAACAAACATAAATTATCTGATTTAACTGAATTTCAGCCAATCTGATAAATCTGACATAAGTCTCCAATTATTGGAAAAGCACGTCGTATCATTACAGGACTTTTGTGAGCTAGCAAAAGGGACCAAATGGACCTATATAGTTCAAGCTTCTAATAATTATGAAACCCAATATCCCATATATACATTTCATAATTATCAACTTCACCGCTGCTCTACTAAAAGCTTGGAGTTGCACTCTAGAACTATATAGAATTATCAAGGCCGTATAGTTATGTCTCCATAACATATCATAGTGTATCGTATCCCCATAGGATTATCCATAATAGGCTTAAGGACAAGTTCTATTTTATTTTCCCGATTATTTTTTATCTTATGTTCCATTATCTCACCATTGGAAAGCTTACCATCCAAAGACGGTATACCATTCAGTTACACCTATGTATCCAAATGGTTGAGCGCTCTAATTTTTCAATTACAGGATAATGCATATAAGAGGATATCACTACTCCTAAAGAGGAGCTATGGATTCTATATCTATGAATAACAAGTCTACGCTATCAAGAGTCATGCCTCTAACGTGCCAACATGCGTACCACTATAAAAATATGGGGGTCACCCTTTGGTACATCAAAAGACACAAGTCAAGATAACGCGCCCACTATTCATTTCAAGATTAAGATACAATACAAATGATTGTCTAAAGTGAATCGATTTGTCGAGACAGAATTATTAATACAAATCAATTCACTTTATGTCCTGATCCGACACATCGTCACCTATGATAATGTGTCAATGTTTCTATTCGTGGAGTCCACCTCCGATGGCCAAGACAAACCATCTCCCAATAGGGATATAGACAACATAACAATTTTTACATGAATAAAATGCCAAACTTTATTCCCTCGATTGCAGATCTTATGATTTAGACTGTCACCTTAAGAATCGTGTCTTCTGCATAATTTGTCCATCATATGCCCAATTCTTAAAGGTTTAAATTGACAACCTCAGACTTTTATTTGCTTAACATGCATTCAACAAATATGAACATAAAGAGGACAAGATTTGGTATATAAATAATAAATAAATTCTTTATTGATAAAAATGTCTCCAAAAACTTATTATATTTTTACTCCTTAGGGCATACACGTCTAACATGAGTCCCCAACTAATAGCGAACACGATGACGACCCCCCACCTACTCTACCGTCTTCAACTGCAAATCCGCACGTAAGTGCCCTATTGGGAAGCACCAAGTTGAGGGAATGAAGCCCTCCACCCATCATCATTGTGTCATTGTACCTTGATTGGGCGCAAAGTCAAGAAGCAACTCTCTAACACCTACACCACCCACCTAACCCAAGATTTTGGCAAAACCTCACCAAGAAGACCCCACCATCACATCACCCAAGTTCCCATCCATCGGGTTGAGAGTCTGAAGCACAAGGGCGACACTAGATTTTGGCCCTTTGAGACTCATAGAAAGGGCAGCACAAAGAAAGAAGTAGAAGGGGATAGGGGAAAAAATGCTGAAACGTCTTTTAAATCCAAAGAAAAGGGTTTTTAACGTGGAAACTTTGTGTACTTTATCTCGTAATGCAATTGATCACTAAGTTTCACTTCATCAAATATTTCATTTTTGCTTTAAACCAATATTTAAAATTTTAATGCTTATCAATTTGGTAAACCTCTGCATCTAATCTACTTACAAGTATTTCACCATTGACTTATCAAGCCCCTTTAGCCATAACTTTCTTTTCTCTTTTTCCCCAATTCAAGGTACAACAATGCCCTTCAACGCATGTGTAAATATATACATATAGGGCATGTCTATGATCTACACCCCTAAAGTGCGGACCGCCCAAACCAATGTAATATTTTCGTATAGGATAATGACAATGTATTATATTAAACATAGCATTAAGTTTTGATCATCCAATATTATCGTATATTTTGTTCTAAAAAAGTATATATACCATATCCTTACTGTGAAAATAGCAAATTAAAAAAAAAGAGTGAAAATTTTGAAATAGCTATCTTTTTTTTTTAAGAAATATTGCCATAGTTTGGACCAAAGAATTTAGTCCAAACACAAACTTGTGTTTGAAAATGTTAAAAGAAAAAAATAAGTTTGAACAACTAGTCCAAATTATTTAATTGGTGTTTGGATGGATGCTCAAAACATGAGTTTGAACTAATATTATTTTCTAACAAAACTAAAAAAAAATCTCAATGTATATGACAATTTTTCATGGGCGATATGGATAGTTGTTCCTCTTTTTATTTTGAATGCATGGTAAGGAATCGTCTCAATTGAAGTTGACATGAAAAAAAATGAGATTTTTAAACTTGAGTTAGAAAGTGAAAAAGAATGAACAGTTTTAATGTGACAAATGGGTCTGAATCGAGAATGTGAATTTGAATTAATTGTGCGAACTTATTTTTTTCTTTAAACATTGTCAAACATTAGTTTGTGTTTGAACTGAATTCTTTAAACCAAAATATGGTTCCCAATGAAGTCGCATTGTTTCTATTAAAAAAATAAAAGCATAGCTATTTCAAATTTTTCCTACTTTTTTTTTTAATTTGATGTCTTCACATCAGGGACATGGTATATATCTTCGTTTAAAACAAAATATATGACAATATTAAATGATCAAAGCTCGATGTTACGTTTAATATAACACATTATTATTATCCTATAAAAAATGTTGTGTTGGTTTGGACAGTCTGCACTTTAGAGGTATATACATATATTTGTATGTATATATATCAATCCATCTAACATAATATATAAAAGTGAAAAATATTAGGACAACCATTCAACATAACATTGATGGTAAAAAGACGCAACATACAATGTAGTCAATATTACGTTTAATGATTATCAAATTATATTTAATATCAATATTATGTCTAATAACTATCATGTTAGTGTTTTACTTTCATCTGGAAAAATCACAGGAACACCCTTAACTTGTGCGTAACCAAACACTGAAATTACAGGAAGCATCTAAACCGTCCAACCTTTGTGTTAGAAACCTAGGTGGCAAAATTTAGATTGGATTCCTAACACCCATTAGGCAACAACATGCTTCTCCTTTTTCCAATCAATCCGTTCAAATGGAATACTTTTCAGTTTTCACAGCACTAGTTTGATTGTCGGCTGCCAATCAGCACAACTTTGAAAATTATTTCTAATCTTTCAATTTCCTTTGTGGCTCTCGTTAGGCATGTGTCGTTTTCATTTCAATACTGAGTGGTTGATTAACAAATTCTAAGAAAAAACGCAATTCGTTTTCAGGTGCCCAATCACATAACGACCAATCAAGCACATACCGTGTAACAATTCATATAGTACAATAATTTATTTATTTATATTTTTAAATAAAAGAACGTGAAAGCTGCGTTTTGTATATATCACATAGTACAGCATCTTTACAAAATCATGAATTTTTAACAAAATCATAAATTTTTAATGTCAATGGTTTCGCTAGGTTGAATTAATAATTTATTAGTATGGTCACAAATGGTTTTGCCTACATTTTCGTGTAAAAGTATTACATAAAAATTAAATAAAATACAAATTTGATGAAACTTAAGCGCTCTTATTGATAATTGTTCTACTTTTCATAGGCAAAATTTATAGCGAAACATTATACATTTTTCTCCATGATAGGTACTGTTATTCTATGATTGGAAGTCGTATTACATCATCTGTTGTAAATTTTTAATGTAAATATTGATGAATCTAACTATTGAAAAGTTAATCAAATGGTTAAAATAGTAATTAGAGCATGAATACTTGTCCTACCCAAAGAGTTCTCCTTTTTATGATGTGTTGTAGAATCTCACAAATTGTTCCACAAAACTTGAATGATTAACGGTATGCAAAAGTAAAAAATAAAAATGAAATGATTTTCCCATTTTAGCAATCCATATTTCAATGTCACATCATGTTGATTTTTTGATATTTGAAAAATTAAAACAAGACATCTTGTAGTTTTTAAAAATATTATTTTGCTACAAGAGAATATTTTTAGGACAAAATGTCCAATTTAGTCTTTTATTAAAAACTTCTCAAATTAATTTTATAAAATTTTTAAAAAATAAAAACAAAATAATTCAACAAAACTAATTTTATACTACGACTTCTTTATTTTTTTAATATTTAATTTATTTAATAATTTTACAAAATTAATTAGAAGTTTATTAATAAAAAGATAAGTATGACATTTTACGTCCTAATAACAAACTAGGTACTAAAATAATGTTTTTAAACCTACAATGTATCCTTTTATTGTTTTCCAAACAATACAATATCAATTTGATGTTGCCTTAAAACAATAAGAAAATAATAAAAAACCAAAAATGAAACATCCTATCACCGCAATGTCTGACAAGTCATCTTACCAACTAAGCTCTGACTTCTGAATTTCATGAAGAAAATTATAACCTAAATATGAATGTGAAAACAGAAGCAAACTTTTGCCCCCCTATTCTTTTTGGTTCCAAAAGGTGAAGGAAATTATCTTGACGACTTCAGAACAAGATATATCATATATGTGACTGAACTCCTTTGACCCAAACAGCCAAGATCTTGGTCATGTTTGATGATTGCAAGGATTTCTAGCCGCTAAGCATGTGGTACTATTGTGGGCGCGCATCTGTGTGGTTGAAAACAACCAGCTTTCAACAAACTTTGGACCACCTTTTCAAAGGAGTATGTGTACCGTAAAATTACAAGGAGATTTTTTTTTGATAAATATTAAAAAATAACTTATCAATAATCATCTATTTCTTAATCCTTATATAAGCAGAAAAACGTGATTTTGTTATATTTGATGGTTAAAAAATGTACAATACCGAATACTCATTAAAGAAAGATCTTACAAGGAAATTTCTCGTAGGTACTGAAATTCGAAAAAGTAACCTACCAACAACATATTCTAACCAGAGGGATAAAATTACAGCAGAGTAAAAATATATGACAGTGTAACACCTCGGTATTTTCAATACACTAAAAATACAATAAGTAAAGAATTATATAAGATGAAAATGCAGTTTAAGGAGAAAAATACTATATAATAACATAAAAAATTATACAATAGTAGAATAACACAGTGTAAAGAAGTACACTGATAAACTTATACAGTATAAAAATTACACTGTAAAAGTTATGCAGTGTAAGAGTTGGACTGTTTAAGGTCATGCAGTACAGAAATTAGACTATTTAAGTTGAAGCAGTATAGGAATAATATTGCTTAGAGAATATAGATGAATAAGAACGGTTATGTTTGGCCCCCAAAAATTAGCCAGAGGCAAGTAAAATATTTTATATAGTTTACGAATATGTGTTTGCACCGATTTTACCATGGCAGTGTAAGAAAAATATTGTGAGGTGAAAAATTACACAGTATAAATTTTTAGGCCCCACAAAGTGGACACCCACTTGAATCTCATTGGGCCACCAAGCCATGAAAGGTGGCCCAATCCCATGGTGACACTTGGTAACCCAAAGGGTTACTAGATAAGTAACCAAATTGGATAAGGAAGCATTTAATGTTGATTTTAGCCAAAATCTCATCTCCTTCTTCTCCAAGACCCACGGCAGCCATGGTTGGAGTTCTTCAAAAATTTTCTCAACCCAAATCCTTTCAAAAATAACCCCAATTAAATTCAAGAGGTAAAGTTCAAGGAATTTTTACAAATTTTAAGGTAAAAACCTAAACTTTTTCAAGGGTTTTTAGGGTTTTTCTTGGGAAAAAGAAAGGAAACAAATTCATGGTGTTTTTGCATGAAAAAGATGTCTTGAAAGGAGTTTCAAAGGAGCCTTGGAAGGCTAGAAATCAAAAAGTGTTATTTGGGGTAAGTTTTGATCTTAAAGTTTTGAAATTTTATGATTTTTATTTTCTCAAAGGTATATGGGTTCTTGAGTAAGTTTTGGTTGAAACCCATAGAAAAGTGAATTATGGCATGTTGATATTGTGAAATTAAGGGTTGGGTATTGGAAAATGTTAGTTTTTGCAAAAAGTATTATTTTTGTAAATTTAGTACTAATTTTGCAAATTTGCAAAAATGGTGAGGGGCATAAAAATGATTCAAACAAGGGTTAGAACTGCCTATGCAGGGGTAGATTTATTGTTTAAAAACAGATTTTTACAAAAATGTCCCAATGACTAAATTAAAGAAAAAGTTTCTTCTCAACAAAAATAAAAATTGCCCAAAAACACCCTTGTACAGTGGGAATTTTGGAAAAGTTACAACATGAAAGTTGTAGAACTCATTGAAACTGTTCGGACAACGTAGACAGTTTCTTAAAATTCTGCTCGGTTTAAGAGTTATGAATTTTACAAGAATTTGTTAAAATTGGAAAAAAATTAAAGGGTAAAAATGTCATTTTTCCAAAGGATTTTGAATATGGTACTTTGAGCAAAAATGTTCCTCATGAAAAATGGGGACTAATGGTGTAAAAAGATTATTTTTGATTTTGGGGATAAAAATGTAAATATTTTTATATTTTGGGTCAAAACTGTACACTGTTGTAGGCAGTAAGTACCATAAATGTTAAGTTTTAAGGAAATTAAAGTTTAGTTAAGGAAATAATGGAGGAAAAAGAGTTAAGAGCAAAATGATCATTTTACGAAAATGGCTAAAACGGATCTGAAACGCCCGATGTCGGAAAACGTTTCTTAGTGGTAATTTTTTCGTAATATGTAAGTAATGAAACGTTAAAGTTAAGTAATGAGTTTTATAGAATTACGAAGTTGACAAAAAACCCAAAAAGGGTAAAAACATCATTTTTACGAAAACGGCTAGAACGGAGTGGAACACTCCGATTTAGCATAACGTTATTCGACGGAAATTGTTCTATAATACGTTAAGTAATGTAATCGTCATGTGAGACGAGAGATTTAATAATGGAAAGATAACCCCAGTGGGTTACAAAGTTAGTGAAAGACTGATAGACCGATAGCATACTAGTCAAGTTAAAAGGAAATGAATGTTTAATGTTTACGTTACATTATCAATCGAGTAGATTGATAAAAAGAAAGTTAATTGATAAGTCGAGTGTTATTTGATCAGGACACAGAAGCTGACTAATGGAAGGAAAATGAACGAGATAGGAACGGAGAAGGGAACGTTAGAGTAAAGTCCAAGTAAGTTCAGACTTCACCTACAGCATGAAGTAAATAGTTTTCAAATGCTTACATATGCATTTGTAAATGAGTTTGCAATTATTATGCAAGTTTCTTTTAAAGTATATTTGCATTCATTATGCAAAGAGTTTTAAAGTACAAAAGAAGATTTGTAAGGAATTTGCAATTGTTATGTTTAAAGCCTATTTGTATATTGATATGCATGAATGTTATGAACTATGATTAATGTGTGTATTATAAATGTGACATGACTTAAAGTATTATATGAATATAATATGAAATAGTTACTATCCAAAGAAGAAAAATGTATAGCAACTCTACGATATGAAAGTATGAACGACATGTGTATGTATGATATGAATGACATGTATATGTCTGATATGTTTATGAACATTATGTGTAAGTATGATATGGATATGAATTCTATGATTGATGCTTGTTATCTAGATTATAAACAGGATATAGCATATAAGCACAATAACATATAATGCATGATGAATATGTACAGTAAGGTCCATAAGAAAGCCATTAAGGACATAACTTCCTAGATAACATCCTGTAGAACCAGAATTTTGGTAAGAATAAACACATAGATCCCTACAAGAAAATTTGGACGTAAGAAGAAGTTCAAGATATAAGAGAAGAACTTCCGAGAGGTCACAAGAGCAAAGCCAAGAGAGAGATATAAAAAGTTAAGTTCAAGTATTATGAACCCTTAGAAGTTTTCAGACAAGTACGTAAACATGTTTTAGATAGTCATTATCACTAGTCTGGCATGACTAGATGATAAAAGACCTATAGACTGAACAATAAAAAGATGAGCTTACTGGCCAGTTTTTATGTACCAGATTATGATCTAGATGCGGATGTACAACCTAGATACGAAATAGGATTAGTAGAAGTCCTGCATTTCGACAATGCATAATGTTTTATAATTTAAGTTATAAGTTTTATTAAGCATTTGTTATGTAATATGTTACATTTGTATGCAATATGATTCAGAATAAAAGTTATGATTTGCAATATGTGATTACGTTATATGTTGCATTTGTATGCAATATGTTTCAGAATAAAAGTTATGATTTGCAATATGTGATTGCGTTATATGTTGCATTCGTATGCAATATATTTCATAATACAAGTTATGATTTGCAAAATGTGTTTGCGTTTCAAGTTGCATTTGTTGTGCAGGATGTTTACAGTACAAGCTATGATTTGTAAGTGTGTTTGCACGTGACGTGATTGCCTTTCATATATGCTCACTAAAGTTAATAAGAAGGTAACATAAAGTTTAAAAAAAAAGTGTCATACCAGCCTCCTAGTTGTGAGGTAATGAAAGTAAAGTTAAAGTTTGACCTCCTAGATGTGAGGTACACGACCTCGAAGTTTGATGGTCTTAAGTCTTCCATAAGGGAAGCATCAAGTTTATGATCGTATGATTAAAGATGTTGGTATGAGCACTAAAGGTTATAAGATAAAAAAAGTTAAGGAACAAAAGGTGGAAAGTTAACATTGTTAGACATGTATGCCCTAAGGAGTAAAAATGTAATACGTTTTTGGAGACATTTTTATCAATAAAGAATTTATTCATTTATATATACCAAATCTTGTCCTCTTTGCGTTCATATTTGTTGAATGTATGTTAAGCAAACAATAGTCTGAGACTGTCGGTCTAAACCTTTAAGAATTGGGCATATGATGGACTGATTATGTGGAAGACACGATTCTTAAGGTGACGGTCTAAAACATATAATCCACAATCGAGGGAATAAAGTTGGACGCTTTATTCATGCAAAGATTGTTATGTTGTCTATATCCCTATTGGGAGATGGTTTGTCTTGACCATCGGAGTTGGACTCCGTGAATAGAAACATTGGCACGTTGTCATAGGTGACGATGTGTTGGATTGGGACACAAAGTGAATTGATTTGGATTAATAATTCTGTCTTGGCAAATCGATTCACTTTAGACAATCATTTGTATTGTATCTTAATCCTGAGATGGATAGTGGGCCCGTTGTCTCAACTTGTGTCTTTTGATGTACCAAAGGGTGACTCCCACATCCCAATAGTGGTATGCATGCTGGTACATTAGAGGCATGACTCTTGATAGCGTAGACTTGTTATTCATAGATTTGGAATCCATAGCTCCTCTTTAGGAGTAATAATATCCTCTTATATGTGTTATCCTATAATTGGAAAACTGGAGCACTCAACCATTTGGATATATAGGTGTAACCGAATGGTATACTATCTTTAGATGGTAAGTTTTCTAATGGTGAGATAATGGAACGTAAAATAAAAATAATCGGGAAGGTAAGACAAAACTTATCCTTAAGCCGATTATGGATTATCATATGGGGATACGATACACTTTGATATGTCATGGAGACTTAGCTATACGAGCAGCTCCAAGCTTTTAGTGGAGTAGTGTTAGAGTTGATAATTGTGAAATGAATATCTGGGATATTGGGTTTCATAATTATCATGAGCTTGAACTTTATAGGTCCATTTTGGTCCCCTTTGCTAGCTCACAACATCCTGTAACGACATGGCGTGCTTTTTCAATAATTAGTGACTTATGTCGGATTTATCAAATTGGTTTAAAATTTGAAAGAATCAAATAATTCATGTCTGTTTATTGGTCGAATTAATTTTGTAATAAAATTAATTTAAGATAAACTTGTTGAATTATTGGGATCGGATAATTCTTGTCTGTTTATCAGTTGATTTAATTGGATAAATTAAATCAAGATAAACTTGTAGAATTATTGTGAATTGATTTATTTTCTTAGAGATTATCTTGATAAAGTTTGTTTTGATCAAATAACTTCTCTATTGGGTTATTTGAATTAAAACTGAGACTTTTCCTATAGAATCTTGGGTGGAAAATAAAAGATTCGCAGAGATATTTACGCGACAGTTCGGCCTGCCGATCTACATGTTCGGCCCGCCAATGGGACCTGTTCGGCCTGCCGATCAGCGACAGATAAGATTACGCTTTTTCACGCAGATCTTATCTGATATTGATCCGAACTTGATTCTATTTTGAGTTTTTGAGACCTAATCTGATAAGGACTCACCCTAGGACCAATCGCTATATAAAGGGTGTAAGTCTCATGACTTACTCAAATCAATTGAGAGATTAAGAGTGATACTCTTCTGGTGAGCATCTGAAAACTCCCTGTGAGCTTTTGTTCACAAATCATGAACACTAGCTTTGGGCTCTCTCAATTGGTTGGAAGGAGAGTCACCGGTGGAAGAGCTGTATGTGTGAGCCTACACTCACTCCGGTTGTGGATAGAGAATAGCAAAGAAGACCAGTTGGTTGAGGCTCTTTTGGAACGTTACTTCTCTTCACAGGTTGCGGAGGTTCTTCAGTACACAAAGGTTAGTAAGATCTGTTTAATTTATACATATAGCATGTCAAACTTGTGTTTTGAAAAAATACTCTGATGTTAAAATTTTAAAAATTCCTGCTGCGCACCTCACATTATGTTTTCCAACAATTGGTATTAGAACCATAGGTTTTTACATAAATTTACAAGTTTATGATCATACTATATGCGTAAATTTTGTGATCTTAATCTCTCATATGCTTGAATTTAATTTTATAGAGAGTTGGAACTCTAGGTTTCTATATAATTATATGTTGTCATGGATTATGTGGTAAATATTCATTAATTAATTATGGTTGATTAAATTGTTATTTAATTATTTATTAATTAATTAATGCCTGTTATGGTTCCTTAGAGGTTAGAATATGTATCTAGGTTTTTCATATAATTAGATGGCTGTTTGGTGTGGGTTTGGTAACGCCCCCAAAAAATGTGTTTATCTTCTTAATAAACGGCGGACGTATGTAGTATAAAAAAGTTGTCGTATCCACAAGGGAGGTGAAAATTTGTAACTCGAAAGATTGTTAAAAATAAACATTCAAAAAGGCAAGCGGTTTTTCAGAGCAAAGTTTAAAAGTAAAAGAAATATTTTTGTGATTTTTTTATTCAAATTTAAAGCATAAAATTAAAATGGTGAAGCTTTGAGAATCCCTTGTATGTTTCGCAACTGATATGGAATTTTAACTCTAAATAATAATTATCTAAAGCATTTGATTTATTATATCTTTTCTCATTAATTGCAAGCACTTTTTAATAATTATATAGGTCGACCGAGAGCGACAATATAGCAAGCCATAATGCAGTAAGGGTTTTCTTATAAAAACTAGCAAAATAATCATCTCTCACTAATGATTTGGTGCACTAATTATGAAAATTATAACCGCTGTCACTCAATTATAATTAACATAATTTTAAGATAGAAAAGATAATAACAAATCAAAATTAATATATTTTTATGGAATAAATTATTGCGTTAATTTCGGCAGCACCTCGACTTATTAATTGGTTTAAGAATACACTATGTCATCCTCTGTCTACAATAAATCAAGAATAACCAAGCATTTACTGTGCCACTCTATGTCTATAATGCAGCAGAAACTCAACTTAATAAACGAGCATGACTTTAGTATCATTAATATTAATTATACAACACAATTAAATTACATAAAGAAAGCATGACTGAATTTATGTAAAAATTGACAGCATAACAACAGTAACAAAACATAAAGATATAATTTATTCCATAAAATATAAGCATTACAAAATAGATATAGAGATAAAATCCATACAAGAGTAGAACACATACAAGATCATCTCTCTGCCTCACCAGACTTTCTACACTAATTTAAACATTATTTTATTATATATATTTTTTTTTACCTAAGAGATAAAAAGGGGAAAAAGAAAAAATGGGAGAAGGGGAAAGGAGAGAATGGGCCAAATGGCCCGAAGGAGTGTGTTGTGAAGGAGGGGGTAGCAAGGTATTTATAGTGAAAATTTTTCACTATTTACATATTATTTTATTATTATTATAATTTTTCATTATTGTTGAAGAATCAGATCAAAATGATCCGATCTTATCTCCATTTCCACACTGAGATTTGCTCTTTGATATGCGAATTTGAGTTTGTAATCCAGTGTGACGTAGACCAGACCAGCACGGAACAGGCACGATCTGAACCGTTCAAAACGAGATCCAATGTCTGTCAGACGCGGGCAAGATGGGCCCAGGTGGGACCGCAATTTTAGACCGTCAGATTGGTCCTCCTCAGCTGATCGAATAGCTAGGAATACAGATGCACGTGGAGTCTACCGCACGAGATCCAAAACTGTCTGAAATTCCCTCTGACGCACCTACAGCTTTGTCGGCGCGTGTAATGCACGCGCCAATCAAAAAATGACACGTGGATAGCACTACGAGATTCCGCTGACGTACCGGATGACGCAATGACACGCATCTCTTCCTCGGACGGCTGAGATTGATTTGGCAGGTGATCGAACGGCTCTCATGATGCCATGTGTCCCATTTAATTTAAATTCGAATTCTCTTTATCTTTTTGATGCATTTGATGTCCGATTTTATCCGTTTTGGTGTCGTTTTGCTCCGTTTTTCCTCCAGATTTCAAATCTAAAAATCACAAAAACACTAAAATTAATTATTTTACAAACATAATATTTACAAAAATATTAAAAATATTCATTTCACACAAAATTAAATAAAAACTCCTAAAATTTCTAGTCTCTTACGGTTTAGCACAGATATAATTTTTATGACTTGAAAATATTTTTAGAAATTACTAAAAATATAATAGAACATATTTACAAACTTAAAACACACTATCAAATACATTATGACTCAAAATAAAATAACCGCATTACTTTTACGGTTTTAACTATTCACAGACTAGACACACCAACATGACTCTAAAAATTACTAAAAATCCTTTTAAACATAAAAACACACTAAAAATACATTTTTAAACATATTTACACACTAAGACACAAAAATACTTATTAACACAAAATGCTAATAATTAGAGGATTTAATGAGAAATAAAAGCATAAATAAATTATTTAAGCCTTAGAAAATGTACACTTTTACAGTTTCATCAATGGCGGACTATCATCTCCGTCTAGGAATTTTTATTTAATTTTAAATTTGTAAGAATTTTGTAATTAAATAATTATTCGGAGAAGGCGGATCTAGAAAGCGGATTTAGAAGATGGATGATGGCATACCCAGGTATTTCCTAAGTCTCTAATTTTATGTTTTTGAATTGTAGAAAATAAAATTGATGAATTGCATTAAAATTGTATTTTTTGGAATGGAGATTTCTGCTCGGTCGGCATGCCGAACTTCACACTTCGGCAGGCCGATGGTCACAGATCGGCAGGCCAGACGTATGGTTCGGCAGGCCGTTAGTGGGGCAAAAATCGGCTGGGTCTACCGGCAGGCCAAACTTCCAGTTTGGCATGCCGAACTCTCATGGGTCAACAGGCCGATCTTTTCATTAGCAGGCCGATGGAGCATGACCGGCAGGCCGATCACCCAGATTGGCCTGCCGACCGAGAGCAGGAAAAATTTTCAAAAAAGGTGCAATTTTTACAGTGTAGTTTTAATTTTATTTTTGAGAGGATTTTGAGAAACATTAAATTTGGATATGACCGGAAATATGAAGTATTTGATTCATACGGGATTGAAGACTTGAAGATGGGAATTATGTGAAGAAGGATACAACTTGAGGATTCAAGGATGAAGAATCGATATATGTCTCTATTATTCTCTTGTAATCTTAGTTTTCTATGCTCTAGGGTGGAGCCATAATATTACGGTTATTATTATTTTGCTTGTAACTTTGCTTGATTGCTTTGCTTGTCTGCATTATAATATGATTTGCTATGTATATTGATAACATGTCATATAGAATTAGAAGTGCCGCTTATATTAAAATTTTTCATGTATGTTCTTAACATAAAACCTTGATTTCAAAAGATTGAGTTGGAGAAGGTTTTCAAAGAGAGAACCTAAGGCCTCCATCGTTGGTCTATAGGAAGAACATGGTAGTCCCGACCCCTAGGAAGGGATTTCTATCATGTACCGGATTAGATCTTTGAGAGGATAAGGTATTTTAGCATGATTTATGGTTGCACACCCCTAGGTGATGATTATAAATCATGGATAAAATATTGTAACGATGGTCATACACTCACATTAATTTTATTATTAACCTCCCCTAGGAGCTCTGTTAATAAAATTAATGGCCAAAGAAACGATTATTAATATATGCTAGATCATACGGGTGCTGGATGGCATATATTAACCAGGAAGGGATCCGTGTTCCTGATTGAATTTGGCATGACTCTCCTAGGAGCTTGTTAAATTCTGAGTTGGGAATTATCGTTGTAAGGTTGTGATATTTTCAAGGTTTTGACACATAAACACATTTGTATATTTTTTCATGGTTGTGTTATCTTACTAAATTATTATATGCTTGCTTACATTTGGTATATGATTCTTTACTATAGATTAAAAATGTCTAAAAATGCTTTATCATCGATACTTGACAAAAACCTATTAACCGGTGAGAATTACAATGATTGGAAACGGAACTTGGATATCGTCCCGTCCTTTGAGAAACTGAAATATGTACTGACAACCCCTTGTCCTCCCGAGCCTACGGGAGACTCATCTAATGAGCAATTCCAAGTGTATGGCCACTGGAAAGATGCTAATAATCAGGCTCGTTGCTATGTTATGGCAAGCGTGAATAATGTGCTACAGGCTCAACATCAGGATTATGAGACTGCAAAGCAGATGTTGGATAATCTTGAGGATATGTTTGGAGGCCAGGCCATAACAAAGCAGCAAGGGGCACTTCAGAAACTCTTAAACTGTAGACAGAGGCCGGGGACATCTGTAAAGGAGCACATGATGTTGGCCATGGGTTACCTCGCTAAGGCTTAAACTAATGGAGCCGACATCGATGCTGAAACTCAGATGACTATGGTCTTTGAGACTTTGTCTAAGGAATTTATTCCGTTTAAAGCAACCTTTAATTAGAGCAATAGACGGGATATGACCTTAACAGAACTGATGAAACAGTTACAGGAGTTCGAACTGCTGATCAGGGAGTCTCTTGGTAGTGGTGAGGCCAACGTGGTAGCTGCTTCTGGTTCCAATCCTCATTCTGGGAATGGAAAGAAGCAACGGGCCAAGAACGGGAAGTCTTCTATTCCTGCTACTACCAAGAGCAAGAAGAAGAAGAAGAAGAACCCAAAGAAGCTTAAGTGCTTCTTCTGTGGTAAAGTTGGGCATATAAAGAAGCATTGCAAGGACTTCCTTTCCAAAGGAGGTAGGTGTGATCTTCTGTATTTAGAAACTTATTTGGTTGAGGAATCCAGTGACATTTGGGTCATAGATTCCGATGCAACTAATCATGTTTGTGTTTCTCTGCAGGGGTTCAAAGAAACAAGAAGTCTGCTGCATGAAGACTTCATGCTTTGGATGGGCGATGGATCCTTGGTCTCAGCGGAAGCAGTGGTAGACATCCATCTTTACTTTGATAATTATAGGAATTTATTTTTGCAAGATTGTTTTTATGTTCCTAAATTTAAAAAGAATTTAATTTCTGCATCTTATTTATTTAAAGACTCCTACGTGGTATCTTTTAATGAAAAAGTGGTGATTCGTAAAAATAAATCTTTTATCTGTTCTGGATGGATGCAAAATAATCTATATTTTATCAAACCTAAGATGGACTTATTGCTTAATGCTGAGATGAGTGATAATAACTCTAAAAGACTTAAAACTTCTCACTCTAATAAGACTTATCTTTGGCATTTGCGCCTTGGTCACATTAACCTGAATAGGATTCAAAGGTTGGCAAGGGATGGACCTTTAAGTCACTTAAAGATGGAATCTATACCTCAATGTGAATCTTGTTTAGAGGGTAAAATGACCAAAAGACCATACGGGTCTAAAGGCAATAGGGCCGAATGGGTTTTAGAACTTGTGCATAGTGATGTTTGCGAACCGATGAACATCCGGGCACGAGGAGGGTATGAGTACTTCGTCACTTTTATTGACAATTACTCAAGATATGGGTATGTGTGCCTGATGCACCACAAAAGCGAAACTTTTGACAAGTTTAGGGAGTTTCGGGCTGAAGTGAAAAAGCAATTGGGTGACCCATGAAGGCACTTCGATCCGATCGAGGTAGAGAATACCTTTCTGATGAGTTCTTGGGACACTTGTTGGAGAATAGGATTTTATCCCATTTGACTGCGCCGTGCACTCTGCAGCAAAATGGCGTAACAGAGAGAAGAAATAGGACTTTGTTGGACATGGTCAGGTCCATGATGAGTTATTCATCATTGCCTTTACTCTTTTGGGGATATGCACTACAAACTGCATGTTATCTTTTGAACAATGTGCCTTCAAAATCGATCCCTAAAACTCCTCACGAGTTGTGGACAAGAAGGAAGACATCCTTAAACCATATTCGCATATGGGGATGTCTGGCTCATGTCCTGTTTAAGGATTCGAATAAGTTGAAAGCACGTTCGAAAGTTTGCGTGTTTGTAAGATATCCAAAAAGGACTAAAGGGGGTTATTTTTATAACCCGAAGGAAAATAAAGTCGCGGTTTCTGCTAATGTAACTTTCCTTGAGGAAAGTTGCATGGACGACTTTAAATCTCGAAGCAAAGTGGTGCTTGAGGAGTTAAGGAGTGATCAGATCACTCTAGAGGTTTCAAACGAAACCATTTCGATCAGTGTAGAAAAACCAAACAAACCTGAACAACAACCTAAGGGGCTTCGGCGTAGTGGGAGGATCGGACGTCAACCTGAGAGGTATTTGTTCAATGGGGAGGTCTTCTTGGTTGAACCGGATGAACATGACAGGGATCATTATACTACGCAGAAGCTATGGAGGATGTTGATTCAAAACTCTAGACAGAAGCCATGAACATAGAGATGAAGTCTTTTGAGACTAATCAGGTCTGGGAGCTTGTGGATCTTCCCGAAGGGGTAAAACCCATAGGGTGTAAATGGATCTACAAGAGGGAAAGAGGAGTGGATGGAAAGGTCGAAACCTTTAAGGCTAGACTGTAGCTAAGGGTTATACGCAAAAGGAAAGAATCGATTATGAGGAAACCTTTTCGCCTGTAGCCATGCTTAAGTCCATCCGGATTCTTTTATCCATAGCTGCCACTCTCAACTACAAGATTTGGTAGATGGATGTCAAGACGGCTTTTCTGAATGGCTATCTTGATGAGTCCATTTATATGGAATAACCAGACGGGTTCAAGGTCATGGGTCAAGGGGGTAAGGTTTGTAAGCTGCTAAAGTCAATTTATTGACTTAAGTAGGCTTCTCGTTCTTGGAACATAAGATTTGATCAGGTGATCAAGTCTTATGGGTTCTCACAAAATGTGTATGAACCATGTGTTTACAAACACATTAAGGATGGAAAGGTGGTTTTTCTACTGCTCCATACGATGACATTCTGCTAATTGGCAATGACGTTAGGGCATTGTCATCGGTCAAATTATGGTTGACCAAGCAGTTTGACATGAAGGACTTGGGTGAGGCTAATTTTGTTCTCGGTATCCAGATCTTTCAGGATAGGAAGAACAAAATGATAGCTTTGTCACAGGCTGGCTACATAGATAAAATTCTCAGGAGATTTGCAATGCAGGATTCCAAGAAAGGTGGGCAACCATCTAGGTCTGGAATTACTCTTTCTGAGAAAGACTCACCAAAGTCTTATGAAGAAAGAGAATACATGAAGAAGGTGCCTTATGCTTCAGCAGTGGGTAGTCTCATGTATGTCATGCTTTGCACATGATCGGATATTAGCTATGCGGTCAGGATTGTAAGTCGATTTCAGGCAGATCCAGGACCGAACCATTGGGTTACGATAAAGCATAGTTTCAAGTACCTGAGAAGGACTCGAGGGTATATGCTTGTGTATTCGGGTGAGGACCTAACTCCTCTAGGATATACTGACTCGGATTTTCAATCTTGTCTGGATTCTAGGAAATCGACTTTGGAGTTTATGTTTACTCTAGGCGGCGGTGCCATCAGTTGGAGAAGTACGAAGCAAGATTGCACTTTTGATTCAACGATGGAGGCCGAATATGTGGTAGCTAGTGAGGCTTCGAAAGAAGCAGCGTGGCTCCGCAAGTTCCTTGGGGATCTTGAGGTAGTTTCTAGTATGGATAAGGCGGTATCACTATACTATGATAACAGTGCAGCGGTAGCTAATGCTAAGGAACCAAGATTTCACAAGAAGAGTAAGCATATTGATCGAAAGTATCATGTGATAAAGGACTTCGTTGAGGGCGGGCATGTCACAGTGTGCAAGATCGCGTCAGAGGACAATTTAGCTGATCCATTTATGAAGACACTTACTGGGAGAGTCTTCGAGAAACATGTGGAAGCTATAGGGATGCGAAATTTGCTGTATTTACTCACTTAGTGCAAGTGAGAGATTGTTAGACATGTATGCCCTAAGGAGTAAAAATGTAATACGTTTTTGGAGACATTTTTATCAATAAAGAATTTATTCATTTATATGTACGAAATCTTGTCCTCTTTACGTTCATATTTGTTGAATGTATGTTAAGCAAGCAATAGTCTGAGACTGTCGGTCTAAACCTTTAAGAATTGGGCATATGATGGACTGATTATGTGGAAGACACGATTCTTAAGGTGACGGTCTAAAACATATAATCTGCAATCGAGGGAATAAAGTTGGGCGCTTTATTTATGCAAAGATTGTTATGTTGTCTATATCCCTATTGGGAGATGGTTTGTCTTGACAATCGGAGTTGGACTCCGTGAATAGAAACATTGGCACGTTGTCATAGGTGACGATGTGTTGGATTGGGACACAAAGTGAATTGATTTGGATTAATAATTCTGTCTTGGCAAATCGATTCACTTTAGACAATCATTTGTATTGTATCTTAATCCTGAGATAGATAGTGGGCCCGTTATCTCAACTTGTGTCTTTTGATGTACCAAAGGGTGACTCCCACATCCCAATAGTGGTATGCATGCCGGTACATTAGAGGCATGACTCTTGATAGCGTAGACTTGTTATTCATAGATTTGGAATCCATAGCTCCTCTTTAGGAGTAATGATATCCTCTTATATGCGTTATCATGTAATTGGAAAACTGGAGCACTCAACCATTTGGATACATAGGTGTAACTGAATGGTATACTATCTTTGGATGGTAAGTTTTCTAATGGTGAGATAATGGAACGTAAGATAAAAATAATCGGGAAGGTAAGACAGAACTTGTCCTTAAGCCGATTATGGATTATCATATGGGGATACGATACACTTTGATATGTCATGGAGACTTAGCTATACGAGCTTCGTAATTCTATAAAGTTCGAGAGTGCAGCTCCAAGCTTTTAGTGGAGTAGCGTTGGAGTTGATAATTGTGAAATGAATATCTGGGATATTGGGTTTCATAATTATCGTGAGCTTGAACTTTATAGGTCCATTTTGGTCCCATTTGCTAGCTCACAACATCCTGTAACAACATGGCGTGCTTTTTCAATACTTGGTGACTTATATCGGATTTATCAGATTAGTTTAAAATTTGAAAGAATCAAATAATTCATGTCTGTTTATTGGTCGAATTAATTTTGTAATAAAATTAATTTAAGATAAACTTGTTGAATTATTGGGATCGGATAATTCTTGTCTGTTTATCAGTTGATTTAATTGGATAAATTAAATCAAGATAAACTTGTAGAATTATTGTAAATTGATTTATTTTCTTAGAGATTATCTTGATAAAGTTTGTTTTGATCAAATAACTTCTCTATTAGGTTATTTGAATTAAAACTGAGACTTTATCCTATAGAATCTTGGGTGAAAAATAAAAGATTCGCGGAGATATTTACGTGACAGTTCGGCCTGTCGATCTACATGTTCGGCCTGCCGATGGGACCTGTTCGGCCTGCCGATCAACGACAGATAAGATTACACTTTTTCACGCAGATCTTATCAGATATTGATCCGAACTTGATTCTATTTTGAGTTTTTGAGACCTAATCTGATAAGGACTCACCCTAGGACCAATCGCTATATAAAGGGTGTAAGTCTCATGACTTACTCAGATCAATTGAGAGATTAAGAGTGATACTCTTCTGGTGAGCATCTGAAAACTCCCTGAGAGCTTTTGTTCACAAATCACAAACACTAGCTTTGGCTTCTCTCGATTGGTTGGAAGGAGAGTCACCGGTGGAAGAGCTGTACGTGTGAGCCCACACTCACTCCTGTTGTGGATAGAGAATAACAAAGAAGACCAGTTCGTTGAGGCTCTTCTGGAACGTTACTTCTCTTCACAGATTGCGAAGGTTCTTCGGTATACAAAGGTTAGTAAGATCTGTTTAATTTATACATATAGCATGTCAAACTCGTGTTTTGGAAAAAATACTCTAATGTTAAAATTTTAAAATTTCCTGCTGCGCACCTCACATTGTGTTTTCCAACAAAAATCAGATAAGGAAAGTTAAAGTGTAAGATAAGAAAAGATAAAGAACAAGGATAGAAAGTCAAAGTAAGAAAGAATGTTCATAAGATGCTCATAATCAAAAGTTCATAATTGAGCATAAATGAAAACATGCATTGTGATTGTACTTGATTTGCTTGTTATGAAACATTTATATGCTATGAAAAACATTCTGAGGAATGTTTTATATTAAGTGTTTATGAAAACATAAATAACGTTTATGAAAAGTAATCTGAGGATTGTTTTATGTTAAATATTTTATGAAAAATGTTTATGAAAAATATTACAGAAATACTTTATGAAAACGTTTATGAGAAACGTTTTAGGAATATTTTATGAAAAATGTTTATGAAAAGTGTTTATGATAAAAGTTTTAAGAAAAAGATTTATAAATGACGTTTTACGAAAAGCATTCTAAGGATTGCTACATGTTAAATGTTTTTATAAAAAGCGTTTATGAGAAACGTTCTAAAAAAGTTTTATGAAGAATGTTTACAAAAGCCGTTTTTAGAAATGTCTATGGAAAATATTGATGATATATGTTTTAAGAGAAAGGCTTTCATGAGAAAAGTTTTTAAAGCATGTTTCAAATGATTTATGAGAATTTGTTTGAACTTACTGAGCGAAAGCTCATTAAAAGTTTCTTCATGTTGTAGGTAGTTTTGTGGGTTACCAGTGGGACCCGTTAGAAGAGCTATGTGCTGCGGAGGATAGATACGAAGATTTTGGTATGGATACCACCACAGTAAGTTTTCGCTGTTCAAAAGAAATATTTTTCACTATTTAATATAGTGTTTTCAAAGTTTTAAGAAAATCAGAGTTTGAAGAAATGTTTTCAAAGTTTTAAGATACAGTTTACGAACTATTTAATATAATTATAAAGTTAAGTTTTAAGCTATGTTTTAGTAAATGTTTTTTATAAAGTTTTAAGAAACGATTTGAAATAGTTTTGAAGTTAAGTGTTGAGCGATTTTTCAACTTGAATAGCAACAGAGGTCGCAACAATTTTTAAATACGTTTGTTTAAAGAAAAAAGAATTTATTTTAGTATTTTTCTTACTAAGTAAGATTACTGTTTAAGTAATGATGTTTAAGTAAGTAAAGTGACTGCCCGAAAAGGCAGGTCGTTATAATATGATAGAATTTTCCCCAAAGCCTAACAATTTATATTTGTGAGTAGGGTTTTTTTTTTTTTTTCTCCCTCATCTCAAAAGAGAATTTTCCAAAGGAAGAAAAGAAGAAGAAGGAGGAAGGGAAAACTTATAAGAAATCCTCAGCAATTAATCTGGTGAGTGGTGAGAAAACTTTTTCTAAAATAATGATAACATAATTCTCATTTAGCATAAGAAGGGTCACGATTCTAATATACTGAAAATATATGCATATCAAAAACATGAACGGAAACGTAAAACAACATACCTCCCGCCATTACTCTATGTGGAGACGAAGACTCCAGCTTTTGTAAATATGGTTTGAGTCTTCTAACACTCAAACACTCTAATGATGGTGTATGAATTAAAAGAGTGAGAGGTGACAGACCAAACTTGTTCAACACATGAACATGAAGTTTTTCTTCTTCTGTATATTCTTTTTCTCGGTGTGTTTTTGTCCTCCCATCAAGAACCCGTTTATATACCAAAAAAAAATATGTTACCATTGGATTTAATCATCATTTAATTCTGTTTTAATGGGTAATATAAGACCATTTATGTAAAACCATTATAACCAATAAATTAGTTTTAAAATTGAAACCGTTGGTAATGTAATTACATTACCGTTTATATAAACGGTTACATGGGTTTTTTTTTCTCCCTCGTCTCAAGAGGGAATTTTCCGAAGGAAGAAAAGGAGAAGAAGAAGAAGGAGACGGAAGGGAAAACTCATAAGAAATCCTCAGCAATTAATCTGGTGACTGGTGAGTGGTGAGAAAAACTTTTTCTCAAATAATGATAACATAATTCTCCTTTGGCAAAAGAAGGGTCACGTTCTTGTCGTATCATAATGTGAGAGTTGTAGGCCAAGACACACGTCACGAAAAAAGATGGGAAAAATTTAATAAAAAAATAAAATTAAATAAAAAAGGCTGCCGACTGAATAAATTACTCAAGAATAGAAAAAGAGCGAAAGATGGCCATTTTATTAGTGGTTCAACTTTGCGTGCATTATCTTCAGAAAATAAAAAAATAATAATAAAATAAAACAAAATACGTCTGCGCGCACTTTATTCCGAGGAGAGAGTTCATTGAAGCTGAAGAAAACGCCAAGCCGCAATCAAAAGCTAAAAGGCTCAAAGAGCTAACATAATACGTGCCACGCGTGACGCACCCATTTGGTGCGAGAATCATTTTTATAAATATAGGATATATATATATATATAATTTCTTATCTAATTTTAATATCTTAAATAATATATAAGCATGTATCATTTAAAAAATTTAAAATGAAATCTAATTGATTTTTATATATCTTTTATTAAATAATATGTTATAATATAATTGATTAAATATTATTTTAGACCAAAAGAAATGAAAGAAGAGCATTTGAATTCTGTATATATGCATGTGTATACAATTTTTTTAAGAGAATATATATATATATATATATATATATATATATATATATGTATGTATAATTGGTTGAAAGAAAAGTATCATGTATTTTGGTTGAAAGAAAAGTATCATGTATTTAACACTTCAATCTCTGTCTCCCCTTTTGACGTGAATATTTTAAAGACTCTCGCTTTTAGCTCCTAAACAACTAACACAATTGTTATTATTACATACCAAAATATTATGATCATTTCATTTTTAGGCAAAAAGAAAAATATATAGAAAAGGTAAATAATTCAGCAAAATTCGATTACTATCTTATGTGTCAATTTTTTGTCAATATTATATCAACATTCATATTTATACTCAAATGTATTACCAAGTGAATGACAATTGGTGAACAAAGTTTAATGTTTACGTGGAGATAGAGTCAGAAAAATTAGTCAAACAGCAAGAACGTAAGTAAACTAATAAAACGAGATAAATAAAAAGAATTAAATTTTGTGGAGGTGAAGTATAGTTTAAAAAGAAAGAAATTTATAAAATTTCATATACTAATTAAATAGAAAAAAAGGTATTTACTAAAAATAGGAAAACAGAAAAAAGGTTATTTACTAAAAATAGGAAATTAGCCAATGGATACAATATTACCATCTTTATTAGTAAATATATTTGTCACGTTGATAAACTCTTTTAATGGAAACAAGTATAATGGGTAAAGATAAACAAGAGGTTTTTTTTCATGCAAATAAGGCAAGAAAGTACGGAAAGAGGTATGCATTAATATTGATCCAATTAGACAGCCCTCAGTCACGAGGCATTGGCTGGCATGGGGAGCATTATCATTGTGCTAATAAGAAGTGAACAAACTCTAAGAAATCATGCATAACCCTACCTTTTGCCTTATCTGACAGTTATATATGTGGACCCCATTGTATGAATTGACAGACTTATCCTCCTCTGATGTATCTTTCTACTAGCCTATACGATAAAGTTGGTTCTAATCAACTTTTTTAGTTTAAAACAATATAAATCACTCACATGTTAAAGCTCTCACATTCTAAAGCTCTCATATGTTACACTGTTTACAGTTCTAACCAATGATTGTAACCACCATATATGAAAGATTTGAAAACATAGTTGGAAACAAGGTGGGTTTGTTTTAGGGGTTTAATAACTTTGAACTCAGTTTTTGAGTTGAACAATGTTTAATTTAAAAAGGTCAAGCTTAATCTCAAATATTGAAAAGACAAGTCGGATTAAAAAAAATGGGGTGAATTTAGATTCTAATTCTCCTTAATTTTAAGGTTTTCAAATTTTTTTTAGATTTAATTTTGAACCCATTTTCTCACTCTACCTAATATTTTCATTTTCCTTATACATATCCAAATATAGTTTTAGATTTTTATCACTTTTCAAACCTAAAATGAACTTTACCTAAACGCTAGTTTGGAATGCAAATTCAAACCACACTTTTCAAACTAAGCATTTTATGCATGAGTTTAGGCCAGTTCAAACCATAAAGGCGGTTCCAACTAATGTTTGATTGAGTAATAATTAAGTCCAGTTCAAATCATAGAAAGTGGTCTTAAACTAGCCAAACACCCACAATCTAAACTTTGTCCCCCCTGAGTTCACACAATTTGAATGAAAATCCACAATAGAACAATTTTTATTCTCGATTTTTCCTCATAAATCATAGTTTTTTAAATACCAGTTCTCATTTTATACTTGATGTGATATTTCATTCTCGTTTTAAACTTTTACATTTGAAATACCAATTCAAAACAATCGTTTAAACCACACAATTTAAAACTCACAGTTTAAATCATAAAGTTCTAAATCATATTATTTCAAACTCTCATACCATATTATAAATATTTCGAACCGCCTTGTTTTGAATAAAATACTCCTATAGGAATATATTTGAGTAACCATCAAAACCACACCTATGTATATATATTCATATATATATATATATATAGACACGATTATTAATGTTCCTTTATCATTTCTATTGTTCTCCATCGCTTTTCCGCCGTGGAGTCACCAGGTGTGTACCTATAGGTAAAGAGTACCATAATTTTAATAAGAGGGTACAGGATGAGAAATATGAAATCAAATATTCCTATTAATAGAAAAGTCCCCAATCAAGAGACTCTTTCGTCTAATTTGATTGATAACGTCACTAATTAGCTAGGGTAAGAAATATGCAAGAATTTTCTTATCTCGCATGACTTAGATAATTCCTTGAACAACAACTCGTGTTGCATTTTTAACAGATAACTCGACATGAAACCTTAAGTCAATATTGTTGATCTTGAGACATGTTCGATTATTGGTGTTGCCGTTAGATCCATCCATCAAGGAGTTCAAGGTTAGGCATTGAAATATATTTTAGACAACATCATATGATGACAACCCCTGTAATGCTACCAATCTTAGAGTCCTATTATTTCGAGGTTCACCTTCAAGGGCTTGTATTTCCTAACATTAACAAGTCACAAGTAGAGCCATCTTAGTTTCATAAAGTTACATAAAATTTTTATACTTTTATTAATTTGAATAATTTTTAATATAACTTTTCGGTTTAAAATTATGCATGACTTCATATCTTACCATAAAATTCTCCAATCTTAAGATTATTTCCATTTAATTTTCTTTAACTCAGCAATACTACATTTTCCTATTCATCCATTGGTGGTATCACGAGTAGTTTATTATCCCATAAAGATCTCTTCTAGCCGTGCCTCCCTCCCCCCAAATAAAAAAAAAAAAAGAAAAAGAAAAACCTTCACAACATTTTAGAAGTGGCAAATAAGAAAAATAGAAACGAAAGAGTGGCAATAAAGATGAGCAATCTCATTTAACACAATAGGGTTGCAGCTCCACTACTAAAAATAGTGAGATCTAGTCTAAATAATATTATACTCGAGCCAACAATTTTGTAAATAACGAGGTTATAACCAATAAAGATAAAAAGGATTTTTAAATAAATAACAAAGAACCATTCACACTTCTCCAATACTTTTAAACTAATTAGTTTAAATATTCACGCTTCTCCAATATTTCTATGATTAGTTTAGTTTCATTAAACAATTATATAAGTATTCTTTCTAGTTTGCTGCTACTTGTGCACGTTAGTCTACAAAAAAATACTATTTTAAATACTGACACACCACTATAGTCACTTAATTAAATATGTATTTTTCTTCCAAATATATATAAATTACTACTCTACAATAATTTTTAAAAAATACTAACAAAATAATCTGCCGTTGACTTGTCACAGAAATATTAGCCTCCCTCTGTTAAAAAATAAAGACGATCTGGAATGCCTAATGTTCGTAATTTGCTCTTAATTATACCAAATATGCATTAGCTTATGGAAATTCAATTATTCTCTACAATTTTGGATAGCTAATTTAATCATAAAATCTATAGTAGTTCTTTCTTCCTTTTTTTTTTTTTTGGTTATTTTCTTCCTCTTATCTGACAGTTTTCTAGGATCATTTTTTTTTTCCTTATGGGTTTTGTAAGGCCTTCATATGATTAGTTTGTTCGTAAAATTTATTAGTACTTGCAGGATTGCCGTGATTAAAACTGACAATAAATCAAACTTGTTTTCGAGGATACTAAAAATTACTCTGTTTAGTGTATTGCCATTTAAGAAATAAAGAATAAAAAGTATTAATTTTGCGACGAAATGCATGTTAATAAGTAAGGAAGAGAATATCAAGTTTGAGTACGGGGATCATTGCTAGTAGGGTCGTTTTCAATACCCTTCTCTTGCAAATATTAATTGCAATTTTTTAAAATTTTTGAATCAATATTAATTGCACCTTGCACCCTTAAGAAAATTTTATTGGTGTTTTAATCAAGAGAGAAAAAACTAAAGAAATTATAAGAAACCCTTCAAAACACCATGCACACTGAATAAAACCTTCAGTAATTTTATTTTATTTAATTAGTGTGAAGAATTTTCGATAAAATATAAATTCTAAGAAATTATTGAGCAACATTAGATTTTAAGTACTTATCACCACATAATATTAAATGCAATTTTCTGTTTTTGTTAATATATATTTTAGTACTTTCTTCAAACATATTATGCCACATAACTTTTGTCTTTTCTTTTAGTTTTTTTGTTTGGTTAGAACTTCATCCGTGTGACGAATGGAAATAGTTTTTTATTTTTTCGTGGGCAACCAACAACGTATAGATTGAACTTTTTTGTGTTGAACTTTAAATACGTCAACAATTAGAGTGACCACCTAATTTCTAATTTAATTATTAAAGTGTAGATACCATAGGCCTAATTTCTAATTTAATTATTAAAGTGTAGATACCATAGGCTGACGTCATAAAATTCATATGTTATTTGATAATTATATTTTAATAATTGACTATCATGTATTTTATGTTTGAAATTTGATGAATTATTTTTTCAAGTATTTGAGTTTAGAAACTACAAAAGTATTTTTTAATTTGAAAAACTTATTTCAATTGCATGGCTCATATACTTTATGAATGTAAAAGATTGACAAAACGGCGCAATTATCTTTATTCCCCGGTTATATTCATAATTTAATATGACATATGGATCCCTTAGTGTATCTTCAATGCAACAATACCAAGCTAATCAATCTATGCCAAAAATTAACATTTTAATAGAAAAAATACTTACAAATTCAATGTTACATTTCGTGCTAAATTTGACATATGGAATATAACATATTGCCAAAATTTGGTATTTAAGTTCACTATTTTATTTAATTATTTCAACATTACCATTTTCAAATTATTTTAAAACTAAATATATCCTTCTACAAGTTAGAAAGCTTCATAATTATGAGAAAAAATAAGCTTCATAATTACGAGAAAAAATAAATATAACATTCAAATAGGATTATGCACTCGAGTAAAAAATGTGAAATATTATATCAAATATGTTGTTTCAATTTTTTAGTGCTAAGTACAACACCGATATTAATATTTGCATTGTGAGTGATTTCATAGAAAGCAGATATCCTTATGCCTGATCTACTTTAAGAAAACACAATCAAACACAATACCTTGTTAAGGAAAATGAACAACCTGGTTAAACTTACCAAATGACGTGTTGTGCAAATTAGGGTCTCATTTTCTACCCAAAAATAAAATTTAGGAATCTCATGAAGAAATGATGATCCACGCTTGTAGTTTTGGCTAAATTCATATATGTGATTAAGCCATAAACATTTAAGTGGGGCCACATGCCACTCAAATTTTTAATATTTATAAATGAGTTTTTGTTAAATTTTTCTTGTGCCCTTATTTGATTAAAAATTTATAATCATGTCACACTTGATAGTAAAAACTTGTAATTATGGCCGTAATCAATAAAATCTTGCACTTGTGTCCTTATTAAAGAAATTGGACTTGATTTACTATTTGCCACAAAAAAAAATTCAACATTATTATTATTTTTCCAAAAAAAATATATAACAATCGAGAAGCATTTACTATTATGACCACATTAAGAAAATTACATGTTATATCACACTTTTAAAAATTATGTTTATTTATGTCATACTTAAAAAAATTATACCATATTATTATTTATATTACATATTAAGTTATGTTATAAGTAGATATGTATAATATTTATAAAATTTTAAAAGGCAATATTTATAAAAATTACCTTTATCTTCTTTTTTTTTTTTTCCTTTTTTTCTTATTTCGGCAAACAAGCCCAATAATTTCATGCCGCTCTGCTAGAGATGCAACAATAGGCCGGGACCTATGGGCCGGCCCGAGCCCGTCCTGATACAGTGATAGGCCGGGCCGGCACGGCCCGACACTGTTCACGGCCCGGCACGGCCCATAAATACTTGTGGGCTGGGCCGGGCCTATATATGTTGGCCCATGGGCCTGGCCCGGCACGGCCCATGGAAAATCATGGGCCGGGCTGGGCCTGGGCCGGCCCGGCCCGGCCCGTCTAGGCCCACAATGGGCCGGCCCACCGGCCCAGGTTGGGCCGGCCCATCTAGGCCCACAATGGGCCGGCCCATCCCAGCCCATAATGGGCCAGCCCACCGGCCCAAGTTGGGCTGGCCCATCTAGGCCCATATAGGGCCACAAGAGGCCCATTGTGGGCCAATTTCATATATATATATATATATATATATATATATATTAGATATATTTTTTCATGTTCATTCACGGGTGAACATGGCTGAGTATGGCCTTCTCCAAATAAGTCATGTAAGGCTCATTGTAAGTCATGTATTGTCACATCAAAAGACTATACATTTAATATATATATTGTTTAATTCATATAAGAATTAAATATTATATAATATATATACATGCCATATTCACCCGTGAATGAATAATTGAATATGCCATGAGATTTTCCCAATGCAATCACATCACAATACGTCTGCCAAGTTCTTTTTCTTCTCTTTTCATTCTTTTTTGTTTTTTTATTTTTTCCTTGTAGGCATGCTTTGCTTTTGAGAAGTAAAGTTGAGAATCAGATGCTGAATCTGTAGGTTATGTATTATCACATCAAAATACTATACATTTAATATATATATTATTTAATACATGTAAGAATTAAATATTATATAATATATATACATACCATATTGAACACATCACATTGCAATAGGCCTGACAAGCTCTTTTTCTTTTCTTTGTATTTTTAAAATTTTTTTCTTGTAGGCATTGTTAGTATGTGTGGAGCTTAATTATTACCCTGACACAGATTGACCCTACACAGAGGTTGTATGCGGATTGACCTTCGCAGTAAGGTCGATGTGGGGGTTAAAGGGGGTGGTAACTCCCCCTCTTGGGGGTTGTAGGGGGCGGAGCCCCTTGGGCAAAAATTTTATATGCAAGTTTATTTTACATAGGGGCAGTTTAGGTTTTTTATATAAGACATGCTTTGCTTTGGAGAAGCAAAGCTAAGAATCAGATATTAAGTCTATAGGTCATGTATTATCACATCAAAATACTATACATTTAATATATATATATTATTTAATACATATAAGAATTAAATATTATATAATTTATGCATGTCATATTCACCCGTGAGTGAACATGGCATTAGATTCCCCTATGCAATTATAAAGGAGCAGGCCTAACATAGAGGCTCAGAAGGAAGGCCTGCAATGTGCAAAGCTGAGACGTTAAGTCTTCAGCGAATTGTCTAATCAAGTTACACTTGAAAGAAAAAAAATTAAAAAAAAAGATTTAAAAATAAAAAAAATAAAAAAATAAACTTTTTTACCTATAAATAAATGTAGAACATTCACAGAGATACTCATTCAACAAACTTCTAAGATCTTATGTATTGTCTTGTTTTTTAGATTACTTAGAGTTCTTTAGAAAGGAAAAAAAACTTGAAGGTATAATTTATTTCATTTGTTGTTCATTAATTTTGTATTGTTATAAGTTAATTTTATTGTGTAATTATTTATTTAATTTTTATGTTATGTTAATTATTGTTATTTTTTATTGAAGCTATGGCATCATCACCTAGAGGGAGAGCCAACATTTCACATTTGGTGATCAACGAAGAAGAACAATTTAATGATCCACTGGAAGAAATTGGAGTTGACTTGCTATCTCAAGTTGATGGCTCCTCTGAAGTCACTCGTAAGGGCAAAAGGAAAATTCAACGAACTTCACCAGTTTGGAATTACTTTGATCTCGTAACACGTACAAACGAGCATGGTGCAATAGAAGAGCGCGCAATTTGCAAAGTATGCAAACAAGACTACACAGGTAAATCCTCTTCTGGCACTGGTCACTTAGAGAGGCATCGTAAAAAATGCGAAGCTAAGCATGGTGTAGGTGGTGTTGATTGTCGTCAACAAACACTTCAATTTAGCCCCGATGGTAGTGTTACCAATTGGTCATATGACCAACAAAGAGCAAGAGAATGGCATGCTAGATATTTGGCTAGTGCTCAACAACCAATCAGTCTTGCTGATGATCCAGCCTTTGAGGAGTACATTCAAAATACCTATAATCCACAATATAGGCGTGTTTCAAGAACTACCACAAGAGCTGACACCATGAAAGTTTTTTATTCAATGAGAGGAAAGTTAGTAACTGAATTTAATTCATTCACTGCATCTGTTGCATGCACATCTGATTTGTGGGAAGGTCGTACCAAAACTAGTTATATCTGTGTAACTGCACATTATGTGGATAAAGATTGGTCTTTTCAAAAAAGATTAATTGCTTTTCGACCAATGCCTTATCCGCATGATGCCAAGGCCATTCATGATGTCATCATGGAAGTTTTTGATTTTTATGGCATTAAAGAAAAGGTTTTGAGCATCACATTTGATAATGCATCTGCTAATATTGCTGCTATTAACCTTTTCAAAACAACATTGAGACCACAACATGGCGAAACACTTTTTCACCAAAGATGTGCTTGTCATATTATTAACTTGTGTGTTCAAGATGGCATGAAATTTTTTCAAGGTTATTTGGAAAATATTCGAACGGCCTTGGGTTACATAGCAAGTTCTGGCTCTCGAATTGAAGAGTTTGCTAAGCTTTGCAAAAGAGCAAGCATGAAACCCAGAAAACTTCCAACTGACATAGGACACCGGTGGAATTCAACATATTTGATGCTGAATGCATGCCTACCATACAAAGAGGTCATAACCGCGTATTACAACTTGAAGAATCCAACTAAGCTGCTTCAAGAATTTGATTGGCAAATTGCTTCATGCTTTTACAATTTCTTAAAGGTTTTTTATGAAGCCACTCTCCAACTCTCAGGTGTGTACTATCCTACCTCTCCTCATGCATTACATAAGTTGTACGACATTGCTGCAACCTTCGATATGCATAGAGATTTTGACATGTTTAAGGAATCTGTTGAGTTCATGGAGCAAAAATTCAAAAAATATTGGGAGCGTGTTCCACCGTTGTATTGCATAGCTGCTGTATTGGATCCGAGAGTTAAATTAGCTGGTGTTGAATATTTGCTTAAGGGTATAGGGGAAAAATTAAGGGTGCATTCTGACATCATAACCATTCAAAATGTGCAAGCAAAAGTTAACAACATATTTACTGCATATAATGAAAAATATGGAGGAGGCCAAACAATATCCCCTACACCTTTAGCAAATACTACTTCTGTTCCACATGGTTCTTCATGGGCAAGTATGATTAGCTACACAGGATTTGGTTTCGGTGCATCGTCTACATCTTCAACACGCAGTGAATTGAAAAATTATCTGGAAACAAATTTTACAGCATTTATTTTCAATGAGCAAGGTGGTGGTCATGATTTCAATAAGTTTGATCTTTTGTCATTTTGGAGATCACAATCAAGAACTTTTCCTGTGCTCTCTAAAATGGCTTGTGATATACTAACCATACCAGTATCCACAGTTGCAAGTGAACAAGTATTTAGTTGCAGTGGTAGAGTACTTGATGAACGGCGTGCACGTATGAGTGACGATATTCTGGAAGCAGTAATGTGCGTCAAAGATTGAGAGGATGCTCGTAGAAGAAGCCAAGAAGTTCAAGATGATTGGGTTGATGACTTTGAAAATTTGGACATTTCTGATACTCCCACTGGGAGTAATACGTTGTAATTAATTATGAACAATATTTTTTTTATGTTTTTTTTTTGTTTTTAGTAATTTTGTAAACATCTAATGTATAATTATCCCGATTGTACTCTTTTTTCCTTACCAAGGTTTTGTCCCACTGGGTTTTCCTTGGAAAGGTTTTTAATGAGGCAATCGTAAATAAAATATCCTTTTTTATATTTATCTTAACTATTCAAACTTTTATATTTATTAACTTGTTTAAAAATTAAAAAATTAAAAAATTAAAAATTACATACTTAGATGGGCTGGCCCATTTAAACCCATGATGAGCCAAGATGGGTCGGCCTATTTAAGGCCCACGGCATGGCCGGCACGGCCCGGCACGACCCACGGCACGGCCCGGCACGACCACGGCACGGCCCGACACGGCCCACGGCACGGCCCATATAAAACTAGCCCGCGGGCCGGGCCGGGCCAAGTTATTTTTAATATGGGCCGGCCCGGCCCGGTCCACGAAATTCATGGGCCGGCCCGGCCCGGCCCGCGAGCCGTGTGGGCCTAAGGAGAACGGGCCGGGCCGGCCCGTTCTTGCAACACCACGCTCTGCTGTCAAGACAGAAATGAATAAAATATTAAGAGATAAAAAAAATACAGGACAAATTGAGACAAAACAAGAAAAAAAATAAAAATAAAAAAACTAATAAATGAGGGCAACGTTGTGGGTGAAAAAGTAGATGACATGCAGTGGCCTTTGCCTTTTGCACACCCTGGTATAGCATAGTATTATAGACTAATAAGAAAGAAGCCTCAATTCTCAAATCGTAGTAATATATAAACTCATATATATTAATATCTCTCTCCTTTTCTGTACTTTTCCCTTTCTCTCTCTCTCTACAAAAGACCACCCCCCCCCCCCCCCCTCTCTCTCTCTTCCTTTCTAAGGCGAAGAAGAGCCTCTCCTCGAATCTCCCTCGTCTCTACAGCTTCAGGTCCTAGAAACAAAAGCCCACCAAAGGAGAGAGAGATATAAATACAAATATATAGAGAGAGAGAAAGGAGAACCCAGAAGAGAGAAAAGTCATGGATTCGTTTGTAGTGGAAGAATTTCAAGTGTCCTTTCTTGGTATTTGTTGTTTCATCATTCAACATCATCATCATCTTCTCTTTCTATTTTTTTTTGGGTTTTTGTTTTATTTATTTTTATTTCAAAATATTATTATTTGTAAACTTTTATTATTATTATTATTATTATTTGTTTTCTGTTTGTGTACTGAGGATTTTCTTATTTACAGGCTCACAAAAGTTGGGTTAGTTGCTGCTAATGTGGGTGGGCTGACTGGTTCCTTATTATTCAACAACCATGGCCACAGATTCTTCTCTTGAGGGTAAACTTTTATTTCTCTCTTTTTTATTTTTATTTTTTTATATTTTCTAAATGAAATCTTATCTGGGTTTTTGAATTTTTGCAATTTGGAGCTTTCTAAGAGATTTTGTTCCTCATTGTTGGGTATAATTTTCTTTGTTGATGTGCTCAGAAAAAAAAGTTCAAATTTTTATGAATAGTTCGAAATGGTCAAATTGATAGAGCATTGTGTTATTTGTTATTCCAACGTTTTGGTTTGGATTTGGGCTTCTGGATTTTAATGGGCATTGATGAAATAAATTGTTGTTTGTTCTAAAGATTTATGTTATACCTGTGATTTTTGTTGTGCTGCTTTTTGTTTCTTGATAAATGTTTTGAGTTGACTTAAAATTAAGTTTTCCTCCCCGTGGCAAGATTTAGCATTTTTTTAGTTAAATTATGTACGGATTGCTGAGTGGCTTAGTTGAAATTTGATCTAATTTTGAAATGTTGAGTGTTGTCTTTATCACTTCATAAAATATGTATCTGTGCGCGCCATGGTGCGAAAAATGAAAGCTTTGTGTCATACAATGGTTTGGAATTCATAAGTATACTGCCCCGTCAAATAACCCGTGCGTCAACCCTTGCAGAAATGTAGAACCAGACCTTTCAAAAAAAAAAAAAAGAAAAGAAACGTAGCGCCAGAGGCAAATTTGTAGTCAAATCAAGCTGTTTTTAAACCAAAATAGAAAAAAGAATATTCTTTGTTAATGCAAGTCAACCATTTTTGTTCCTTTATTTGTTGTTGTTCTTCTTCTTCTATTTTTTTTTCCCTGAAAATGTTTATTTGTTCCTATTTGTAGACCGGAATATGATTATTTTGAGTTTCAATAGTTTTTTCAGACAAGGCGAAAGAAAAAGATTTAGATTGGGATTTATGTCTCAAAAGTGGCTCGAGATTGGGATTAGTAACAGAAATATGGATGCTTGCTTTATTGACTTCTGTTTTCTTCTTGTTTCCTTTTAGTGCTTTTAGGGAAACCATTTTAAATGAGAAAAGACTGAATTATTTAAATGATCTTTGTTATCAATTTATTTATTTATTTTTTTTACTTCCTCACTCATCCAATTTTTTCTCTCTCACATTCCCAATAGCGAGTGCTCCAAAGATTTGATGTTTAAACTCTTGATGGCCTGCTCACATCTTGTTTCATTTTTGCTTCAGGAGTTGCTCATGACCCCTCAAAAGGCAGTAAGATGAGCATGGAGGAGAAAAGAGAGCTTGTTTACAAAATATCAAATTGGTCAGAAGGTGCCTCACAGATGCTGCAATCTTGGAGTCGTCAGGAGATCTTACAGATTCTATGTGCTGAGATGGGAAAGGAAAGAAAGTATACAGGTTTGACAAAATTGAAAATTATAGAGCATCTTCTGAAAATTGTATCTGAAAAGAAATCAGGAGGAAATGAGGTCATAATAGATGTCGATTTACAGTCTTCTCCTCCACCTGGCCAGAGAAGTACGAAAAGGCAAAGGAAAACCGAGCAGCCATCTCGGCTAGCTACCGCAACAAGCAATGCGTCGAGTAGTAGTGTCAGCATTGATCTGACTAATATTGTGTATTGCAAAAACTCTGCTTGTAGAGCTATCTTAAGTCGGGAAGATTCATTTTGCAAGAGATGTTCGTGCTGCATATGCTACAAGTATGACGATAACAAGGACCCTAGCTTGTGGTTAATTTGCAGCTCAGAGCCTCCATTTCAGGGTGATTCGTGTGGCATGTCATGCCATCTTGAGTGTGCTTTGAAACATGAAAAATCCAGTATTGGTAAAGGGGGAAAAATTGGGGAGCTAGATGGAAGCTTTTATTGCGTCTCTTGTGGGAAAGTGAATGATTTGCTTGGGTAAATATTCGTGCTCTTCTTTTGTGTTTCTACTATTACCATGCCTTTGTTGTGCTTTTTGTTTCTTCTTTGCTTTTTATTATGATGTTTTTGTTTTGGGTTTTTGATATGCTTGATTTTGTTTTTTGTAGAAGTATTTCTGGAACCTGCAAAGATCCTTATTAGTCACTTATATTGGGAAGACTTGCATAACTAATTTGCCTCACAGGAAAGCTATGAGATTTTGAAAGGGTGTTATTGAAATAATCAGAGAAAAATGTCTTCTCATCGTCTTTACTTCTTAGAGAATAAATGTGAAGAAGAGAAAATAAGTTAACCAAAACACTATGTTGTGTCTTTTATGGCACTAATGTTGTCTTTGAACAAGCTCAGGTTGAAAAATTAATCAACAAAAGGATATCTAAGGGCTCTTTCATTATCAGAGAACTTTTGAAGGAAGAATGTTCACTAGCACTAGAACTGTGTATTGTTTAGCATTGGAACTCAATATTCCCTTTGATAATAAATTCGAAGAAAATGAGTGATCTTCCTTCCGTACTTGCTATATAGGTATAGCCTCTATTTTATCGATGGGAAATGGGATTAGTGTGGGGATTGGTTCTAGTTTGTGATACTGATGGCTACTTCATACATGCATTTAGGACAAGACATTGAATTCGATAAAATGTGGGTTCATAGATGATAGCTTTCAATCCCATCTTTAATATGTCCTCAGATCTTGACTTAGAGCTTGTAATTTTTTTTTGTTATAATCTTACTAGTCATGTTGGAATATAGCAAAAAAATTTTAGAATATTTTACAAATAGCAAAAATAAACTCATTAAAACAAGTAATCTGTAAATTTGTGGCATAAAACATGAAATTCATTATGCTTATTACAAAGTAATTATGCTATTCCTAAAATATTTCCAAAAAAAATGTTATATTTCAATTCAACTCTTATAAACATGCCATGAATGTAGTTTTTGCTTTTTGTATTTATTTGACTACTTTTTCATTTGTTGTGAAAGGGAGAATTTTTAAAGTGTTTCCACTATGGCAAAACCTTTAAGAAATTCTATCTGGTAAGAGAGACATGGAAGAACACATGGTATTTAATAGTGCCTTCTTATATACTAAATACATCAACGTGATAAGATGAAAAATACCACATTGTTTATCATACCACACTGTTTATCGTTCATTTTTTGCACCTTCTAGCTTCTTGAATTAGAGGCTTCTCAAGTTTTTGGGGCCATTTGGTATTGTTTTCAAAATAGGTGAAAATATTTTTGTTTTGAAAAATGGAAATTTTTTTAGAATTGTACTTAGAGTGTTTTTAAAATTTTTGCCTCGAAAAATGTGCGAAAACATTTTAACAAATTTTAAGAACGAAACCAAACGGGGCCTTTGTTTCTTGTATTTGATTTGAGTACATTTTTACTACTGAAAATCATACAAACTTGTTCTATTTGTATTTATATAAAAGAAAAATAAATCAGTTGTCACTGATGCTACTTTAACATGCTAGTTCTGTTTGTGTTATTCATCAAAAATGTCTTATCTGTCTCACACACACATTCAAGTACACAATCACGGGTTTAAGTACATCTAATCTAATTCTTAAGGATTGGTTGCTCAAATTTATTCAGGTGCTGGAGAAAACAATTGGTCATGGCAAAGGAAACGAGACGGGTGGACATTCTGTGTTACCGTGTCTCGTTAAGTCAAAAACTTCTAAAAGGAACTGACAAGTACCAAAATCTTTATGAGATTGTGGATGAAGCTGTAAACAAGCTTGAAGCAGAAGTTGGTCCGTTGACCGGCTTGCCTGTGAAGATGGGTAGGGGTATTGTCAACAGGCTTTCTTCGGGACAGGAGGTTCAGAAGCTTTGTGCGTCCGCTCTGGAATTGCTGGAGTCGATGCTTAGCAATGCAACTTTGCATTCGTCGCCCGATGCTGTTATACAAGGTAGTGGTATCGTCTAGTAACAAGCATAATAAGTCCATCTTTTTGGCAACCCAAAAAGTGGAAGCGATAAAGAAAATTGGAAATGTTTAGTTTTCTCGGAAGTTCTTTATTGAAAGGAATTTTATATTTTATGCTCATCGCTTTTGACTTCCAAGTTTTACGACAATTAGCCAAGTACTGACAGTTCACCTTTTTGTGTGTATCTTTCATTTCAGATAAAAAATCAATAGTGCCAGACATGATCAGATTTGAAGACATCCAGACTACATCCTTGACGGTTATTTTGGATTGCGAGAATCTTTCATGGGAAAATAATGTAGCCTACACCCTATGGCATTGTAAGGCCGAGGATATGAACTATCCAAAAGAACCGACTTGTAAAGTGTTTGCCCCAAACACAAGGTTTGTTGTTAGAGGTCTTACTCCTGGTACAGAGTATCGTTTCAAAGTTGTTTCATTTGATGGTACGAATGAGTTTGGTACATGTGAAGTTCGGTCTTCTACAAGCAATGGGGATGAACCCCGGAATTGTTTGGTGTTGGAGAGAAGTCAAAGCCCAGCAACTAACTGTAGCAGCCTCTCGAATCCTTCTTCAGTAGAAGATGAAACCAACAACGTTGCTCTGTCCAGCGATCAAGCTGATAACCGAGCAAACAATTATCTTAATTATTGCAAGGGCACTGAAAAAATTGTTTCTGCTAGTTTACCGATTGGTGCTATAACCTGCAATAGCACCGGTGAAGGGGCAAACCTAGGAGATGTTTCTTTGTTGGACGGGGACCGTGCTGTTGGGGTGGTTGGTTCCATGGCAAATTCTGATGTCTTAAAGCTTGATAACAAGCACCTATCTGAGAGCCAAATTATCGAGGACTTGTGCAATGATAACGGGTCAAACACTCCAGTTCAAACGGGGTTTGAATGTGTGCCATTTATTGGTAGCTCAGATGCTGGGTTGCCCATTACTCCTTGCAAGTTGGAAATACTTAAGGAGGGGATAGGAAGAAATGGAAGATCCAAATCTATCAGCAAGGATCTGGAAAATGGACCCGGAAAAGGTGAACCCCAAGATGGTAGCACATCAAAAAAAAGAAGCGCAGAGAGGCCCGACGAGGAGTGTGCGGGAAATGGTCTTTCGGATAGGGATTTTGAGTACTATGTGAAGGTGATCAGATGGTTGGAATGTGAGGGGCATATTGAGAAGAACTTCAGGCAGAAATTCCTGACCTGGTATAGCTTGAGAGCAACCCCGCAGGAAGTGAGGATTGTGAAGGTGTTCATTGATACATTTATTGAAGATCCAGCATCACTTGCGGGGCAACTTGTTGACACTTTCTCGGAAAGTATTTCAAGCAAGAGATCGTCTGTTGTGCCATCCGGGTTCTGTATGAAGCTTTGGCATTGATCTGCTTCCAAAGGGTCTAGCTATTAGTTTGAAGGTGTTTTTGAGTGCAAACCTAGTCCTGGTTTGTGCAGCAGTAATTTTTTAGACCTCCTAACATACTTCATTTTAGACTATTTCATCATTTATATATATATATATATATATATATATATATATATATATGTCATCACCATTTGCGATTCTTATGATGTAAGAATGTTCGAAATCATTATTATGATAATTCAGTTTATGTCTCAACTTCACATTCATTTTGGCAATTGTTTTTATGACCAATTCATTGAAGTGCAGAAACGTGGCAGCACGACTTGGCCTTTTTTGCTTTGAGGGGAAGTGGAAAGGTTGATGGGTTTTAAGACTCATGGTCATCAATACGGAGTAGAAGAGGGAATCAAAAGGTGTGGGATGTAAAATCCTATTTTAAGATTTCAATTTTTATTCTTTTAAAGTTGGAAGGCTTGGATGAGAGATTTTATGCCAAATATGATATGAAAAATATTATCTTCTTCCCTTTTAATTTTCTCACCTAAAAGCATCTTTAATGTGACGTCAAATTAATTTGTAATATGAAATTTTAGCTTTTGAGTAAGTAATCACTCACTAATACAATGCTATTCTTGATACTAAATCTGACATATGTCATAATTGGTAGTAAATTTAGCATAACGTATAACAAATGCCAATTTTTCTTGATTAATTGTCAATCAATTGATAAGTTTGCACTCTCATACTATTTTAAAATTAAAAGTTTACTTTTACAACCTTCAAAACAATGATTAATGACAAAAAATAGATATAATATTTGAAATAATATTGTAAAAATTACAGGAAATGTTACTTTTCAAAATTAATTGTAGTAAATATCAGGTTTTAAAAATATTTGTAGTAAATGTTAAATTTATGTTACAAACAGTTTATTTACCCTTGTGTTTATTTTTACAATGTAAATTATTCTTATTTATAGAAAAAATAGATTTATGGGATAAATTTACCTTCTTGTTTACAATATAAATATTTTTTATTAAAATAATGAATAAGTTATTTACATCGTAAGTTTGTTATTTACTACAAATTTGTTCAAAATTTAACATTTCTTTCATTCTCCTATAATTTATATATTGGAGCACAAATCAAAATAATATATTAAATATGTTATTTTCACATTGTTGGTACTAAATATAACAATGACATTAACATTTGCTAAAATGTACCTTTTGTTTCTATTTTCTTTCTCTCTTATTAACACAAAATCATATAAGTAATTGGATTGGGTGGCCTTTTTATGACCTCTTTAAAATAAATGACCATTAACTTTTTAAAATTAGGCAAATGACCGTTTATCAGTGATAAACTGAGTTTAACTGATAAACTCCTCCAGTGTATCAGTGTTAAACTCGATAAACTAAAGTTTGTCACTGACAAACTTGACGAGTTTATCAGTGATAAACTGAGGTTAACTGATAAACTCATCGAGTTTATTAGTATTAAACTCAATGAACTCAAGTTTATCAGTGTTAAACTCGATAAACTCAAGTTTATCATTGATAAATGACCATTTATTTAATTTTAAAAAGTTATAGTCATTTATTTTATAAGTACTTTTAAAAAGATCATTTACCTCTATATCCTATTGTTTGGTAGTATTGAAATGAAAACAACTAGATGCAAATGATTAACAAAGGATTATATTAGATTCCAGAAACCCTAAAATGATTTGCCAATAATTCCAAGGATTATATTGAGTTGCATGGCTTTCTCTATTGTTATTCATATGCACTGTCCTTGTAACAATCACAAAAGAAAAAGAAGAAAATTGAGAGATTTGGTAACAAGTTCATGCTTGATTGTAAAAGTGAAGAGTGGTGGAGCTTTTAAAGAATGGTGTTTCAAAAAAGGGAAATGAGGTTGACATGATTTGAGGGCAAGATTTGTGCTTAGTGACATGTCTATATGTTGAAAGAGAAACCTTCCTTCATAATTCGCCGTTCAAAGGATCACAAATTGTGACATTAAAGTCACAAGTGACAAATATTATTTCCCCATTTGTGGAGGCCATGGCGTGGTTAGCCTTTAGTTCAATGGGCAAGGATGTATATTACTAATTTTTTTATATAAAATAAATAACATAAATATAATAAAAAAGTTGCACTATAACTGTTTCCAAGAATTACGAGTTAGATATTAAGAAAAAACATATTCTATCAATAGGTTTTGTCTTGAAAAGTTTGTTTTGCATGTACTTTTTTATATGATTTTGATTAGATTTAACATTTAGAAACATCTATTGTCGATAATTATATCCTACCATAGATTTTTTTCCCCATACATTTTGAGATATGCAAAAAGGAATTTTATGACAGGAATTATCCTTTTTCACCATTAATAGGAACTATTGTTTAGCCATTTTATTAATTTTTCAACGTTCTAATAAGTGTTTATATTAAAATATTGCAATGTGAGAAATAGAATTGCTCCCACTAGAATTGCTCACACTTACAAATTAGGTCATTGAAAATTAATCTAATGACTAAAAACAATAGTTCATAATAGTAGTGAAAAAAGTGCATTATACCTTCAGATTTCAAAGTTGTGCTCCATTCTTACTTTTTTTTTATCTAATGTCAACTATCTGTTCAACCACGAAACAAATTTAAACTCCATTAATAAGATAAAAAAAAATAGCAAGGAGGGGAATAGACCAATTTTATAATGAAATAAAAATTAATATCCTAAGTTAAAACAAAGTTAATAACTAGGCCAAAAAACATAAATACACATTTATTAAGTAGTTAAATTACAAAATAACCCCAATTTAACTATTAACAATTAATTATTATCATTTTATTTTTTCTTCCTTCCTTTCTCTCTCTTTCCTTGATGAGTGAGTATTTCACTCACAAATCAATTATTTCTTAAGCTTAAATATAAGTCCTCAAGCATTTGGGTTATTTTGATTTTTTTTGGTGTTATTTTGTAGAAATTAATAATATGGGATTTTATGGGATTCTTGGCATTAATTGGGGCTTCGAAAAATCCTTTTTTAGGTGAAGGCAACCAAGGCCGCACGCACAAGGAGGCCCAACAGGCCTTATGTAGCCACACGAGCGTGTGCACAATAGGCAGCTTGTGCGGCCCATGTGCTCCAGAGTAGGCACCTCGAGTGGCCGTACCTTGCTAGCGTGCTGAAAACACTTTTGAGAGTTGATTCGGTCCTTCCTTCGATCTGACAACCTAAATTTGACCTGACTTGAAGCCTAGTCACCTTTTAACCCTCAAAAACCCTAGAAGAAAGAAGAGTCTCCATTTTTGGAGGAGGAGGTACATTTCCAAGGAAGATTTAAGCTGACTCCAAGGAAGAAGATGACGAAAAAGAAAAGATAAAATATATTTATTTCTTTTATTCTAGTTTAGGGTTAATTTCTAGTTTTAAAATTAGGTCTTATCTTTAATAAATCATCATGAGAGAAGCATTTTGAAGATCAAGAAAGATGAGAGGAGAAGATAAAGAGCTTGGAGAACTCCAAATTCGTTTTTTTATTCTTATCTCTTCTTATCATTTTTGTGATTTGTAAATGATAAACCCTTGATATTAGTTTATTTAAATTTAGTTATGGAGTAGTTACTTTTCTAGTGCTTTGATTTTTCTTATTATGAAGTGTTGATTTATTTTAAATGGTTTTTCTTGATTTATTTGTGTTTTCATGTACTTAATGCTTCTAGTTTATTTGGGCAATGAATTAGTTGATTCAATTTATGAATTTCAATGCTTGAGAGAGATTGACTCATTTATCATTATTTGGAAAACAAAGTCTTTGTTGTTGTTGAGACCTAAGAGGTCCGAGAACACTTAAATAATCTACTTGAGAATCTTGGTATTTGTGAGGCCGGGAGGCAGTGAACGCCTTGATAATCAATTAAGGGTTGAGCTTAATGAATGTATGGGTAGACAAGTTAGATAGGGTTATTGATTTGAATATCTATGTATATTATCTCATTTAACACTCAAGAGAGGTAATGAGGTTAATTCTTAACCCTTGATAAATGAATTATAAGACTTACTTAATAACAAAATTAATTGAGGATTAATTATGGTGAAATTGATGCTTTGGAACTTTTAATTAATTGTTTTTGTTATATTATTTCATTTTAGTTTCAAATATTCATATTCATTTCTTTTAGTTTTAGTTTTATCTTTATTTTAATTTCTGTAATTCAAACAATCTTAGAGCTAATCAATTTCAGTAATTAATGCAAACTAAATACAATACTCATGGGATCGATATTCGTAATCCGGTAGATTTTATTACTTGCGACCGTAAACGCTTACTCATCACACCTTTACATCCCTCCCTATTTCTCTCTCTTCCCTTCTCTCTCTGTTTCCCTCCCTGTTACTCTGTCATCCTCTCCCTTTTTTCCAGATCGCTGAAGTCGTCATGTGAGAAAGAGTGCCAGAATCATGATGAGACTGTAAAAGTGTACATTTCTTAAGGCTTAAATAATTTATTTATGCATTTATTTCTCGTTAAACTCCTTAATTAATAACGCCTTTGTGCTAAATATTACTTTAGTGTCTTATTGTAAAAATATGGTTATTTATGTGTTTTTAATACTTTTTTATGTTTAATAATATTTTCAGTAATTTGTAGAATCATTTTCGTATGTAAAATATTAGTTTAGTTTAAAATTAATTAAAACCATAAAAATAATGTGTTGCAATTTTATTTTAAGTCTTAATGTGCTTGATAGTGTGTGTTTTAAATTTGTAAAAATGTCCTATTATATTTTTAATAATTTTTAAAAATTCTTCTGTCTTAAAAATTATATCTATGTCTAAACGAATGAGGCTACAATTTTAAAAAATTGTAATTATTTTGTGTGTGTTAAAATAAAATAAATATTTTTAAAATTATTATAAATTTTGTGTTTGTAAAATAACTAATTTTGTTTCAATTATTTATTTTTAGATTTAAAATTTGTAAGAAAAAGAAGCAAAAGGGCGCAAAAATGGTAAAAACAAACAACAAATGTAAATAGTACTTACATCAGCACCTGTATTAGAACGACATCAGGAAAAAAAAAGAAAGGAAGAAGAAAAGTCTTGCACATTGCAAGTTGGACTACAACTTGCTAAACAAGTTAAAAAATAATAATAATATAGTAGAATAATAAATAAAAAATAATAAATAATAAATAAAATATTAAAAAAATAAAATATTAATAAATAGTGAAAAATTTTCACTATAAAAGGGGGGTTTCTCCCTACATGGGCATGCCAGGGAAACCCCTTTTTCTTTCTTCAACTAACTATTGAGCTTTTAGCTCAACAGCCTCTCCTTTTTGGAGAAGATGCTACTAGAGTACTCCTTTGACCCTTCTAAAAATAATAAAATAATATTTAAATTAGTGTAGAGAGTTTGGTAAGGTAGAGAGATGATATTGTATGCATAGTATTCTTATATAGTTTTTAACTCTATATTTTGTGTTGTAATGCTTATATTTTTATGGAATAAACTATATTTTCTATATTTTTAGTCATTATTGTTAATGTTGTTATGCTGTCCAATTCTTATATAAATTGAGTCATGCTTTCTTTATGTAATTTAATTGTATTGTATGATTAATATTAATAATACTAAAATCATGCCTATTTATTAAGTCGAGTCTTTGTTGCGTTATAAACATGAACTAGCATAGTAAATGCTTAGTAATGCTTGATTTATTGTCGACAAAGGATGACATAGTATATTCTTAAACCATTTAATAGGATTAGGTTCTGCTGAAATTAACACAATAATTTATTCCATTGAAATATATTAATTTTGATTTTTTATTTTCTTTTATATTTCAAAATTATGTTAATTATGATTGTGGTGATATCGATTATAATTTTCATAGTTAGTGCATCAAATCATTAGTGAAAGATAATTATTTTACTACTTTTTATAGGAAAATCCTTACTATATTATATCTTGCTATATTGTCGCTTTAGGTTGACTTATACAAATAATAAATGTGCTTGCAATTAATAAGAAAAGATATAATAAACCAATTGCTTTAGATAATTATTTAGAGTTAAAATTTCAATTTAGTTATGAAACATACAAGGGATTTTTGAAGCTTCACTATTTTAATTTTATGTTTTAAAATCTTAATTAAAATTGTTAAAAAAAAATTTTCCTTTAAAATTTTGTTAAAATTACCCTTGCCTTTTCATCCGTTAAAGTTTCAATTTTTCAAAAACCCACCTTCCTGTGTATACGAGAACCTTTTTTACTACAAACATTCACGCTTAAGAAAAACATTTTGGGCAATATCGCAGGCCGCGAAGATCGCAAAAGTTGTGTTGGAGAAGCTACCGGAGTCGTGAGGCCTCGAAGAAGCTACCGTAGTTGCACGGCCAAAATTGAACTAATATTGCAAGAGCTCTGCAAGGAGAAGCTGCCAGAGTCGTGCGAGGAGCATCGGAGTCGCACAAGGCTCGCAAATGGAGATGCCGTCATCATAGAGGGAGGCATCATCATGGAGGGAACCTCCAAATTCATCGCCGAAGTCGCTCGAGGTCGCCAAAGTCACAGAGGGAAAGGTTGCCAGAGTTGTACGAGGTCGTTGGAATGCCTCCAGGGCTACAGAGGAAAGAGGAAGAGAGAAGAGGACGAGGAGAGACAAAGTGGATCTAGGTTTTTTTTTAAAGGAGATGAAGAAGATTGGAGTAAATTTGGGAATTTTAGTGCTTATAAAAATCACAAAATTATAAAAATGCTTTATACTTTAATATTTTTAAAAATATGTTATACTCACAATAAGAATTAAAGCTGTGTTATATGGTGCAATTTTCCAAAAAAAAAAAGGAAGAAAGATGATGAATTTAACATAAATTTGAAATGTGAAGGAATAAGTGCAATGTAATCCAAAATATAAGGTACCTAAAACCTAATTCAAAAAAAAAAAAAAAGGTATCTAAAAACTATTATCATAGTTCATAAGTAAAATGAGTAAAGTTGTTTATATAAGAATTATAGGAATAAAAGAACAACTATAAGAGTTAGTTAGGATATATATGAAAATATTAAATCTCAATAGGAGTAAAAGAAAAAAATCATAAATTTTTTAGGACTCACATTCTAATTTTCAAAATACAAGTGGGGACGGCAACCCCACTCAGCCTATGTACATCCATTATGCGGAAGGAAATTAATATTTAAATCTTTAGTCTTTAATTTTTCTAAAGGTCGTAGTTAACTCTAATATTGTAGAGTAAATTTTAATAGAAGTCATAACACATGGAGGGACTAAATTACTATAAGTCACATAATAGAATTAACAACACATGTAAGAACTAAATTACTATAAGTCACGTAATGCTTCAAGGAAATGTGTGAAATTACCAAAGGCTTAAGAAGAACGAGCGTTTTCCATGCGTCCCTTATCAATGTAGGGTTAGTTGTTGTTATTTTCAATTTAAACACTCAAATAACAACTTTTAATCCTTCTACGTTAGGATTTCATATAAATACTGTATATTTTTTACCGTTAGATTCAACTAAATCACATAAAAATTAAAAAAATATATAGAGAACAAATAGTTTCTAATATAAATTAGACAACTGAAAGATGTAGACATATTCATAATTTATTTATTTTTTCAAGTATACTGCATAAATATCCAATAATTAAATAAAATAATGAAAAAGTCACAACATTATTAATAGGGTTAATTTCGACTTTAGCCTATAAAGAGTTGGCTCTGTTTGGTATTGTTTTTATTTTGTTTTTGGTTTTTGAAAAAAGTTGAAAATGAGAATATTTTAAAAAATGTGCTAGGTCTATTTTGAAAATTATGTTTGGTTGATACTTTTTGTCCTTTTTAAGAATAATTGAAAAAAATAAAAATGCCTTTAGCATACCTGTTTTTTAAAACGACCTTTTCAAAAAATTTATACCAATTTGTATGATTATGTCATCAAAACAAATCATTACTATTACTGTATTCAATCAATTAACACAAATACAATTATTTTTAATGATATCCATAGCTTACTCTTTTTTGTGAATTAATTTTTCAAATAATTACAATTACAAGTAAATGATGAAATACTTGTAAATAAAGTAGAAACTAATAAAATTGAATCATTTCTCTTTAATTCACCGTACATTAAAAATCAGACATTATAATAATAAGTATAATACATACATGAATCTTAATTGTTTATCCTCAACTAATGGTAATGTGCCCACATTTGATTAGTTAATTAGTCTCTAAACTCAGACATATATTGCCTGTCAACAGCAGTAGAACCAACGAATCTTATTTCTTGTCCGTCATTATTATGTCACCATCTTCGTCGTCTTTGACCCTCAATTATTTCAATTGGCTTGTCCACATCGTATAATGTGAATAGAGGATCATTAAGTGTGTATTTTAATTAAATTATGAATTACGCAACATACGATGACTATTTGAGCTTGTTTTTTTAATGAAAAATTAGTCATATGTTTGAAGATGACGAACCGTACTTTAAGAAAACCAAAACACCTCTTTATACAATTGCGCAAAAAAGAGTGTCTATAATTAAACAATTCTTGAGGTCATGTTGGACCTTCAGATTCTTGAAATTATTACATGTGGTATCTCTGACCACAATAAAGAGCAAGAAATCCTCACACATTGCTATACCCCAAATCAACAACATAATATTTATTACCTGGTGGGCGCCTAAAACGATTTTCCTAGTTTGCCAATGTATTTTGAAGCACTCTAGAACACCTTCCCATCCACTATAGACATAAGCAACATGTCGAAGTTACAAGCTACCATAACATTTTGCATACACACATTTCGCCTTTCTCTATACACAATTTGAAGGGCAATAGGAATGAAAGCTTGAATACGTGTTCCATCAATGGCACCGACACAATCCTATATAACAAATTTTTAATATAACAAATAATAAAACATTTGCGTTCCCTAACAATTCAACTTAAAGATCAATTTACCTTGAACCACGACCAGTATTTGTTTTTACCTCTTATTTTCAAAGAAATGGTGTTGTAGTCAAGTTCCAAGATCACTTCTAAAGCTAATACATAAATAGCATTCAACATCACCCTAAAATGCTGATTAACCGTCTCTCCAGTGTACGAACCTATCTTGGATTTGTCTATTCGATTTGAATGAGAAATGGTTCTCAAAAACATCATCAACAATTTTTGTATTATTAATCTATTTGAAGGGTATAGGTTACGTTGTCAAATTAGTTCAACAATTGCTAAAAACGGTTCCTTATGCATGCTGCACATCTCGTACAACCCGTTGCTGTCATTTAACAATTGCTTCGAAACGTATTTGCGTCCTGTCAATACACTACTACGTGGAGGACTCCTGTTGGTGTAATTAATAGTTGTCATTATTATTTCCATGTCTTGATTAATTTCTTCATTTTCCTCACACTACAGATCCCAAGCATCATTGTATAATCTTCAATAGCACTTGAAGAGGCAGAAGACATAATTAACCTAACATATGCGAAGATGTTATTATGCTCGTATGACTTAAAAAATAAATCTGAACATTAGTAAAGCACGAATAACAAGTCCATAGCACTCAAATCAAAAATGTAAACAATGTCCACAACATCCGAAGATCAATGAAAATAAGCAAACAACAATAGAAGAAATTGTTCATGCGATGGGAAAAAAAATTATTCCAAGGTTAGTGACCCTATGAAAGACACCATGGAAACATGGCAAGGAGAAACCCACGGCGACGCTCTGGGGGACATTCATAAACGCCAATCTTATTTCTTTTTTCATTGCAAGCTCCTTCATCACTAGTGCAAAACCTCTATCTTCCAAGTCCTCAATTGCATTCAGCAATCCCATGCAAGTAGGGATATTATCCTTATCATTAGCAGAACTATAAGCGGTAGCTAAATGATCTCGCTTCTTGGTAATGTAGTGGTAGATTTCTTCTTGTGCGCATACAAAGGCTTCACTTTTTGTTACTTGACTTTGGACCAACGCTGAACAGATTCTACAAAACTCTTAGTGGCACTCTTCTTCTTCGAATGGCCGCTACCTCCCTCAGAAGCTTTGACCTTCACTGGTGGGGTGTTCAATATGTTATCGGAGTCCCCTGTCTCTTCCTCAGGTTTTACCTCATGAACAGACTTGTTGGCAGCACCTCTAATGTTGGTGGCGGTGTGTGGACCCATTGTCTGTTTCCTTGTGGATATTGTCCCACCAAAAATTTCAGATAGGACATCATATTTAGCCAAGCCCTTCTTCTTGTACCTTTTCCTCTTAGGATATTTTTGCCATTTTTTTTTTTTGAACTATTAATAGTTGATAACTATTGTATACTAGTCACTAACAACTACTAAACAATATTCAAAAACTCATATTGAAGGACTATTACCTCTAAATAATTATTCCATACATCTTCAATAGCAGTGACAGTGTTAGACTCGGGATCCCAACCAAATCCTATAGTTTGCATTAACTTATCAAAGTCTTTGGTAGCAATCCTAAGTCTTCCACTTTGCCTTCAGTTGCGCAAGCGTGTAATTAACCCCAAATTTTGTTGGTAACTAATTCTCAATCTTCAGCCAAGTTTCCTTGTCTAAGGTGGACAAATGCAATCTGTTCTTCGTTTCCTCGTATAACATGTCAATGAGGAAATAGCATGTTCCACACTATCACTTATCTATAAATAAGTATGAAACTAGAGATTACTTATACTCCATTTAGAATATTTTGGGACAGGTGGCTTAGGTGTCCTAGGTTTTTGTCAAACATAAGATCAAAATGTGCAATAATCAGCAGAAAATCCATGAGTCATTCCAAGGTTAGTTAAACCGACATAATCACACAGATAACAACCGGGGTATATTAGCACACTTTAACCTCATAAATGACATAACCTAAAAGTTGACACTCATCATCGCCTTTATACCAATCTCAATCAAGGTAGCATAATTCTTTTAAACACAGCAGATCATTAGAGAAATAGTTGAAGATCAGCCACCGAGAAAGGATAGTACGTAAAAAACTTAGATGAACATCTGAACAATTACTGGAGATCAGCCACAGCATAAACATACAAACCATAAAGGCCATGCCAAAAAAAGCAACAGAACACCTCTTCCAATAAAAACAGCAATTCCAACAACTAATCACCAACCAATATAAGTCCAAGAATTGAAGAACTATGCTACTACTTATACAAGCATTGAACGGATGATCAAGGCTAATTTACCTTGTATATTTTAGAGTCCTGATACAACTAAAAAAAAATAGCAATTCCAACAACTAACAGTGTCCAATAACAACCACAAAAAACCAGAGTTGTCTACTAAAATTGTCTTTTGTTGTTATCTAAAACAGAGCTATCTAACACAAATCGATTATCACAAGCATATGCATCATCAGTACCAAGCATATTAACATTTGTTGTTATCTAAGACAGGGACTTAAATCGATTATCACAAGAATATGCATCAGTACCAAGCATATTAACCGTAGACATGAGGAGATGAGAGGAAACTAGAAAAATGCTACTATTTATACAAACATTGAAACAATATTTGTGGGTTAATTACAGAGGCTTCTACGTTTGACAATACCGGTTTTGACAAACAAGCAGAAAGAAGCAAAGAATAACAAATAAAAATCTACCAAACACACAGTGGTCTACTAACAGCCTCAAAACCAAAATTGGTCCCTAAAATTGACATTTGTTATTATCTAAGACACAGTTATCTAACACAGAGTCTCAAACAGATTATCACAAAAATATGCATCACTACCAGAACTATTAACCGTAGACATGAAGAGATGAGAAATGAAGAGATGAAAGGAGGGATGGTCGACTTGCCTTAAGGGGTCGGTCTGATGGAGCATTACAGATCTCAAACAATAACATAGATATAAAATAGAACGAGGCAAAGATGATTACCCAAAAAATAAGAGACACCGTAGACATGCATATGAACAGTAGAGCACTCCAACAACAAAAATACAGAGAAAGCACGACAAGGTAGAAAAGCGAACCAAAAACCCAATAATCTGAGTTAGTCTCTGAAGGGGAAATCCCCTGAATCAACAAGGAGAGGAGATGAGAGGAGAGATGGGTCGACTTACCTTGTTGATTTCACAGAGAAAGCCGTCAGAGCGAGGACTAAGAGGCGAAAGATTTGAACCCAAAACTCACGATGAAGCCTCGTCAGAAGGAGTACGAGAAGCAGGATGATGCAAGAGGGGAGAAATTGGAGAGAAGAGAGATCGAAGGGGATGAGAGATAACCTAGGTTTGAAGAGCAGGGGTGAGTTCCTTGTCGCGCCGTAGTCCAGAGAAAAGACGGGATGAGAAATGAGAGAATGAAAACGATCCCAATTCGTTTTCTTCTCTTAACCTAATTTTGCGAAATTTTAGAAACATTTTAATTTCTGCTTTTGGGCTCAAATGGTAACCAAACAGCTTCCAAGGTCCATTCTTGTTTTTTTACATTTCCAAAAACAATGAAAATATTTTCAGAAAGAAAACCAAACAGGCCCATAATTTCTCTCATTTTGACATTTGAACTTTAAACTGAAATATTAATGGTACTTAAGCTCAATTATGTTTAAACCTATAGTACTTCTGTAATACAAACATTCTCGTTTGGTAGCGGTTTTATTTTGTTTTTTATTTTTAGAAAAAATTGAAAATAAAAATGTTTTGAGAAATGTGTTATAATTATTTTTAAAATTGTGTTTAGTTGTATATATTGGTATATTTTGAACACAAATATTTTTAATAAAAAATTATTAAATATAAATAGAAACCCAATTTTAATTTTAAAAAACTATTTATTAATATATTAAACCAACAAAATGAAGAAAAAGAGCAGTTTTCCTTTGCTCTAGTGAAACTAGCACGTTGGCGACGGCCTACATGACGACGAGAATGAATCGTTCCCCCACCCCTCTCTATCTCTCTCAGCCCCACGCCGTTTGATTGCCACCACCACCAAAACACATCAAGTCGACCCTCGTCACCAAGCCCAGCCCCTTTGTCGACCTACATCGCATGACCCAGACCATCCCGGCCTTTGTCGCGAAACCCACTCCCTATGGCGACCTCCGCAACGAAACCTATTCCCTAGTCGTAGCAAACTTCGTCGACTAGCAATGATAGCGTCGACATCTGCCGTTGGGATTTTGGCGGTGAGGGTTGGGGGTTTGGGTCGTTGGGATTCACAGGTGAGGGATTCGTCCAAGGCTTTGGCATTTGTCGATGAGGGGTGGCGTTGGTATGGCGACGGATGGGGCTACACATGGCCAGGCATGGTCAGAGGAGGGAGGGAGGGAGGAGAGTTGCCAAAGAGACGGGCATGATTGGAGGAGGTGGAAAGAGAGTCGAGGGAACCAATCTAAGTATTTCATAAAAGTTGAAAACGTCTTTCTTTTTTTTTTCAAAAGCTTAAGAAGTTTTGGTTGTTTTTGAAAAAATTTCATTTTTAGTTTCCGCAAAATTTCCCCTAAACATGTTTTTGTTTTCATTTTTGTTTTGTATGTTTTTGAAAATGAGAAAAAACTTCTCAAAAACATTACCAAACACCCGTTCATAGATTTTGGCTTTGGTGGCATATTAAAGAGGCCAATTTAATAAAATTTTTCGAAGTTAAATGATTGCGGCATTTGTGAAATCCGTCATTTTTGAATTTTAATTTTGTCTTATTTGTTATTTTCTTTTAACATTTCAATTAAAAAGTACCATTACTACAACATTCTAAAGCTCAAATCGTCCTATGAACAGAACTTTCATACGATCATTCTCAAACATTCCGTGTCTTGGTCTTCTACTACAAAGATGTTCCTCCATGGACGAGCAAAAGCAAATCCACGCTCACGCAATCACCAACAACCTCGCTCGATTCGCCTTGATCTCTAGCAAGCTCATATCCTTCTCCGCAATATCAGATTACAGAGACTTGGGTTATGCATAGACTATCTTCAATCAAATTTTGGCATCCAATGTCTTCAATTTCAATTCCATGATAATGGGTTTCTCCAAAAACTCACAACCCAAAAAGTCTCTCTGTTTACGCCAAACTGAGAAGTTTTGGGACTGAGCCTAATGCTCGTACGTTCACTGTTTTGGTCAAAGCTTGTTTTGCTAGTTGGACTTTTCTTGGTCAAGTTCATGGCCAGATTATCAAGTTTGGCCATGGTGTTGGGTTTGGTGCCCTAAAAGCTGTGATATTGTACATAATGATAATAAATAAATAAAGTGACATTTATAATTATTTTGGTTGCTTATATGTATTATGAATACTTTTATAAACATCAAGAAAATTCCATGATTATTTATGTGACTATAAATTTAGCATATAAGTGTTATATGCTTGAGGATAAAATTTATAGATTATAATCTAAATAGTCTGTAATAATTAATTAAAGTTTGGGATCTTTAATTAAATATTACAAGTACGATCCAATCTCATTTAGAATAAAATAGTCATTATTCAGACCATTAATATAGAGACATTGGATTGGAGGTACTTTATATAATAAGATTATATAGGACTGGACCAAATAAATTATAAATCTCTAATAATCATCCGTTATAAATAGAGTATTCAAATTTATCACTATGATGATCATATATTTGACAGTATTAATCCTGAGCATTTATGAGACTTCTATTTATGACATTATATTTTTTGACTTGCATGGTAAGATTTGTCTAAACAAATATCATAACTTATCATCTTAGAAACATAATGTAATAAATGACTTGGAATAATATTATGCAGATATAGAATCTATTCCTTCCTTATCGAAGTTAGAAAAATAGTTCTCTTAAGTGATGATTTGAGGTTTGAACAGTAGAGCGCTTGTTCATTATAAGATTATGAATTAATTGTTCATTAGAGAATTATTGAAACTCAAGGATAAAGACATAATAAGAGAGGTAAACGAAAATTGAACCTAGCTTTTATTATGAGCTATTTATGGATGACGGATTTATATGTAATGATTATATCAATGGACTACTCGTTGATTTTCTTCAACTAATTTTCACTATAATCTCAAGAGTTTAGTTTTAAGTTTTTAGTGGAGTAATACTGAAACTAATAACTTATAATCGGCTTAAGGACAAGTTCTGTCTTACCTTCCCGATTAATTTTATCTTATGTTCCATTATCTCACCATTAAAAAACTTACCATCCAAAGATACTATACCATTCGGTTACTCCTATGTATCCAAATGGTTGAGCGCTCCAGTTTTCCAATTACAGGATAACGCATATAAGAGGATATCATTACTCCTAAAGAGGAGCTATGGATTTCATATCTATGAATAACAAGTCTACGCTATCAAGAGTCATGCCTCCAACATACCGCATACCACTATTGAGATGTGGGAGTCATCCTTTGGTACATCAAAAGACACAAGTCGAGACAGCGGGCCCACTATCCATCTCAGGATTAAGATACAATACAAATTATTGTCTAAAGTAAATCGATTTGCCAAGACAGAATTATTAATCCAAATCAATTCACTTTGTGTCCCGATCCAACACATCGTCACCTATGACAACGTGCCAATGTTTCTATTCACGAAGTCCAACTCCGATGGTCAAGACAAACCATCTCCCAATAGGGATATAGACAACATAAAAATCTTTGCATGAATAAAGTGCCCAACTTTATTCCCTCGATTGCGGATCATATGTTTTAGACCGTCACCTTAAGAATCGTGTCTTTCGCATAATCAGTCCATCATATGCCTAATTCTTAAAGGTTTAGACCGACAGTCTCAGGCTACTGTTTGCTTAACATACATTAAACAAATATGAATGTAAAGAGGACAAGATTTGGTATATATAAATGAATAAATTCTTTATTGATAAAAATGTCTCCAAAACCGTATTACATTTTTACTCCTTAGGACATACATATCTAACATTGAGTACATAGCAGATTCAGAAAAGTGTGAGAAAAATTTATTCTTGTAGTTTAATGCCCACTCGTCTTTCCTTTTGTGTGGAGGCTTGGCTTGGAAGATCGTGGTGTCAAAGAGAAAAGCTAAGATACCCTAATAGTCTTCAAAAGGTTGGTAAAAATTACCAAAGCTTTCTATTATTAATTAAAATTATATAGCTATTTCGATGAATAAAGTTTTCAAAAAAATTTTTTTGTCAACGATCCGTTCCTTCCACTGTGTTTCGTATTTTATTCCAACAAATGGCATTGGAGCGGGTTATAGCATTTATAATTTTAATTAAACATGATTTTATTTTGATAATTTCATGTTCTTAAAGCATGTTTGTGGGCACTTTAGATCTTTGTAATTTTTGTTCATGTGATGAATGTTTATTTATGAATGGATTTTTGGTCGTTAATTATATGGTCATTTTGATTGATAATTTTATTTTCAGTTTGATTAGATCAATCTGTGTAAGCCCATAAAGGGGCATAAGCTTTTGTAATTTATTATTTATTATTGTTATTTTCCTTCACCTATTGCACCTGAAAGCCAACTTATCTATACCCGTACGCTTTCATCCATGAGAGTTGCCTTCATTAATGTGCATTTAATGCACCTAACGTATAGATTGGAAAGACCATTTAAAAAAAAAAAAAGGAAAGCCATTAATGCAACCCACGTGAAGAGGCAGGTTTACATAAAAAAAAAAAAAAAAAAGAGGCACCTAACATGCATTCATAATGCACCTAATGTGCATTTACATATATATATATATAATAAAAAAAATAAAAGTATGGTGGCTGTTTTTTTTTTCTTGTCCACTGCACGTGGAACAATCTATGGGGAAGAAGATGAGGTCCATTGTAATACTTTTAGTAACCCGAAGGATATTTGGCCCAATTGAGAACTTGGGCCTATCAAATTTCAAAGGTAAACCACTAGATTGCTACACAGTATGTCATCCGATGAAGTCTACTTCAATGTAGCTGGGAAATATGTTTTATTACAACAAGACCCCTGTAATTTTTTTTAATCTATTTTTTATAGGTTGTAATTTAATTATTCAAAAGGACCCGGTCAAAAATCCAATATTTATTTTTATACTTTATTTTCATGTGATAATTGTGATAACATGTTCATGCATTATAATATGTTATCTAGGAAAGTGCTCACTTATAGTTATTGTAACATGACATGCATACACTAGCATATTATTTCATTTTTTTTAAATTGTTTATAAAATGATTTAACATGTGTTAGAATTAATTTAATAAGATTAAATTAATTGGATTGGTTTATAGCATCTTAATTTATTAATCAACCGAATAATGTGAATTTAGTTTTACTAGTTAAGGCTTAGTAAAATTCACATTAATTCTAAGTTATCTAATTTTAAATTATTTAATGTTAGGTAGCTTAGACAATTCATAATAAATTTAGATTTTTAGAAAATCTAGTAATTTATTTAAGTGTAACTAGGATGAGATTCTATTAACACACTATATAACCTAATAATTAAAAATTATTTTTATTTACTAGAATTATAAAACATATGATGTTTTATAAGATAAAACACATCATTCTAAAATAATGAGTGGAAGAAGGTAATATGACAATATAACCTACGGTCTCCACTATTAGCACAACACTGTGAGATTTAAGTGGCGCCTTGCAATGTTTTGATTTCGTCCTTCCTACGGAGGGTGTCCATTTAAATCAATAACAAGGTTGGCTTCCTATAGATAGGATTTTATAATGTATTTCAAAATTGACCTATCCTACGACAACAATTTTGAGTTAAGTTGTTAAAATCTGAAATAGTAGGTCATATTCATAAGGATATAATTAAATTGCTAATTATATCTTGACCAAAAATAAACGGTTATTAATAAATATAGAAAATATGAGATATTTTGTATATATTTATTAATTGAAAATGTCTCAATTCAATTCATAAATAATTTGACATAGCCTATGGTGGCACTTTATTTATTAAAATTGAATAATCGTGGAGTTAGTAAAATTTTTTGTGTGTTTTTCCATATGCATCATGCATCACGTTTACTATTCCAAAACATATATTTATGATGTTTATGCAACCATTTAATTTATGTCATTTTATTTATTTATTACAGCTACAATGTCTAATCCAATCATCGCTATTCTCTCAAATAAAAAATTAACTGGAGATAACTTTGTCAAGTGGAAGAGTAATATGAACATTGTACTAATTTGTAAAAATTACAAGTTTGTCCTCATAGAGGAATGTCCTCCATCGCCTGTTGCTAATGCTCCTCGTAATGTACGAAAAGCATATGATCATTGGATCGAGGCAAATAACAAGGCCCACTGCTTCCTTTTGGCTAGCATTTTATTTATTTGTTACAGCTACAATGTCTAATTCAATCATCGTTATTCTCTCAAATGAAAAATTAACCGGAGATAACTTTGTCAAGTGGAAGAGTAACATGAACATTGTACTAATTTACAAAAATTACAAGTTTGTCCTGATAGAGGAATGTCTTCCATCGCCTACTGTCAATGCTCATTGTAATGTACGAGAAGCATATGATCATTGGATCGAGGCAAATAATAAGGTCCGCTGCTTCCTTTTGGCTGGCATGTCTGACGTGCTTAGGATGAAGCATGAAAGCATGGAAACTGCTTATGAGATAATGCAATCTCTACAAGACATGTTTGGCAAGCCTTCTGAAAAGGCACGACATGAAGCCGTTAAGGCTGTGATGAATGCCAAGATGAAGGCAGGGGTCTTGGTTAGAGAACATGTTCTCAACATGGTTAACTATCTTCATGAGGCCGAAGTGAATGGAGCGGGGATAGATGAAGCCACACAGATAGGGATGATTTTGGAAACCCTTTTCCTTGCGTTCCTTTAGTTCAAAAGCAACTATTTCATGAATAAGCTGAAATATAATATGACTAAGTTGCTTAATGAGTTGCAACCTTTGAGTCTATTTTAAAAGAAAAGACTAAAGAAGCTGAGACAAATGTTGTAGAAGCTCAACTCTCCTCTTCTGCTCAAAAGAATAAGAAGAGAAAAAGGACTGAAGGAAGTGGTAAGTCTAAGAGTGGAGGGAAACCTAAGAAGAACAAAAGCAATAACGACAAAAAGAGCTCAAAACAAAAGAAGCCCAAAGGAAAATGTTTCTACTGTGGCATAGTAGGGCATTGAAAGAGAAATTGCAAGAAGTATCTTTAGGAGCTCAAAGAAAAGAAGAACAACAGTAAATCAGATTTACTCGTTTTAGAAGCTTGTTTAGTTAAAGATGATACTTCACCTTGGATAATTGATTCAGGGGCAACTAACCATTTTTGTTCTTCTTTACAGATGCTTAGTTCTTTAAAGGAGCTTGCCAATGGGGAACAAACGATGAGAGTGGGAACAGGAGAGGTTGTTTCAACAAGAGCAGTGGGAGTCGTTAAACTTTATTTTAGAAATAAGTTTTTAATTTTTGACAATGTTTATTACATTCCTTGTTTTTGTAGAAATTTGATTTCTGTTTCTGGGTTGTTTGAACAAATGTTTAACGTTTCTTTTAATAATAACTATGTTAATATTTCTAGAAATGGTTTGGATATTTGTTCTGTGCATCTAGAAAATGGGCTTTACACCTTGAGGCCCGACGAAAAATCACTACACAATACCGAAACATTCAAAGTTGAACAACCAAAACCCAAGAAGCAAAAGGTTTCTTCTGATAATGAAACATACCTATGGCACCTTAGATTAGGTCATGTTAACCTTGACAGAATTAACAGACTAGTAAAGGATAGTCCTTTAAAAGAACTAAAAGTTAGTTCTCTATCAGTTTGTGAATCTTGTCTTGAAGGTAAAATGACTAAGAAGCCTTTCTTTGCAAAAGGCGAAAGGGCCAAGGAACCACTTGAGCTAATACATTCGGACGTCTACAGTCCATTGAATGTATAAGCACGTGGTGGCTACGAATATTTTGTCACATTTATTGATGATTATTCGAGGTATGGATACATGTACCTAATACAAAGGAAATCTAAAACTTTTGGAAAGTTCAAAGAATTCCAAGCGGTAGCTGAAAAGAAATTAGGAAAAACGGTGAAGACTCTTCGATCTGATCAAGGAGGAGGGGAATACCTTGATACTGAATTCAAGGACTATATGATAGAACATGGTATTCTATTACAACTCACCGCACCTTGAACACCACAACAAAATGGTGTTGCAGAGAGAAGAAATCGGATGTTGCTTGATATGGTAAGATCCATGCTCAGCTACTCATCATTACCCACTTCATTTTGGGGATATGCACTACAAACTACAGTATATCTTCTAAACATAGCTCCATCTAAGTCTATTCCAAAAACATCTTTGGAGTTATGGAATGGTCGCAAACCTAGTATGCGACATATCCGTATATGGGGGTGTCCAGCACATGTGCTGAAAGGAAAGACTGTAAGCTGGAACCACGTTATGAAGTATACTTGTTTGTGGGATACCCAAAGGGAACGAGGCGAGGTTTGTTTTATAGTCCATAAGAAAAGAAGGCATTTGTATCGACAAATGCCACCTTTCTCGAGATTGATTATGTGATAAACTATAAACCTCGTATCAAAGTTGTACTTGAAGAGTTACTTTTTGATCATATTAGACCTCAACAAACAACCATTGTCGAAGGACAAAATGAGAAGACCACATCTCTAGATTAGAATGTCATACCACCTCGACGTAGAGGGCGGGTTGTGAGACCACTTGCTATCTACATGGAAATTGGAGAAGCACATGTTGCTATCTCTGATAATGGTGAGGATGATCCATTGACATATCATGATGCAAGGGAAGATTTTGAGAAGGAGAAATGGTTAGAGGTTATGAACCTTAAAATGGAGTCCATGTACTCTAATTCAGTCTAGGAGCTTGTAGATCTACCTGAAGGGATAAAACCCATAGGGTGCAAATGGATTTACAAGAAGAAAAGAGGAGTGGATGGGAAAGTTGAGACTTTCAAAGCTAGGCTTGTGACAAAGGGGTTATACCTAAAAGGAGGGAGTTGACTATGAAGAAACTTTCTCGCCCGTAGCTATGCTTAAGTCCATTCAGATTCTATTATCTAATGCTGCATGTCTTGATTATGAGATATGGCAAATGGATATCAAGACTGTCTTTTTGAATGGCTATCTTGAGGAAAACATCTATATGGTACAACCAGAAGGGTTTGTAGTCAAAGGTCAAGAGCAAAAGGTTTGCAAGTTGCAAAAGTCCATCTATGGACCCAAGCAAGCTTCAAGATCTTGGAACCTAAGATTTAATGAAGCGATCAGGTCTTATGGTTTCGATCAAAATATTGATGAACCTTGTGTATACAAGTACATCAAAGATAAAAATGTGGTCTTCTTAGTTCTTTATGTAGATGATATCCTACTCACTGGGAATGATGTAGGGATATTATCTAACATAAAGAAATAGCTCGCCAACCAATTCCAAATGAAAGATTTGGGAGAGGCAAGTTATGCTCTTGGAATCCAACTCATAAGAGATCGGAAGAACAAACTGTTGGTGCTATCTCAGGCATCGTATATCGATAAGGTGCTTATCAGATTTTTGATGCAAAACTCCAAGAAAGGTAATTTACTTATACGTCATGGAGTTTATCTTTCAAAAGAGTAGTGTCCTAAGACACCTCAAGAGGAAGAAAACATGAGACGGGTACCCTATGCATATATAGTGGGAAGTCTAATGTATGCCACGTTGTGTACAAGACCTGACATTTGCTATGCGGTGGGTATAGTCAGTCGGTATCAATCCAACCCAAGATTAGATCATTGGATAGCGGTTAAACATATTCTCAAGTATCTCAGGAGAACAAGAAACTATACGCTGGTATATTTCGGTGAGAATTTGATTCCTATTGGATACACTGATTCTGATTTTCAATCAAACAAAGACACACGTAAATCTACGTCTGGATCAGATTTTACTTTTGGTAGTGGAGCCATAGTTTGGAAAAATACTAAACAATCATGTATTGCTGATTCGACTATGGAAGCTGAATATGTGGTTGCTTGTTAAGCAACTAAAGAAGCTGTTTGGCTCCGTAAGTTCTTAAGTGATCTGGAAGTCGTTCCAGGCATGGATAAACCACTCACACTATATTGTGACAATAGTGGTGCAGTGGCAAATTCAAGAGAACCTAGAAGCCACAAAAGAGGAAAGCATTTAGAGAGAAAATATCATTTGATTAGAGAAATAGTACATCGAGGCGATGTGAAAGTTGTGAAGATAGCGTCGGATAACAACCTTACCGACCCTTTCACCAAGACGTTACCTACAAAGAGCTTCGAGGCACACTTGGAAGGCTTAGGTCTTAGAGACATGTCTCACCTGTTTTAGGGCAAGTGGTAGATTGTTGGGTTTGGTGCTCTAAAAGCTGTGACATTGTACATATTGATAATAAATAAATAAAGTAACATTTATAATTATTTTAGTTGCTTATATGTATTATGAATACTTTTATAAACATTAAGAAAATTTCACAATTATTTATGTGACTATAAATTTAGCATATAAGTGTTATATGCTTAGAGATAAAATTTATAGATAATAATCTAAATAGTCCGTAATAATTAATTAAAGTTTGGGATCTTTAATTAAATATTACAAGTATGGTTCAATCTCATTTAGAATGAAATAGTCATTATCTGGACTATTAATGTAGAGACATTAGATTGAAGGTACTTTATATAATGAGATTATATAGGACTAGACCAGATAAATTATGAATCTCTAATAATTATTTGTTACAAATACAATATTCAAATTTATCATTATGATGATCATATATTTGACAGCCTTAATCCTAAGTATTTATTAGACTCCTATTTATGACATTATGTTTTTTTAACTTGCATAGTAAGATTTTTCTAAGCACAGATCATAACTTAGCATCTAGTAAACATAGTGTAATAAATGGCTGGGAATAATATTATACAGATAAAGAATCCATTCCTTCCTTATAGAAGTTAGAAAAATAGTTCTCTTAAGTTATAATTCGAGGTTTGAACAGTATGGCGCTCGTTCATTATAAGATTATGAATTAACTGTTCATTAGAGAATTATTAGAAATCAAGGATAAAGACATAATAAGAGAGGTAAACGGAAATTAAACCTACCTCTTATTATGAACTATTTATGGAGAACTGACTTATATGTAATGATTATGTCAATGAACTACTTGCTAATTTTCTTTGAGTAATTTTCACTATAATCTCAAGAGTTCAGTTTCAGGTTTTTAGTGGAGTAATACTGAAACTAATAAATTTGGCATATTAATTAAAGAGTTTAATTAATTGTCAAATTTACTAGAGCTTGGGTTATAGGTCCAAAGATCCCCAATGCCACCTTTATAATACTATATTGGATTTATGCATAGAATGAATTATAGATGTTTAATTTAGAATTGTTGAATTCTGAGTTAATTATTTCACACTTGAGTTATTAATGTGACATAGAAAAATGTTCTTTATGACACATAATGTAATGTGATAAATGTTGTTACATTTAATTGAGCATTAGTTAATTCAATTAATTAATTATTTTTTCTATTTTTAAATAAATAAGATTTATTTTTTGATTTTTAATATATATATATTAGATTTTATTATTTATTAATATATATATATACACACATTACGTAAACAAACGTTTACCTTTTTATTTATATATATATATATATATATATATTATATTACGAATCAAACAAAAGTTTACTTTTATATATATTATATATATATTACGAATCACATTGTGATTCATTATAAAAACAAAGGAAATGTTTACCTAAGGTAAACGTACTCGCGCATATGTATATATATATAAGAATTTTTGTTTTAAGAATAACAAAGGGAAAATGAATGCAGAGTATATCTTTTTCCCATATATATTTGATATGGCGGTTATTTTAAATTTAAAATTAATTAAAAAAATAATTAATTACTTAGATATAAAAAAGTAAAGCTAACAGTTATCTCTAGAGATTTATCATTCATGTAACTCTCTCAGAGAGAAAAACTGAGAGTTCTTCTCAAAAAAACGTCTGCCATCTCATGTGTTGAGTACATAGCAGATTCAAAAATGTGTGAGGAAAATTTATTCTTGCAGTTTGACGTCCACTCGTCTTTCTATTGGTGTGGAGGCTTGGCTTGAAAGATCGTGGTGTCAAAGAGGAAAGCTAGGATATCCTGATAGTCTTTAAAAGGTTGGTAAAAATTACCATAGCTTTCTATTATTAATTAAAATTATATAGCTATTCTCGATGAACAAAATTTTTAGAAAATTTTTGTTTGTCAACGATCCGTTCCTTTCACTGTGTTTCGGTATTTTATTCCAACACATGGTTCTGACGTTTATGTTGTTGGCTCTTTGATCAGGGCGTATTCCAAGAGGGGAACAATGGAGTTTGCTTGTCGCGTTTTCGACAACAGGATTGAGAAGAATGTGGTTTGTTGGACTTGTTTGTTAAGTGGGTTTTTCAATAATGACCTGATTGATGAAGCACGGGACTTGTTCAATGAAATGCTTGAAAGAAACGACGTTTCTTATAGCGCAATGATTTCCAGCTATGTTTCGAATGGCCGTTTCTACGAAGCGATTATGTTGTTTTCGTGAGTTGAAGAAAAGCGGGTCCAATGTGAATTATAATAAAGGTTCTCTCTTTGTTAGTGTTCTTAATGCGCTTGTGCCTCTGTTGGGCCATTTGAAGAAAGGAAAGGGGTTCACTTTTTTTTAGTCCAAAATGGATTTGAATATGAGCTTGAGCTAGGCACTGCACTTATAGACTTTTATGCCAAATGTGGGTGCATTAGAGATGCCAAAGAAGTATTTAGTAGAATGCCACATAAGGATGTAACAACTTGGAGTGCTATGATAACGGGTTTGGCTGGTAATGGAGAGAACAAGTTGGGGCTTGAGCTTTTCACAGAAATGGAAAAGGAAGGACCAAAACCGAATGCCGTGACATTTGTTGGTGTTGATTTAGAGTATTAACCTTGACCAAGAACAGATGGGACAAGTAGAGGAACAAGGAAAAAAGAGGAACAAGAGAACACAGGTTTTTGCTTGGTTTGGATTTTTCAATCCTACGTCCAAGGGCAAGAGTAATCCCCCTAGCCAAATCCACTATCAGAGCAAGTAAGACTTACACCCTCAACCTCACATAGATTCACATTATCACAGAGTTTACAAGCTTTCAATATCCCCAAAGCTTCTCTGTACTCACCCTCTCTGTTTTCTTCTCTCACCCGAATTCAATCACCTAGAGAGAATAATGATTTCTCACATAGAGAACCACAACCAAGGTTACAAGGGTTATATAGGAAGATTTTGACGAAAGGGCAAAAAAAAAAATTCTAATTGGGTAAATGGTTTCTTTTTTTTTTAAACCAAAAAACACACTTTTCTATGCAGATAAATTGTCCCAGCTTTTTTCAAAAAAAAAAAAAATGACTGTAGCAGGATAAGGAACCTCAACAGGATGAAAAAAAAAAAACTAGAACCGTTTTGATGTCTAAAAAGCCTTTTTTTTTGTACCAAAAACTGTCCAAAAAAAAGAGGACCATTTATCAAAAAATTTTTGCCAGAAGGCCCTTTTTAAAAATCCCTTGGTTATATATGACATATTTTTCTCAATACAACACCGCCTCTCTTTTTACAAGGTCTAACAAAGAGATAAAAACTAACTAAACAATGTAACCAGAGTTAAGCTAATTTTAACCTCTAAAGGTTAATGTATGATTAAGTTTGCTGTAACCAACAAGCATATAAAACAGCCAATAGAATAGAGTCACATTTTTAACGGTTGGGATTCTTACTGCTTGTAATCACGAAACTTTGGTTCATAAAGCATGGAGATATTTTGGACTTATGAGTAAAGTTTATGGGATTTTTCCTGGGATTGAGCACTATGGTTGTATGGTTGATCTCTTGGCCCGCTCAGGAAGAGTAAAACAGGCGGAAATGTTGATAAGGACCGTGCCAATGGAACCGGATGGGGCTATTTGGGGGTCATTGCTAAATGGATGTCTTATGCATGGCCATGTTGAGTTGGGGGAGATGGTGGGAAAGCTTTTGATTCAATTGGAGCCTACACATGGTGGATGTTATGTCCTTCTAGCCAACATGTATGCCACAAGGGGTAGCTGGGAGATGTGATGAGGCTGAGGAAAATGATGGAGGAGAGAGAAGTTGTGAAAATCTCTGCTTGGAGTTTCATTGAGATTGATGGAGTGGACCATAAGTTTGCAGCTGATGATAAGTCTCATCCTCAGTTAAGAAGTATTTACAGAGTTTTGGTTCAGCTATAAAGAGAACTTAAAAGATCTTTCATCCTCAACGATATGATTGCAGTTTAGAAGAAATAAGGATTATTCTTTTGTCGCCTTGAATTGTATGCTCATTACCACTTTGCCCTTGATCTTAAAAAACCCTCATTTCACTACTTAAAACTTTAATTTCCCCGGGGTCTGAAACTTAGAGTTCAAGCACTAGCCCATAGTGAGCAGGGTAGAGCTGAAAGACCCGAATTTAGACCTCTGTTGGGCAATGATAATGCTCATGATTCTTATAAGAGTGATTCTTTATTAACCTAGAACTGCATCTTCTTTTCATTAACTTGTTTTTATAAATGGAAAAAGATACTCTTTGATGTTGTACATTATGGCAGATGATAAATTTTAACCCAGCTTCTCCACTTCTACTGTGTTATCTGGATATTGAGCTATTCAACTTTGCATCCCATACTGCAAGGCAGTTTCTTCACACCATGTCCATATCCATAAAAATTTAAGTTTGTTTCCAAGCTCCAGGAAATGCCAATGGTAGTCATCACCCATATCCTATATATAATTGAAAGGGTTGTGTTGATGATGTCTTAAATTGGCTAGCAGAAATTCCCAAGTGGCAAAAATGCACCGGTGGGCCCCAACCTTTTTTTTCTTCTGAAAAACCTTTTGATTTTGATAGTGTTAAAACCACGCTAATTACAAAATAGAGTGGTGTAATCACTAGATTAAGACCACTATTTTATGAGCAGCAAGATGTGTTATACAGGGATACTCTTTTCTTCCGGTGCAACTTGCACTGTTGGCCGAAAAAGAAAGGAAAACCAAAGAACCTTTTTATTGACTCCACGCACACCACCTCGTGCATACCGCTCTTCTATATATATTAAAAAGCCCACACATCATGTCACAGACAGAAAAGTTGATTCCTTTTGTTCTTTTGTGAAACCAATTCCACCATCTTCCCAATATACTATTAATCACTTAACTAGTCAAAGAAAACAACTATATTTTTGTTTACCTTTCCTTTCATTTGCTATTGTTTTGCCTTCAAACACCACTTATTGAAGATGTCTGCTGGAACTTTCACTGCTCCAGCTGCTGGATCCGGCTATGTTAGCCTGAAAACCAACTTTCCTGAAGCTTTTTTTCCTGTCAAGGACTCTTCTGCAGCATGGAAAAAGAAAACTGCCTCCAATGGTTCAAAAACTCACTGCATGAAGGTAAATTAAGTCCTTTAGCTTAAGACATGTCTCAAAACCACTTTAGATTCTTGTTCCTTGAATTCTTGTGTGTTTGATTTTGTAATTGAATTTTACAGACATGGAATCCTATCAACAACAAGAAGTTTGAGACTTTGTCCTACCTTCCACCTCCCTCAGATGAATCAATTGCCAAAGAGATCGACTACATGCTCAAAAATGGATGGATCCCTTGCCTTGAATTCGATGAGGTCAGATGTCCTTGGCAACTTAAATGATTTTTTTTTTTTCTTTTTTTGCGTGTCTCAAAAAGCCAGAGTAAATGCACAAATAATATTGGTGATGATTGTTGACTCATTTAGTAATCCATGTTATGTATGACCATCAATAATCAACAGAACACTAAGCCAGTTCTCTAACCACTTGGGAACTAAAATAATTGTGTTTACAAAGAATTGGCATGTGATTTTTAGATTGGTTAAAAATAAGTGTTTGAACATAGCATTAAGAACCCAACAGTTAATTATGTGATTTCAAATGTATAGGAATCTATTTTTATTGTTCTCTTTAGGAATAATTTTAAATTTGACCCCAAGGAATACGGGTTGTTGCACTTTGCCTCCTCGACTTAAATTGCACAAAATTCTCCCCTAAATTTGTATCAAGTTACAAATTTGGTACTTCCACTGAACTGTCAAGAAGTTACTCTTTCCCCACTCATTACGTGATCGACAAATGATTAAAATCCTTAAAAAAGTTTGACGCATCAATGACAGAGCTACAAAAGATGCAACTTATGATACGCTCGAGGGGAAGTTTTGTACTAATTTAAGTTGTAGGGAAGAAACTGTTATAACTCCTAGATTTCAAATTAAAGCCCTTCATTTCAGCATTTATTAGCCTATAGTTTTTTTTATTTCCTAAAGTTATATTCCTTCTCTTTCTGTATGTGAAGAGGGGACATGTACACAGAGAGAATAGTAGGATTCCTGGATACTATGATGGGAGGTATTGGACACTTTGGAAGCTGCCCATGTTTGGCTGCAATGACTCCTCTCAGGTGCTGCATGAAATCCATGAGTGCAAAAAGGCATACCCAAAAGCTTACATCCGCTGTTTGGCATTTGACAACAAGCACCAGGTTCAGTGCATGGCCTTTGTCGTTCAGAAACCTAGTACTGCCTAACTGCTAGCACCAGTTTTTCAGCAACTTTCTGGTTTACAATGAATGTTGGTGTTTTTTTCTTTTGTTGAGTTGTTGGTTGTTTTGAATCTTGGTTTGTTTGGGAAAGTGATGATAATAAAGCTTGGCTATGATAAAATACTATTATAAATCTACATTGTCTAGCCATTAGCCCATGGTTTTCTGTCTTTGTTTTCCTCTTTCTATGGGATAAAAAAGGCGATGCTTATTTGATCATGTTTGTGATTTTGGCAAGTGGAGCCCCTGAATTCTGTAAAACTATAAATATGCTGCACTGGTCAAGAATAATAATTATCCACTTGACTCACGGACCCCTTCAGAGAGGAAAAGTTACATTTTTATACCAAAGGGTTATCACTCCTGGAAATTTTATTTTATCGAATCATAGTAAAGGTCTAATATAAAAATGTTGAGCAATGTGTGATTAACACATGTATGATTTTCAAGCAAAAAAAAAAAAAAAAAGAAGAGAAGGTTTTGTGCGTGAAAAATACTAAACTTTGCCTTGAAATTGTCACCAATTTTTTTTTTTGGGTTGAGAAGAATTGTCACTAAATTGGTCATATTAGTAGTGTTGTGGTGAGTAAGGTGTCAATCATAGAAGCTTGTATCTTGCCATGTTTAGGAAAACTGGCAAGTGATGTTAGCCATGCATTTCTGACAAATGACTTCATTGCACTACCCTTTGTAAATTATTTAACAACCTTATTGAACCCATGGGTTATAATTCTTTTTGTAGATCCAATTTAAAATATACATTATATTTTAAACCATGTTATGCAGTTTTATGAGTAGGGGAGTTATAACTCCATAAGAATAAAAATAATTTTCTAAATTATTTTATGTGCTTTGACATATTCAGGGTTGGTTTTGGGATTCACGACAAAAATTTCCTTTCAACTATAACCTTTGTAACATTATGCCTCTCGAATTTTAAAATATAACATGCATTTTTCCTTGAACTATGAATATTAACAAAAAAAAAAAAAAGAAAGAGAAAAACCTCCTTTTGTTGGAATTTTTAGTGAAACTTGATACATATTAAGATGTGGTACATAATATAAGACTATTTTGTTAATTTTATCATGTCTTAAAATTTTTTTTAAAAGAAACAATCTTTTCATTTACTTTCATGTAACTACACCACGGTAAACTAACAGTCTAATGGTTCACTAAAGTGTATAATAACCTTATTATCTTTGTAATATTGTGTAATTTATATTCAAAATCATAATTCAAAGAGGTTTTTTTGTTCATATTTCATAGATCAAGAGAACAAATGTTACATTTTGAAGGTAAAAGGAACAAATGCTAAGTTTTGAAGTTTAGAGTCAAGTGTTACAAGGACAATAGTTCAGGAAATTTTTGTAATTAATCCTTGTTTTTAATTATTTCCCTTTTTGCTTTTTAAAGCTTATTTCTTCTGTTTTTTTCCTCGATCAACTTACACCAAACTTGGTAATTTATGGATTTCACGGCACCTATGAAGAAGAGGAAATAAACATTAAAAAAAATTTGAAGTTATACGTATTGTTGGACTAAGGACGGAAGATCTCAAATTTAAATCTTGAAAAGAGTTGTTGTCTGTTTGACAATTCTTTGTAGAGCGTTAAGCTGATTTGAAGGGTTGTTATTATTATCATTATTATTATTATTGTTATTATTATTATTATTATTTTGTTTTTGAGAGCAGGGCCACTTTGAAGAGCTAGATTAACTTTTGACATTGTCCCTAATAAAAATTTGACTTTCCTTCAGTCATGAGAGCACATTCTTTAATCTATTCGAGTTGGCTCATCTTTAATCCCCAACGAAGAGGAGATGGTAATTTTATTTATTCTAAATTGAAATTAGTGTCTCCTTTTTTACTCTCTCGTGAGTGACCTCATCCTTTATTAGTCTTTTATACGATTAATTCTCTTAAGGTCAGTGCTATTATCATGTGATTACATTGATAGCGACACTAATATTCCACTAGGTCATTGTTAACTATAATTATCCTTTGAAATAGTTAGAGAACGTTCAATCCACATGTATGAGTGCTGCTATCGGGCTCTGCTTTTGGGGCTCTGCGATAACTCCGCATAGAGAGAGAGGGTGGTCCCATTGGTGGGACCCACATGCTACACAGGGCTGCAGAGTTGGTGCGCTCTCGAGCCCAAAATCATTTCCCCGTATATATACCTAGATTCGGGGGTTAATATTCCAACCACCAGGGGTTAGGCCATTGTAGTCGCTTCAGATGCAAGGATGGCAACGGCGTTGCGACAGTGAAGTTCCTCAACCCTTTTGTTTTGCATAAAAATGGCAAAGCCCGTAACTTTGTTGTTGAAAGATAGGCGTTAAGCAACCATTCACAAGGATCAAGGATTGCCTCCACAAGGCTTGTCAATTCGCAGCGTCAGACAGGAGCGCCGCGAGTTCACGAGGAACAAAACGTCACTGTTGAGTGGCTGACTGGCGGCTTGTTAAGCGTTACAACATGGTTGAGCTCAACCTCACTATCGGAAAGTCCGATTGAAATATAGATAAAAGGGAAAGAGCACGAGGAAGAAGGTGTAGAGGCATTTAAAAAGGAAAAACCCAAAACATCAGCTACTTTTGGTCTAAACGCCCCTTCCAGCTAGTTTAGATGATCTAAAAGCAAAAAGCATCCAATAGCCACTAGCTCTCACTCTTGTTTTATACCGTTACTAGTCTAGTCAGGAATACCATTTTTTCCAAAAAAGAAAAAAGGAAAAAAAAATTGATAAGATACGTGTTTACGTAAAAAATCATTTCTTATGAGTTTTCACAATAGACTGTTGGAAATAAAATGCGCAGCGAAATTTTAAAATTTTTTTTCATCAGAGTATTTTCTAAAACACAAGTTTGACATGTTATATGTATAAATTAGACAGATCTTACTATCCTCAGTGTGCCAAAGAACCTCCGCAACCTGTGAAGAGAAGTAACGTTCCAGAAGAGCCTCAACCAACTGGTCTTTTTTGCTATTCTCTATCCACAACCGGAGTGAGTGTGGGCTCATACATACAACTCTTCCACCGGTGACTCTCCTTCCAACCAATAGAGAGAACCCAAAGCTAGTGTTCGTGATTTGTGAACAAAAGCTCTCAGGGAGTTTTCAGATGCTTACTAGAAGAGTATCACTCTTAATCTCATAAATTGATCTAACTGAGTAAATCATAAGACTCACTCCCTTTTTATAGCTATTGGTCATGGGGTCAGTCCATATTAGATTAGGTCTCAAAAACTCAAAACAGAATCAAGTTCGGATCAGTATCTGATAAGATCCGCGTGAAAACGCGTAATCTTATCTCCCGCTGATCGGCAGGCCGAACATTCTGATCGGTAGGCCGATCGGGCCAATTCGGCAGGCCGAACACGTCATCCAGCAGGCCAAACTCCCGAGTAAAAATCTCCGCGAATCTTTTATTTCCCACCCGAGATTCTAAAGGATAAAGTCTCAGTTTTGATTCAAATAACCTAATAGAGAAGTTATCTGATCAAAGCAAACCTTATCAAGATAATCTCTAAGAAAATAAATCAATTCACAATAATTCTACAAGTTTATCTTGTTCTAATTTGTCCAAAATTAAAACAACCGATAAACAGACAAGAATTATCTGATCGCAATAATTCAACAAGTTTATCTTGAACTAATTTCTTACAAAATTAATTCAACCGATAAACAGACATGAATTATTTGATTCTTACAAATTTTAAACCAATCTGAAAAATCCGACATAAGTCACCAATTATTGGAAAAGCACGCCGTGTCGTCACAGGATTTTGTGAGCTAGCAAAGGGGACCAAAATGGACCTATAAAGTTCAAGCTCATGATAATTATGAAACCCAATATCCCAAATATACATTTCACAATTATCAACTCCAACGCTACTCCACTAAAAGCTTGGAGCTGCACTCTCGAACTTTATAGAATTACGAAGCTCGTGTAGCTAAGTCTCCATGACATATCATAGTGTATCGCATCCCCATATGATCATCCATAATCGGCTTAAGGATAAGTTCTGTCTTACCTTCCCGATTATTTTTATCTTACGTTCCATTGTCTCACCATTAGAAAACTTACCATCCAAAGATAGTATACCATTTGGTTACACCTATGTATCCAAATGGTTGAGCGCTCCAGTTTTCCAATTACAAGATAACGCATATAAGAGGATATCATTACTCCTAAAGAGGAGCTATGGATTCCATATCTATGAATAACAAGTCTACGCTATCAAGAGTCATGCCTCCAACGTACCGGCATGCATACCACTATAGAGATGTGGGAGTCACCCATTGGTACATCAAAAGACACAAGTCGAGACAACAGGCCCACTATTCATCTCAGGATTAAGATACAATACAAATGACTGTCTAAAGTGAATCGATTTGCCAAGACAGAATTATTAATCCAAATCAATTCACTTTTTGTCCCAATCCAACACGTCGTCACCTATGACAACGCGCCAATGTTTCTATTCACGGAGTCCAACTCCGATGGTCAAGACAAACCATCTCCCAAAAGGGATATAGACAGCATAACAATCTTTACATGAATAAAGCACCCAACTTTATTCCCTCGATTGCGGATCATATGTTTTAAACCGTCACCCTAAGAATCGTGTCTTCCGCATAATCAGTCCATCATATGCCCAATTCTTAAGGTTTAGACTGACAGTCTCAGACTACTGTTTGCTTATCATACATTCATCAACAAATATGAACCTAAAGAGGACAAGATTTGGTATATATAAATGAATAAATTCTTTATTGATAAAAATGTCTCCAAAAACGTATTACATTTTTACTCGTTAGGGCATACATGTCTAACAATCTCCCACTTGTACTAAGTGAGTAAATACAACAAATTTAGCATCCCTATAGCTTCCACATGCCTCTCGAAGACTCTCCCAGTAAGTGTCTTCGTAAATGGATTAGCTAAATTATCCTCTGACGCGATCTTGCACACCGTGACATGCCCGCCCTCAACGAAGTCCTTTATCACATGATACTTCCGATCAATATGCTTACTCTTCTTGTGAAATCTTGGTTCCTTAGCATTAGCTACCGCCGCACTGTTATCACAATACAGTGATACCGCTTTATCCATATCAGGAACTACCTCAAGATCCCCAAGGAACTTGCGGAGCCACACTGCTTCTTTCGAAGCATCACTAGCCGCCACATACTCGGCCTCCATCGTTGAATCCGAAGTACAATCTTGCTTTGCACTTCTCCAACTGATGGCACCGCCACCCAGAGTAAACACAAACCCCGAAGTCGATTTCCAAGAATCTAGACAGGATTGAAAATCCGAATCAGTGTATCCTAGAGGAGTTAAATCCTCACCCGCATACACAAGCATATACCCTCGAGTCCTTCTCAGGTACTTGAAAATATGCTTTACCGCAACCCAATGGTTCGGTCCTGGATCTGCCTGAAATCGACTTACAATCCCGACCGCATAGCTAATATCTGGTCGAGTGCAAAGCATGGCATACATGAGACTACCCACTACCGAAGCATAAGGCACCTTCTTCATGTATTCTCTTTCTTCATAAGACTTTGGAGAGTCTTTCTTAGAAAGAGTAATTCCAGACCTAGATGGTTGCTCACCTTTCTTGGAATCCTGCATTGCAAACCTCCTGAGAATTTTATCTATGTAGCCGGCCTGAGACAAAGCTATCATTTTATTCTTCCTATCCCAAAATATCTGGATACCGAGAACAAAATTAGCCTCACCTAAGTCCTTCATGTCAAACTGCTTGGTCAACCATAATTTGACCGATGACAACGCCCCAACGTCATTGCCAATTAGCAGAATGTCATCTACACAGAGCAGTAGAAAAACCACCTTCCCATCCTGAATGTGTTTGTAAACACATGGTTCATCCACATTTTGTGAGAACCCATAAGTCTTGATCACTTGATCAAATCTTATGTTCCAAGAACGAGAAGCCTGCTTAAGTCCATAAATAGACTTTAGCAGCTTACAAACCTTACCCTCTTGACCCACGACCTTGAACCCGTCTGGTTGTTCCATATAAATGGACTCATCAAGATAGCCATTCAGAAAAGCCGTCTTGACATCCATCTGCCAAATCTCGTAGTCGAGAGCGGCAGCTATGGACAAGAGAATCTGGATGGACTTAGGCATGGCTACAGGCGAAAAGGTTTCCTCATAATCGATTCCTTCCTTTTGCGTATAACCCTTAGCTACAAGTCTAGCCTTAAAGGTTTCGACCTTTCCATCCACTTCTCTTTTCCTCTTGTAGATCCACTTACACCCTATGGGTTTTACCCCTTCGGGAAGATCCACAAGCTCCCAGACCTGATTAGTCTCCATAGACTTCATCTCTATGTTCATGGCCTCTGTCCAGAGTCTAGAATCAACATCCTCCATAGCTTCTGCGTAAGTATAAGGATCCCTATCATGTTCATCCGGTTCAGCCAAATAGACCTCCCCATTGAACATATACCTTTTAGGTTGACGCCCGATCCTCCCACTATGCCGAAGCCCCTGAGGTTGTTGTTCAGGTTTGTTTGGTTTTTCTATACCGATCGGAATGGATTCGTTCAGAACCTCTGGAGTGAACGAAATACCCCTTAACTCTTCAAGCACCACTTTGCTTCGAGGATTAAAGTCGTCCATGTAACTCTCCTCAAGGAAAGTTGCATTAGTTGAAACCACAACTTTATTTTCCTTTGGGTTATAAAAATAACCCCCTTTAGTCCCTTTTGGATATCCTACAAACACGCAAACTTTCGAATGTGCTTCCAACTTATTCGGATCCTTAAACAGGACATGAGTTGGACATCCCCATATGCGAATATGGTTTAAGGATGTCTTACGTCTTGTCCACAACTCGTGAGGAGTTTTAGGGATCGATTTTGAAGGCACATTGTTTAAAAGATAACATGCGGTTTGTAGTGCATATCCCCAAAAGGATAAAGGTAATGATGAATAACTCATCATGGACCGAATCATGTCCAACAAAGTCCTATTCCTTCTCTCCGCTACGCCATTCTACTGCGGAGTGCCCGGCGCAGTCAAATGGGATAAAATCCCATTCTCTAACAAGTGTCCCAAGAACTCATCAGAAAGGTATTCCTCACCTCGATCAGATCGAAGTGCCTTTATGGGTCTACCCAATTGCTTTTCCACTTCAGCCCGAAACTCCCTGAACTTGTCATAAGTTTCGCTTTTGTGGTGCATTAGGTACACATACCCATATCTTGAGTAATCGTCAATAAAAGTGACGAAGTACTCATACCCTCCTCGTACCCGGATGTTCATCGGCCCACAAACATCACTATGCACAAGTTCTAGAACCCCTTCGGCCCTATTGCCTTTAGACCCGTATGGTCTTTTGGTCATTTTACCCTCCAAACAAGACTCACATTGAGGTATAGATTCCACCTTTAAGTGACTTAAAGGTCCATCCCTTACCAACCTTTGAATCCTATTCAGGTTAATATGGCCAAGGCGCAAATGCCAAAGATAAGTCTTACTAGAGTGAGAAGTTTTAAGTCTTTTTGAGTTATTATCATTTATCTCAGCATTAAGCAATAAGTCTATCTTAGGTTTGATAAAGTATAGATTATTTTGCATCCATCCAGAACAGATAAAAGATTTATTTTTACGAATCACCACTTTTTCATTAAAAGATACCACGTAGGAGTCTTTAAATAAAGAAGATACAGAAATTAAATTCCTTTTAAATTTAGGAACATAAAAACAATCTCGCAAAATTAAATTCCTATAATTATCAAAATAAAAATGGACATCTCCCACTGCTTCCGCTGAGACCAAGGATCCATCGCCCATCCGAAGCGTTAAGTCTTCACACAACAGACTTCTTGTTTCTTTGAATCCCTATAGAGAAACACAAACATGATTAGTTGCACCAGAATCTATGATCCAGATGTCACTGGATTCCTCAACCAAACAAGTTTCTAAATATAGAAGATCACACCTACCTCCCTTGGAAAGGAAGTCCTTGCAATGCTTCTTTATATGCCCGACCTTACCACAAAAGAAGCACTTAAGCTTCTTTGGGTTCTTCTTCTTCTTCTTCTTGCTCTTGGTTGCAGCAGGAATAGAAGACTTCCCATTCTTGGCCCGTTGCTTCTTTCCATTCCTAGAGTTAGGATTGGAACCAGAAGCAGCTACCATATTGGCCTCTCCACCAGCAGGAGACTCCCTGATCAGCAGTTCAAACTCCTGTAACTGTTTCATCAGTTCTGTCAAGGTCATATCCCGTTTATTGCTTAAATTAAAAGTAGCTCTAAACGGGATAAATTCCTTAGACAGAGTCTCAAAGACCATAGTCATCTGAGTTTCAGCATCGATGTTGGCTCCATTGGTTTGAGCCTCAGCGAGGTAACCCATGACCAACATCATGTGCTCCTTTACAGATGTCTACGGCCTCTGTCTACAGTTTAAGAGTTTTCGAAGTGCCCCTTGCCGCTTTGTTATGGCCTGGCCTCTAAACATGTCCTCAAGATTATCCAAGATCTGCTTCGCAGTCTCATAATCCTGATGTTGAGCCTGCAGCACGTTGTTCATGCTAGCCATAACATAGCAGCGAGCCTGATCATTAGCATCTTTCCAGCGGTCGTACTCTTGGAATTGCTCATTACTTGAGTCTCCCGTAGGCTCGGGAGGACAAGGGGTTGTCAGTATATATTTCAGTTTCTCAAAGGATAGGACGATGTCTAGGTTCCGTTTCCAATCATTATAATTCTCTCCGGTTAATTGGTTTTTGTCAAGTATCGATGATAAAGCGTTTTTAGACATTTTCAATCTACAATAAAGAATCATATACCAAACATAAGAAAACATATATAATAATTTAGTAAGATAACACAATCATGTAAAATCATACAAATGTGTTTATGTGTCAAAACTTTGAAAATATCACAACCTTACAACGATAATTCCCAACTCAGAATTCAACAAGCTCCTAGGGGAGTCATGCCAAATTCAATCAGGAACATGGATCCCCTCTTGATTAATATATGCCATCCAGGACCCGTATGATCCAGCATATACTAATAATCGTTTCTTTGGCCATTAATTTTATTAACAGAGCTCCTAGGGGAGGTTAATAATAAAATTAACGTGAGTGTATAACCACCGTTTCAATATTTTATCCATGATTTATAATCACCACCTAGGGGTGTGCAACCATAAATCATACTAAAATACCTTATCCTTTCAGAGATTCAATCTGGTACATGATAAAAATCCCTTCCTAGGGGTCGGGACCACCATGTTCTTCCTATGGACCAACGATGGAGGCCTTAGGTCCTCTCTTCGAAAACCTTCTCCCACTCAATCTTTTGAAGTCAAGGTTTTATTTTAAAATCATGCATGAACAATTTTAATATGAGTAGCACTCCCTATTCTATATGACATGTTATCAATATACATGGTAAATCATATTATAATGCAGACAAGCAAAGCAATCAAGCAAAGCTACAAGCAAAATAATAATAACCGTAATATTATGGTTCCACCCTAGAGAATAGAAAACTAAGATTACAAGAGAATAATCGAGACATTTATCGATTCTTCATCCTTGAATCCTCAAGTTGTATCCTTCTTCATGTAATATTCATCTTCAAGTCTTCAATCTCGTATGAATCGAATACTTCATATTTCCGGTCATATCCAAATTTAATGTTTCTCAGAATCATCCCAAAAATAAAATTAAAACTACACCAAAAAAATTACACCTTTTCTGGACACCCGGCAGGCCGATTTGGGTAATCGGCCTGCCGATCATGGAGGTTCGGCCTGCCGAACATGAAAGTTCGGCCTACCGGCAGAGCACCAAAATTTTTGCCCCACTGTCGGCCTGCCGGACCACGCGTCTGGCCTACCGATCTGTGACCTTCGGCCCGCCGAACTGTGAGGTCCGGCATGCCGACCGAGCAGAAAACCCTCAATCCAGAAAATACAATTTTAATGCAATTCATCAATTTTATTTTCAACAATTTAAAAACATAAAATTAGAGACTCAGGAAATACCTAGAGGCGTCATCATCAATCTTTAAGATCCGACTTCTCATTCCGTCTTCTCCGAATAATTATTTAATTACAAAATTCTTATAAATTAAAAAATTAAATAACAATTCCTAGACGGAGATGATAGTCCGTCATCTAATTACATGAAAAACCTAGATACACATTCTAACCTCTAAGGAACCATAACCGGTATTAATTAATTAATAAATAAATAAACAACGATTTAATCAACCATAATTAATTAATAAACATTCACCACATAATCCATGACAACATATATATTATATAGAAACCTAGAGTGCCATCTCTCTATAAAATTCAATTCAAGCATAGGAGAGATTAAGATCACAAAATTTATGCATATAACATGATTACAAACTTGTAAATTTAAGTAAAAACCTTGGCTCTGATACCAATTGTTGGAAACAAAGTGCACAGTAGAATTTTAAAATTTTTTTTCACAAGAGTATTTTCCAAAACACAAGTTTGACAAGTTATATGTATAAATTAGACAGATCTTACTAACCTCAGTGTGCCGAAGAACCTCCGCAACCTGTGAAGAGAAGTAATGTTCCAGAAGAGCCTCAACTAACTGGTCTTCTTTGCTATTCTCTATCCACAACCGGAGTGAGTGTGGGCTCACACGTATAGCTCTTCCACCAGTGACTCTCCTTCCAACCAATAGAGAGAACTCAAAGCTAGTGTTCGTGATTTGTGAACAAAAGCTCTCAAGGAGTTTTCAGATGCTCACTAGAAGAGTATCACTCTTAATCTGTTAAATTGATCTAACTGAGTAAATCATAAGACTCACTACTTTTTTATAGCTATTAGTCCTGGGGTCAGTCCATATCAAATTAGGTCTCAAAAACTCGAAACAGAATCAAGTTCGGATCAGTATCTGATAAGATCCATGTGAAAACGCAAAATCTTATCTCCCGCTGATCGGCAGGCTGAACATTCTGATCGGCAGGCCGATCAGGCCAGTTCGGCAGGCCAAACAAGTCATCTGGCAGGCCAAACTCCCGAGAAAAAATCTCTGTGAATCTTTTATTTTTCACCCCAGATTCTAAAGGATAAAGTCTCAGTTTTGATTCAAATAACCCAATAGAGAAGTTATCTGATCAAAACAAACTTTATCAAGATAATCTCTAAGAAAATAAATCAATTCACAATAATTCTACAAGTTTATCTTGTTCTAATTTGTCTAAAATTAAAACAACCGATAAACGGACAAGAATTTTCTGATCGCAATAATTCAACAAGTTTATCTTGAACTAATTTCTTACAAAATTAATTCAACCGATAAATAGACATGAATTATTTGATTCTTACAAATTTTAAACCAATCTGATAAATCCGATATAAGTCACCAATTATTGGAAAAGCACGCCGTGTCGTTACAGGATTTTGTGACCTAGCAAAGGGGACCAAAATGGACCTATAAAGTTCAAGCTCATGATAATTATGAAACCCAATATCCTAGATATACATTTCACAATTATCAACTCCAACGCTACTCCACTAAAAGCTTGGAGCTACACTCTCAAACTTTATAGAATTATGAAGCTCGTGTAGCTAAGTCTCCATGACATATCATAGTGTATCGCATCCCCATATGATCATCCATAATCGGCTTAAGGACAAGTTCTGTCTTACGTTCCCGATTATTTTTATCTTACGTTCCATTGTCTTACCATTAGAAAACTTACCATCCAAAGATAGTATACCATTCGGTTACACCTATGTATCTAAATGGTTGAGCGCTCCAGTTTTCCAATTACAGGACAACGCATATAAGAGGATATCATTACTCCTAAAGAGGAGCTATGGATTCTATATCTCTGAATAACAAGTTTACGCTATCAAGAGTCATGCCTCCAACGTACCGGCATGCATACCACTATAGAGATGTGGGAGTCACCTATTGGTACATTAAAAGACACAAGTCGGGACAACGGGCCCACTATTCATCTCAGGATTAAGATACAATACAAATGACTGTCTAAAGTGAATCGATTTGCCAAGACAGAATTATTAATCCAAATCAATTCTCTTTATGTCCCGATCCAACACTTCGTCACCTATAACAACGCGCCAATGTTTCTATTCACGGAGTCCAACTCCGATGGTCAAGACAAACCATCTCCAAAAAGGGATATAGACAACATAACAATCTTTACATGAATAAAGCACTCAACTTTATTCCCTCGATTGCGGATCATATGTTTTAGACCGTCACTTTAAGAATCGTGTCTTCCGCATAATCAGTCCATCATATGCCCAATTCTTAAGGTTTAGACTGACAGTCTCAGACTACTGTTTGCTTATCATACATTCAACAAATATGAACATAAAGAGGACAAGATTTGGTATATATAAATCAATAAATTCTTTATTGATAAAAATGTCTCCAAAAACGTATTACATTTTTACTCCTTAGGGCATACATGTCTAACATAGACCACACTAAAATTACATATTTGAGACTATGAGCCTGTTTGGAAATGTAGGTTTAAACTAATTTTTAGTAATGCTTTATCTCATAAAATTTGAATTGCTACAATATTTTATTTTCAAAGCTTTAGGTTGTTTTAAACCTTTACTGCAAAATGGACTTTAGTATTTTTCCAACTTATCTTCCAATCAATTCACCTACCAAAAAAAAAAAAGAAGTGCCTATAAACAATCAAGATTGACCCCATATGTATCTTAGATGAAGTGGGTGGGGGGGGGGGGGGGGGGGGTGGGTGTTGCTAGGGTGGGAAGACCAATTAACTTACTATCAGAAAAGTCTAGCAGAGCCTCACTTGATTAGGAGAAAAGGAAACTAGCAATCTATCGTTAAAACACAAGATTCATATTTTCATTTTCTCATAATCCCATTGCATTCTTCCTTTAACTCATGGTCCCTTTTACATGTAAACATGTGACTTCAAACACCTAATTGAAAGGTCACAAATTTTCAATAGATTGTAATTTCATTCTCCATAACTTATCTCCCTTTAACTCTTCAAACACCTTATTGAAAAATCACAATATTTTATTATTAATTAATAAAGGTTGCATCTCTTGATTAAGATTAAATTGCTGGAGAGATCCTGATCTTTTCAAAAAGATGCAATTTGGTCCTTAATTTTTTTTTTTTTAAATCTAATTGGGTATCACCTTTCAATTTAGGTGTAAAAGGACTAAAGTAATTGACAGACATCAAATTGAACTTCACATGAGCAGCACACGAGGTCAGTTTTTAACAAAAATATGAAAGTGGCCTCGTCATTTCTCATAAGTTTTTGGGATGCTTAAATGGTTTAATATGAAGAAAAACCCCTAAAAATTTTGATGAAAACAAAAGAAAAATACTCTGAAAACTCTCTCTCTCTTGTGCTGTCTCTAAACAAAAGAAAATTTTTTAGGTTATCGTAATTGAGAAGGCAGATTGAAGATGGGCTTTGGTGTTTTCCAACGACGACAATGGCGACTTGGTTTCGTAAAGGTGCAGGTAAGCCCTTATATAGTGAGTCCTGATTTTTTTTAGGTTTTTTGTTTGTGCCAAGGGTTTTTGTTTGTGTCAAGGTTATGGATATTTATCTAGTGAAATATCTTGTTTTTTGAATGATGTGGTGGTCTTTGTTAGGAATTAGTGTGACAATTTGTTTTTTTTATGTTTTTTATGTTGATTTCATGGTATGCATAAAAGTTTATTTTTTATTAGGTTATTAACAATAATGGCCCTACATAGAAGTTTATTTTTTTATTGGGTTATTAACAATAATGGCCCTACACTTTAAGGTCATCCTCACTTTGCCCCCTAAACTTTAAAAACCACCTCTCTTTGAACTTTCAAAACTCATCGCTTTGCTCCCTGAATTTTAAAAATCACCATTTTTCCCATTGAACTTTCAAAGCTCCTCACTTTGTCTCTTAAATTTCTAATTTTTCGTTTAAATAGATGGAATTAAATCTACGTGTTTCACACATGGGTCAAGCAAAAATGAGATTTTATCACTCCTAAGTTTTTTTTCATGTTTACACTCTTACTTGGTGCCTTTTTTTTGTTTTTTGAACTCTCATTTAGAAAGGGTTTGCCTATGCATTTGTTCTCATTTTTTATGCTTAACTTATTTAATAAATTGATATTGTTTGCCGATATATGAATTTGAATATTAAAGAAAATGAGTTACACGTTAAAGACGAGGAGATATTGGTGAGTAATATCGAAAAGAAATATGCATACAGACCATTCTTAAATGAGAGAATATTAAAAAAAAAATTAAATGAGAGTATAAACGTGAAACAAAATTTAAGTGTGATAAAATCTTATTTTTTGCCCTTACCGATGACCCTTATACGAATCATGTGGATTTAATTATGTTTATTTGAATGGAAAATTAGAAAATATAAGACACTTAGAAACTTTGAAACAAGGATAAAATGGTGATTTTTAAAATTCAGGGGGCAAAGTGAGAAGTTTTGAAAGTTCATGAGGTAAAATGATAATTTGAAAAATTCAAAGGGCAAAAGTAAGGGAGACCCTGAAGCTTTGGAGTAATCAATATTAATAACTATTCTCACTTTAGTGATATTAATAACTATTCTCACTTTAGTGGGTTTTGTTAGTGTGAATATAATATTCAGTAGGTATGTAATCTATATTCTCATTTTTAAATAATAAATTCAGTGGGATCTAGAATTGTATGGTTTAGGTTTTCTGTAGTTGTTAGTTATTCAAATTTCTATACGATAGCTTTTCCTTTATTTATTTTTTCTTTTTTCTAAGGATTTTTTTCCCCCTTATGAAGTTCCTTAATCTTAGGTCTGTTTCCAATATATATGTATGTGAGTTTTGTAGTTTGCATGTTCTGTCCAAGTTGTGATCTAATATGGTTAAATATGTTACTAAGAGTGGAAGTGTGCGGTCAGTAGATTTGTGTTATATGAATGGAAAAGAACAACAGAATTTTTGACGATTAGAAACAAGATGTTTGTTTTATCTAGAAAAAATGAGAATATTTAGCCTCCTTATGGGCATCTAAGGATAAAGCTTTTAAAGATTTTCCATCTTTGATTATTCTTCATCAGAAGGGTTTGTAAATGTATGCCAAATGCTTCTCTGATGATTCTGTGTTTCATTTAATTGAATATTTGTAATTGTGTTTGTGTTTGTTTCAATATAGCTCACGACCGTGGCAAGGTTTATACTCTAAAAGTGCATCATAGGGGTGATATATTTGAAGAGCATGGCATTTTGAGTTACATTGGTAGTAGGAAATAGATTTCTTTGATGATGTCAATTGTTTTCACTTCTCATACTATGATTTGGAAGATGTAGCTAGAGTTTTAGGTTATGTGGAAAAAATAGACTTCCATAATTTTAACCAAATTCTAAGCAACCAAGAGCTCTTTGAAATGTTTAAAGATCATGGGCCAATTCAAATTTGCAACATATATATATATATATATAGATACACACATATACATATATATCTCAAATCCCGCCACCTCTTTAGATATTGGATACTGAAGTTGATCCAAATGTGGATGGGTACATTTTTACAGGTGAACAATACGTGCCACTTGAAGTTGAACCTACAAGAGTTGAACTGAATGGTAATGATGAAAATAACCCCGATCCTGTTGATGAGGTTCCTAACTTTGAGCCATCTGAAATCCCTTCCCGTGAATTTTTTAATGAGGATAACCCCTATGATACCCAAGAATTCTTAGTGCATTATATATGCAATAACTAAGGGATTATGTTAAGTACTTTAAGTACAAATTTTGTGATATAAAGTTTATGCTTGAAAATTTACAAGTATTTTAAGAGCAACTTTAGTATCACGAAGATTATTGTTTGAATCCGATTTTTATGACACATTTCATATGAATAAATATAGGATTTCTAAGATTAAAAATCATGCCACAGTCTCAAGCAAAAAATGAATGATATAAAGATGAGAGTTAGTCGATGAATAAGAGAAAATAAGCTAAAAAGCTTAATTATTGTAGAATATGTTGCAACAGATTTAGAAATGAAACACAATATGAATAATATTGTACGAGATTACACAATACGAGAATTTTTCAATACACACAATATGGAAATCATGCAGTATTAGAATAATACATCATAGGGATTATACTAATAAAGTAATGCAGTATAGAAACTATACTACATAAAGATCAGCAATATAGAAATTATACTGCATAAGTTAAGTAGTATAGGAGTTATATTGTGCGGAGGATGTGAATAAGTGTGGATGATGTGGAAACTTATAGATCATGGAAAACAATATGGGAAAGAATACTGACAATATGAGAAAATACCGATAGTATAGGAAAAACACATGTAGTGTAAATTTAAACTGTTAAAAAGATGATGTGGGACCCATAAGGAAATCTCAAAAGTTGAAGATAACTCCATAATCTCCAATTTTGTGAATATTTTACTTACAATTTTGCCATTAAATGGGCTTATAAATATCTAAGGGCTAAATTGAAAGAAAAGTTTACTCATTTTCATGAAAACCCTCCCATTTCCACTCAAGAAAATGGCCCCTTCCCTATGTCTTTTTTCACTCAAAATTTTGATATTTTAAGCTTTCAAATCATCCAAGGAAGCAAGATCAAGAGTTCTAGAGAAAGATTAAGGAGTTTTAAGATAAAACTCAAAACTTTTCCTATTGTGTACTAGGGTTTTTGTTCAAGTTTTAATGGAATTTTTATGCTATGATATGGACATTATATCAAGTGAGTTTTGAAGTCTTCAAGTGCTAAAAAGTGAGGACAAATACTTGGGAATGATTAGGTAAAATCTTAGTCCCACAAACTATATTAAAGTTTGTATTTTTTAATGCATACCAAGTGTTTGATGCAAGTTATTGGCTATGGCATGTAAACAAAACTATGAGGCATGATTATATTATGTGTTATATGGAAGTTGGTATGTATGACTAGTTTAAATTATGACTTTAGCCTTCAAAACAGAAAATTTAGTAAACTTTGAAAACAAAGTTCAATTAGTTTTCAAGGAATGATGATTTTGGTGGTCTTAGAGGCCAATTTATTTTCCAAGCAAAGCATAGGATTTGCCCAAAACGATGAGGTTAACAACTTTTATAAACAAAGTTTGGTAAAATTCTAAAGGAGATAAAATTGAAAAGTTTGCAATTTTTGAGAAAGTTTTAAAAAATGGCTGAAAACCCCTTTGTATAGTCCTAATTTCAAAAAAGTTAAGACACAATAGTTATAGAACTTGACGAAACTATCAAATAGCGTGGATGGTTCACAAAAATTCTGCATGATTTGTGAATTATAAATTTTATGAGTTTTAATCACAAAATTTCAAAACAATTAAATAAGGAAAACATTTTGAATTTGTTTTAATTTTATCAAGGACCTTTTGTAAGTTTTAATCATTGCAAAAAACTGGATGTTTAGCATAAGATGGGTGTTTTTGGTCTTGGGGTCAAAAATGTCAAGATTTTGTGTTTCAGGCCAAAATTGTAGAACCTTGTTAAACTAGATTTTCACTGAGAAATTTTGGTTTTCTACATTGCTATGGGCAGCAAGTAACCACAGGATTTAAGTTTAAAAGGATTTAAGGATTTTACCAAGAAAAGAAAAAGAAACACATCAAGGACAAAATTGGCAAGATTTTTGTATTATGGGCAAAAACCGTAAGGTTTTAATAAAATGGATTTTTCACAAAAAAAGAAACCTATGTTTGGTTTTTCATAGTGTTACGACTAACAAGGAAATGTAAGTTCGGTTTCAAAGGCCAAAATGAATCTTGAAATGCTCAATTTACGAAAACACCCTTTAGTGGGAATTTTTCCCTAACTGTTAAGTAACAGAAGGGTAAAGTAAAAGGAGAAGTTTAGTAAAGTTACTTAACATACAAAAAACCCATTAAGGATAAAATCATCATTTTTATATTACATCTAAAATGAAGTCTGAGCACTTCGAATAAGAGAGATGCCCTTAGATGGAAAATATTTCGTATCATGTTAAGGAAAGAAACCATCAAGCAAGATGAGAAATTTGATTAAGGACCAAATAGGTTAAGTCATGAAGAAGTAAACAAAGAAGAAATAAGGTTAAGTTAAAGGAATGAACGTGTAACGTTTAAGTTGTGTTATCGATCAAGTATGTTAGTAATAAGAAAAGATAGCTAATAGTCAGGTGGCGTTTAAATAGGATACAAAAGCCAACTAATAAAAGGAAAAGAAATGAAATAGGAACGCTAGAGCGATAAGTAGGTAAGTTTCAAACCTCACCTATAGGATGAAAAAAATGATTTCCAAATGCTTTACGTATGTTTGAAAAATGTTTACATTCATTATGCATAAAGTTTTAAAGATCAAGTTATGTTTTGCAATATGTTTGCATTTGCTAGCTTTAATGTCTAAGTATTAAGTAATGGTATATGATATGTTAGCATTTGATATGCTCACTGAAGTTTACAAGAAGGTAAATCAAAGATGTTAATTAAGTGTCATACTAGCCTCCTTGATGTGAGTATACAATTTATGTTAAAGTTGGTACAAACACTTAAGCTCACAAGATAAAGAATAGATATGAATGATGGTAAGAAGCTCATAATTGAGCATAAATGAAATCATGTATTATAACATTGCCTGCATTTCCCTAAGTGATTTTATGAGAAACCTTTTACGAAAAAACATTTTATTAGAAATTTTTACGAGAAATGTTTGTGAAAAACATTTTATGAAAAATGTTTACAAGAAAAGGATCATGAAGAAAGTTTTATGAGAAAAGTTTAAAAGCAATAATTTATGAAGAATGTCTTAATATTTTGTGAGATTATGTTTGAGCTTACTAAGCAAAAGTTCATTACAAGTTTTTTCAAACTATATGTAGTCTTACGGGAGACCAATATGACTGGTTGACAAGCTCAATGTCGCAGTGAACATATGCAAAGATTAGGAATGGATGCTACTACGATAGTGTTTCGTTGTTTTAAGAAAAAGTTTTTCGCTATTTAAAAAAATGATGATTTTAAAATTTTTAATAAAGTAAATGTTTTCTTAATGAGTTTCAAGACACGTTTTGAATTATTTTAAAGTCAAGTTTTGAGCTATGTCTCAATTGCTATTGCAACAAAAGTCAGAACAATTTAAATGAAAAGAAATTTACTAAGTATTTTTCTTACTAGTAAATAAGATTAAGTTAAAAAAATGTTTAAGCAAGCCAAGCGATGGCTTGAATAGACGGGTCATTACAACCTTGAACACGTTGATGAGGTTCCTAACCCTAAGCCATTTGAGATCCCTTCCCCTAAACCTTTTAAAGATGATAACCCCTATCTTGTTGATGATGATGAAGAAGGTGAGGCATTGAATGATTAAGAATTTGATGAGTCTGATAGAGAACAACATTATCACTAGTACAGACAGCACATTAGTTGATTATTAAGAACCATCGTCCAAATATTAGATGATGCTCAACTAAACCATCATGTAATCTAGAGATGTAATATATATGCACATTAGACAACAGTTCATAATTGTCATCTAATGTCAATCTAGGAAAAATGAGGCGTACACTAGACAATAGTTTTCTAAATAAACCTTCATTTAAAATTAACTTGAGACAACGGTCTCAGTCTAACATGACCATGCTTTATTTTTTTGCCTATAGGTGGCCTTCCTGTATTTGATTTGTTTTCATTAGACTCATAATTCACTAATAACATAAACTAGCCACAATTTAAGAAAATTAAAACATAACAAAATATAACACCTCAACTATCACCTCACATTACAAAGTATAAAGCCCTACATAACAAAATAAGAATTCAATTAGTTCTATTTAATGAATTATTGGGCAGACCCTACCCATTAATCAATCACCTTACTCAAATGCTCAGTGGTATGATAATATCTCTCATATACCTCAACACAAAACAGCCGCATTTTTTGTCTTCTTGTTATAGAGTTGTATTCTAAAAAAGACGTTAAGAATAAATTTTTATAACAATAATTGCATTTTCAATTACAATTTTATTTATACATGAATGCTTACCTTATTTGGTTGTAGAAATCTTAGCTTCCACATATTAAAGGCCCTAAATACAATTTGTTAAAATATAATTAATCAAAAGATAGATGCTATAAACTAGCAATAACAAATAACATAGCTAACAAGAATATACTTACAATGGAATCATTTCGTTGAAGTCGAGGCATACTGGTTGGTCAAGTAGATTGAACCATAATTTTTTTTCAGGGATAAATGAGGGCCAAGATCCAATGAACCCATCATTATACAGTGTGAAATAACACTTTTTAGCTTCCACTTTTTCCAAAAAGTCACAGAGCAAATTGGCTCTTTCTTGAATCGAAAGCTTAGCATTGCCTGCACATAAGATGTGTTATAGTGGTTTGAAGAAGCTATATGTGGTGAGAAAATTGAATCTTTGACAATATTGTCATAAAATACCTGCATACAAAAGAAAAGATTGCTAGATGGTGACGAGTAACAAGTTAAAAAAAAAACCAAATAACCATATTATTGACATTGTCACCGCCGTTGGTAATATTATTTAATTATTTTGCATTAATTTGTAGTTTGCTTTCTAGTGATTGTTATTTGTTTAATAGATTTTTTTTTCATTTGTTGTTTCGCTAATAATTAGGTTTTTAAATTTAGTTTTTGTGAATGAATTTGTTGTAATTACAAATAATTTGAAAGTGGTTATAACTTAATTGTTGAATTTGCTTAGGGTTTAGACTTGATTGATTTGGGCATGTTAGTTTTTTATCAGTTTTGGTAAATTGTTTCTATGTTAATTTAGAGTTATATGAGTTTTAATTTTTGTGATAGTTTTGGTTTCAGTGTTATTATTTCTTAGTTTTATATGTTACCTTTACATGTTAGTTTTAGTATTATTTTAATAATTTTAATAAATATTGGTGTTTATGTTAGTGTGTGTTAATTTCTATATGTATGTTGGTGTGTGATTTTAATGAGTATTGTTGGTTATGGCTTAAGAGTTCAATATGTCAGACAATGAATTTGTTGATATAGGGGAGGAAATAATTGGACAATAAGATATTTATGAGCTTTGAAAAAAAGGATCCATTTAATCCGGATGCCGATGGAAAAAGAAGAGCAACCTTGATGAAACATATGTCGAGGTTAAGGTCAAAAGGTAAAAATACAAGTTCAATTCAAAGAAAATGATTAAAGTGTCAGAAAAGAGGGGAGATGAGCTCCAAAGTTATATTAGAGTTTTAGTTCAAGGGCGTGTTCCCATAACAACAAAGGATTGGAGAGATGAAAGCAATGAAGACAACATGAAACATATTTGGCAAAGTATTGTTGCATCCTTCACCGTTCTCGAGACCATGAGAAAGAAGATGATGAGATGAGTAGTAAGATGGCATAGACTTTTGGCAAAACCTAAAGAAGGCTTTCGTTGAAGGCCATGAAGAGGACCCTAATGTTTTCAAGCTCTCAGAAAAAGTAATTAAAACTACCATTCTATTAGTTCAGACCAATGGAGGGACTTTGTGAAATACAAACTTAGTGAAGAGCAAAGGGAGTTGTTGAAAAAAGTAAAAAGAGAAAAGATGAATTCTTTCTCGAGCACTTGTGAGGTCGTTAAGAAAGTGGAACATATACGGGTAAGTAAAATTTGTTTACTTCATTTATACAAACACTTTCGACAAAATTTAAATAACTTCACCTTTTAATACAAGTAAGAATACACAACAGCACTATGCCTCCTCCTCGTCGTGTTGTTTGAAAAATCATCCAACAAAAGAAGGAGAGAGCTTTTAAAAGTCCAAGATGTAGAGAGATTGAGCAACGAATTATAAGTTATTAAATGTTTTTAACTTTTCTTATTTCAACCTTCATATTTATTAGTTATTAGTTTTAACATGTATTAATTTTGTGACTAATAAAATGATTATGAAGAGCAAGCATCCCAAGGCACATACCAATCTCAAGGGATAGATGATATATTGACCACTTTATTAGGCAATACTGAACATTCAGAATGGGTAAGCGGTCAATCTCAGTTTATCAAGCAATCCCAATATTTTCATTCCACTCGAAGCTCAAAGTCCAATGCAGAGTTGTTTGAGCTCCGTAAGAAAGTGGAAATGATGGAGACTAAGTTTTTCGAGTGGGAGGAGATTATGAGAAGTCAAGCTCGAGGGAATTCCACCTCCTATGTAGAAGAAAACGCAGCTCTCCTATGATAAAACAACGTATAAGTTCAAAAGCAAGTTACACAACTCATACTGCATCAACACCATCTGTGGAGCCACCCTCATCGTCTTGGTGATAGTCAATCTTGCCTATTTCTAACACCATCAACAACTAGGAAGGTGGTTTTTTCATTTAATCGTAGTTGCGTGAAGAATGGCGTGGATGGATATTCTCCCGATGGATGTGCTTCATTGTATGCTAGTTAAGAGATGTAATGTGTGCGTTATGATTAATATGTGTTTTGTAAGGGATGCACCTTTCCCGACTGAGGAAAATAAGGTCATGAGCAATGCTCTTAGAAGGTTTATTACTTGGCCCAAAACATAGATTCAAATTAGGTCATTAAGTCAAATAAGCAAAGCTCCGATCGACCATATGGACGAGCCCATCAAGTGAGGTCGTGCGAAGAAGCTGAAGAGGAAAAAGAGGCAACAAATAGAGGATATAATAGAGGTGACACAATTAATGGATGGTTTAGAAGGATTTCCTCCATACATGGCAAGCTTGTATAGTTATTCGAAACAATCCACGGACTCCTCCAACACAATTATGCTTACGTTGCCTTTTGACATCACCAGAGCGATAATGAACCCTATATATCACTGCTAAGGACATTGATTGGTGCACTAGCTTCACTCAAATTAGTATTTCATGTATTGTGGCATACATGAGGTATTTAGCTATATATACACTTTTTTATTAATCGATTGACGAATGGCAATGATGGGTGGCAAAAAATGTTTCAAATAGCTATAGAGACGATAGGATACTATGACTACAGTGGCAGAGAAGCTATAGAGGCAAACGATGAGGACGACTAGGCAGAGGACAAGGAGGACGATGGTGACGTTGAGGTTAGAGAGGTCTTATTTTTAAGAGAGATATACTATTAGGTTTTGATTTTCAAATATGCGTGATTAATGAGAAAGATTAGGTGATGCTTTACTTTTAGCTGTCATGATAAGTGAGGTATTGGATAATAATTTCTTAAAAATCTAATCTAAAGTCTTCATCATCTCTATTAGAAAAAAGCCACGTCATTTATGACGACGGTTTCGTCTATTTGGCATTGCCTAAATGACTAATTATAGTCGTGTATTTGCTTCGGAATGGTGTGGATCATACCACCAATTGGGCTACTTTCAATGTGTTAACCAATATTAAAGCTAAAGATCATGTGGACAATTCTGATTTGAACTCAGATATTCATAGTGTTAGTTCGGACGAAGAAGATGCTCCCTTGGATAGTAGCGGTCGTAGTAAGAGGCTTCAAGCTAAGGATTTTAATGAGGCTATTGATATGCGCAACCCAGAGTTTTTTCTTGGACAAGTTTTTTCAACAACCGAGCTAATGAAGAGAGCCACTAATATTCAATTGTCAACCCCAGGAACATCAAGCCAGTGAAAAATAACAAGATCTAGACCCTAGCCAAATGTGATAATTGTACCTAGCAAGTGTATGCTAAGGTTCAAAGTGACAAAGTGTCGTTCAAGGTCAATACATTGAATGATGAACAAAATTGTAGATTAGACTTCTTAGCTAGAAAGCTTAGTTCTAGGCGGTTGGCGCAGAAGTATATCCATCGGTTTGCAGCCAATCCGAATTGGCAATTTACTAATTTCAAACAACAAGTTGTGGATGACATCAAGGTAGATGTAACAAAGTGACATTTTTATAGGGCACGTAAACATGCTTTGAAGGTGATTGAAAGGTCCATCGATGATCAATATGCTTCACTTTAGGACTACTGTGAAGAATTGTTAACTTCAACTCCCGTATTTACTGGGGATGATGTGCAACGATGCTAAAGATTGAGTTATAAAGTTTTTCAAAATCTTGGTCTATTTAGATGCATGATGGGGTTTTTTGGTGGTTGTAGGTTGTTATTGGTCTCGATAGTTGTTTTATTAAAGGGCACCATAAGGTTTAACTATTAGCCGCAGTAGGCTTGGATCTGAACAATAGGATTTATCCCATTGCATATGCAGCGGTCGAATCCGGATATTATAGCTCCTAGACTTGGTTTTTGGAGTACTTGAAAGAAGATTTCAATATTGTGCACAACGACCAACTTACGTGGATATGGATGTTGGGTTTGGTGCCCTAAAAGCTGTGACATTGTACATATTGTTAATAAATAAATAAAGTGACATTTATTATTAGTTTGGTTGCTTATATGTGTTATGAATACATTTGTAAACATCGAGAAAATTCCATGATTATTTATGTGACTATAAATTTAGCATATAAGTGTTATATGCTTAGGGATAAAATTTATAGATAATAATCTAAATAGTCTGTAATAATTAATTAAAGTTTGAGATCTTTAATTAAATATTACAAGTACGGTCCAATCTCATTTAGAATGAAATAGTCATTATCCGGACTATTAATGTAGATGTTAGACATGTATGCCCTAAGGAGTAAAAATGTAATATGTTTTTGGAGACATTTTTATCAATAAAGAATTTATTCATTTATATATACCAAATCTTGTCCTCTTTATGTTCATATTTGTTGAATGTATGATAAGCAAACAGTAGTCTGAGACTGTCAATCTAAACCTAAAGAATTGGGCATATGATGGGATGATTATGCGGTAGACACGATTCTTAAGGTGACGGTCTAAAACGTTTGATCCGTAATCGAGGGAATAAAGTTGGGCGCTTTATTCATGTAAAGATTGTTATGTTGTCTATATCCCTTTTGGGAGATGGTTTGTCTTGGCCATCGGAGTTGGACTCCGTGAATAGAAACATTGGCACGTTGTCATAGGTGACGATGTGTTGGATCGGGACATAAAGTGAATTGATTTGGATTAATAATTCTATCTTGGCAAATCGATTCACTTTAGACAGTCATTTGTATTGTATCTTAATCCTGAGATGAATAGTGGGCCCGTTGTCTCGACTTGTGTCTTTTGATGTACCAATGGGTGACTCCCACATTTCTATAGTGGTATGCATGCCGGTATGTTAGAGGCATGACTCTTGATAGCGTAGACTTGTTATTCATAGATATGGAATCCATAGCTCCTCTTTAGGAGTAATGATATCCTCTTATATGCGTTGTCCTGTAATTGGAAAACTGGAGCGCTCAACCATTTGGATACATAGGTGTAACCGAATGGTATACTATCTTTGGATGGTAAGTTTTCTAATGGTGAGACAATGGAACGTAAGATAAAAATAATCGAGAAGGTAAGACAGAACTTGTCCTTAAGCCGATTATGGATGATCATATGGGGATACGATACACTATGATATGTCATGGAGACTTAGCTACGTGAGCTTCGTAATTCTATAAAGTTCGAGAGTGCAGCTCCAAGCTTTTAGTGGAGTAGCGTTGGAGTTGATAATTGTGAAATGTATATCTGGGATATTGGGTTTCATAATTATCATGAGCTTGAAGTTTATAGGTCCATTTTGGTCCCCTTTGCTAGCTCACAAAATCCTGTAACGACACGGCGTGCTTTTCCAATAATTGGTGACTTATGTCGGATTTATCAGATTGGTTTAAAATTTGTAAGAATCAAATAATTCATGTCTGTTTATCGGTTGAATTAATTTTGTAAGAAATTAGTTCAAGATAAACTTGTTGAATTATTGCGATCAAATAATTCTTGTCTGTTTATCGGTTGTTTTAATTTTGGACAAAATTAAAACAAGATAAACTTGTAGAATTATTGTGAATTGATTTATTTTCTTAGAGATTATCTTGATAAAGTTTGTTTTGATCAGATAACTTCTCTATTGGGTTATTTGAATCAAAACTGAGACTTTATCCTTTAGAATCTCGGGTGGAAAATAAAAGATTCGCGGAGATTTTTTCTCGGGAGTTCGGCCTGCCGGATGATGTGTTCGGCCTGCCGATCAGAATGTTCGGCCTGCCGATCAGCGGGAGATAAGATTACGCGTTTTCACACAGATCTTATCAGATACTGATCTGAATTTGATTCTGTTTCGAGTTTTTGAGACCTAATCTGATATGGACTGACCCTAGGACCAATAGGTATAAAAAGGGAGTGAGTCTCATAATTTAAAAAGATAAAAAAAGAGATCAATTTGAGAGATTAAGAGTGATAATCTTCTAGTGAGCATCTGAAAACTCCCTGAGAGCTTTTGTTCACAAATCACGAACACTAGCTTTGGGTTCTCTCTGTTGGTTGGAAGCAGAGTCACCTGTGGAAGAGCTATACGTGTGAGCCCACACTCACTCCGGTTGTGGATAGAGAATAGCAAAGAAGACCAGTTGGTTGAGGCTCTTCTGGAACGTTACTTCTGTACACAGGTTGTGGAGGTTCTTCGGCACACTGAGGTTAGTAAGATCTGTCTAATTTATACATATAACATGTCAAACTTGTGTTTTGGAAATTACTCTGATGAAAAATTTTTAAAAAAATTCCGTTGCGTACTTTGTTTCCAACAATTGGTATCAGAGCCGAAGTTTTTACATAAATTTGCAAGTTTGTGATCATGTTATATGCATAAATTTTGTGATCTTAATCTCTCTTATGCTTGAATTGAATTTTATAGAGAGATGGCACTCTAGGTTTCTATATAATATATATGTTGTCATGGATTATGTGGTAAATATTTATTAATTAATTATGGTTGATTAAATCATTGTTTAATTATTTATTAATTAATTAATACCGGTTATGGTTCCTTAAAGGTTAGAATGTGTATCTAGGTTTTTCACGTAATTAGATGGCGGACTATCATCTCCGTCTAGGAATTGTTATTTAATTTTTAATTCGTAAGAATTTGTAATTAAATAATTATCCGGAGTATATGGATCAAGAAGTCGGATCTTGAAGATTGATGATGGCGCCTCCAGGTATTTCCTGAGTCTCTAATTTTTATGTTTTTGAATTGTTGAAAATAAAATTGATGAATTGCATTAAAATTGTATTTTCTAGATTAAGGGTTTTCTGCTCGGTCGGCATGCCGGACCTCACAGTTCGGCAGGCTGAAGGTCACGGATCGGCATGCCGGACGTATGGTCCGACAGGCCGACAGTGGGGCAGAAAATTTGGTGCTCTGCCGGCAGGCCAAAGTTTCAGTTCGGTAGGCCGAACCTACATAGATCGGCAGGCCGATGGAGCAAGACCGGCAGGCCGATCACCCAGATCGGCCTGCCGACCGAGAGCTGCCGGGTGTCCAGAAAAGGTGCAATTTTTTCGGTGTAGTTTTAATTTTATTTTTTGGGATGATTCTGAGAAACATTAAATTTGGATATGACCGGAAATATGAAGTATTCGATCCATACGGGATTGAAGACTTGAAGATGGATATTACATGAAGAAGGATACAGCTTGAGGATTCAAGGATGAAGAATCGATAAATGTCTCGATTATTCTCTTGTAATCTTAATTTTTCTATTCTCTAGGGTGGAACCATAATATTACGGTTGTTATTATTTTGCTTGTAGCTTTGCTTGTCTGCATTATAATATGATTTACCATGTATATTGATAACATGTCATATAGAATAGGGAGTGCCGCTCATATTAAAATTGTTCATGCATAATTTTAAAATAAAACCTTGACTTCAAAAGATTGAGTGGGAGAAGGTTTTCGAAGAGAGGACCTAAGGCCTTCATCGTTGGTCCATAGGAAGAACATGGTGGTCCCAACCCCTAGGAAGGGATTTCTATCATGTACCAGATTGGATCTCTGAAAGGATAAGGTATTTTAGTATGATTTATGGTTGCACACCCCTAGGTGGTGATTATAAATCATGGATAAAATATTGAAACGGTGGTTATACACTCACGTTATTTTATTATTAACCTCCCCTAGGAGCTCTGTTAATAAAATTAATGGCCAAAGAAACGATTATTAGTATATGCTGGATCATACGGGTCCTGGATGGCATATATTAATCAAGAAGGGATCCGTGTTCCTGATTGAATTTGGCATGACTCCCCTAGGAGTTTGTTGAATTCTGAGTTGGGAATTATCGTTGTAAGGTTGTGATATTTTCAAGGTTTTGACACATAAACACATTTGTAAGATTTTACATGATTGTGTTATCTTACTAAATTATTATATATATTTGCTTATGTTTGGTATATGATTCTTTATTGTAGATTGAAAATGTCTAAAAACACTTTATCATCGATACTTGACAAAAACTAATTAACCGGTGAGAACTATAACGATTGGAAACGGAACCTAGACATCGTCCTTTCCTTTGAGAAACTGAAATATGTTCTGACAACTCCTTGTCCACCCGAGCCTACGGGAGACTCAAGTAAAGAGCAATTCCAAGCGTACGATCGCTGGAAAGATGCTAATGATCAGGCCCGCTGCTATGTTATGGCTAGCATGAACAACGTGCTGCAGGCTCAACATCAGGATTATGAGACTGCGAAGCAGATCTTGGATAATCTTGAGGACATGTTTGGGGGCCAGGCCATAACAAAGCAGCAAGGGGCGCTTCAGAAACTCTTAAACTGTAGACAGAGACCGGGGAAATCTGTAAAGGAGCATATAATGTTGGTCATGGGTTACCTCGCTGAGGCTCAAACCAATGAAGCCGACATCGATGCTGAAACTCAGATGACTATGGTCTTTGAGACTCTGTCTAAGGAATTTATTCCGTTCAGAGCTACTTTTAATTTAAGCAATAGACGGGATATGACCTTAACAGAACTAATGAAACAGTTACAGGAGTTTGAACTGTTGATCAGGGAGTCTCCTGTTGGTGGTGTGGCCAATATGGTAGCTGCTTCTGGTTCCAATCCTAACTCTGGGAATGGAAAGAAGCAACGGGCCAAGAGTGGGAAGTCTTCTATTCCTGCTGCTACCAAGAGCAAGAAGAAGAAGAAGAAGAACCCAAAGAAGCTTAAGTGCTTCTTCTGTGGTAAGGTTGGGCATATAAAGAAGCATTGCAAGGACTTCCTTTCCAAGGGAGGTAGGTGTGATCTTCTATATTTAGAAACTTTTTTGGTTGAGGAATCCAGTGACATCTGGGTCATAGATTCCGGTGCAACTAATCATGTTTGTGTTTCTCTGCAAGGATTCAAAGAAACGAGAAGTCTACTTCGTGAAGACTTAACGCTTCGGATGGGCGATGGATCCTTGGTCTCAGCGGAAGCAGTGGGAGATGTCCATCTTTATTTTGATAATTATAGGAAATTAATTTTGCAAGATTGTTTTTATGTTCCTAAATTTAAAAGGAATTTAATTTCTGTATCTTCTTTATTTAAAGACTCCTACGTGGTATCTTTTAATGAACAAGTGGTGATTCGTAAAAATAAATCTTTTATCTATTCTGGATGGATGCAAAATAATCTATTTTTTTATCAAACCTAAGATGGACTTATTGCTTAATGCTGAGATAAATGATAATGACTCAAAAAGGCTTAAAACTTCTCACTCTAATAAGACTTATCTTTGGCATTTGCGCCTTGGCCATATTAACCTGAATAGGATTCAAAGGTTGGTAAGGGATGGACCTTTAAGTCACTTAAAGGTGGAATCTATACCTCAATGTGAATCTTGTTTGGAGGGTAAAATGACCAAAAGACCATACGGGTCTAAGGGCAATAGGGCCGAAGGGGTTCTAAAACTTGTGCATAGTGATGTTTGCGGACCGATGAACATCCGGGCACGAGGAGGGTATGAGTACTTTGTCACTTTTATTGACGATTACTCAAGATATGGGTATGCGTACCTAATGCACCACAAAAGCGAAACTTATGATAAGTTCAGGGAGTTTCGGGCTGAAGTGGAAAAGCAATTGGGTAGACCCATAAAGGCACTTCGATCTTATCGAGGTGGGGAATACCTTTCTGATGAGTTCTTGGGACACTTGTTAGAGAATGGGATTTTATCCCATTTGACTACGCCGGGCACTCCGCAGCAGAATGGCGTAGCGGATAGAAGGAATAGGACTTTGTTGGACATGATTCGATCCATGATGAGTTATTCATCATTGCCTTTATCCTTTTGGGGATATGCACTGCAAACCGCATGTTATCTTTTGAACAATGTGCCTTCAAAATCGGTCCCTAAAACTCCTCACGAGTTGTGGACAAGACGGAAGACATCCTTAAACCATATTCGCATATGGGGATGTCCAGCTCATGTCCTGTTTAAGGATCCGAATAAGTTGGAAGCACGTTCGGAAGTTTGCGTGTTTGTAGGATATCCAAAAGGGACTAGAGGGGGTTATTTTTATAACCCTAAGGAAAATAAAGTCGTGGTTTCAACTAATGCAACTTTCCTTGAGGAGAGTTACATGGACGACTTTAAACCTTGAAGCAAAGTGGTGCTTAAGGAGTTAAGGGGTGATTCGTTCACTCCGGAGGTTCCGAACGAAACCATTCCTATCGGTGTAGAAAAATAAACAAACCTGAACAATAATCTCAGGGGCTTCGGCGTAGTGGGAGGATCGGGCGTCAACCTAAGAGGTATATGTTCAATGGGGAGGTCTTTTTGGCTGAACTGGATGAACATGACAGGGATCCTTATACTTATGCAGAAGCTATGCAGGATGTTGATTCAAGACTCTGGATAGAGGCCATGAACATAGAGATGAAGTCTATGGAGACTAATCAGGTCTGGGAGGAGCTTGTGGATCTTCCCGAAGGGGTAAAACCCATAGGGTGTAAGTGGATCTACAAGAGGAAAAGAGGAGTGGATGGAAAGGTCGAAACCTTTAAGGCTAGACTGGTAGCTAAGGGCTATACGCAAAAGAAAGGAATCGATTATGAGGAAACCTTTTCGCCTATAGCCATGCTTAAGTCCATCCGGATTCTCTTGTCCATAGCTGCCGCTCTCGACTACGAGATTTGGCAGATGGATGTCAAGACAGCTTTTCTGAATGGCTATCTTGATGAGTCCATTTATATGGAACAACCAGACGGGTTCAAGGTCACGGGTCAAGAGGGTAAGGTTTGTAAGCTGCTAAAGTCAATTTATGGACTTAAGCAGGCTTCTCGTTCTTGGAACATAAGATTTGATCAAGTGATCAAGACTTATGGGTTCTCACAAAACGTGGATGAACCATGTGTTTACAAACACATTAAGGATGGGAAGGTGGTTTTTCTACTGCTCAATGTAGGTGACATTCTGCTAATTGGCAATGATGTTGGGGCGTTGTCATCAGTCAAATTATGGTTGACCAAGCAGTTTGACATGAAGGACTTAGGTGAGGCTAATTTTGTTCTCGGTATCCAGATCATTCGGGATAGGAAGAACAAAATGATAGCTTTGTCATAGGCTGGCTACATAGATAAAATTCTCAGGAGGTTTGCAATGCAGGATTCCAAGAAAGGTGGGCAACCATCTAGGTCTGGAATTACTCTTTCTAAGAAAGACTCTCCAAAGTCTTATGAAGAAAGAGAATACATGAAGAAGGTGCCTTATGCTTCGGCAGTGGGTAGTCTCATGTATGCCATGCTTTGCACTCGACCAGATATTAGTTATGCGGTCGGGATTGTAAGTCGATTTTAGGCGGATCCAGGACCGAACCATTGGGTTACGGTAAAGCATATTTTCAAGTACCTGAGAAGGACTCGAGGGTATATGCTTGTGTATTCGGGTGAGGACTTGACTCCTCTAGGATACAATGATTCAGATTTTCAATCCTGTCTGGATTCTAGGAAATCGACTTCGGGGTTTGTTTTTACTCTGGGTGGCGGTGCCATCAGTTGGAGAAGTGCGAAGCAAGATTGCACTTCAGATTCAACGATGGAGGCCGAGTATGTGGCAGCTAGTGATGCTTCGAAAGAAGTAGTGTGGCTCCGCAAGTTCCTTGGGGATCTTGAGGTAGTTCCTGGTATGGATAAAGCGGTATCACTGTATTGTGATAACAGTGCGGCGGTAGCTAATGCTAAGGAACCAAGATTTCATAAGAAGAGTAAGCATATTGATCGGAAGTATCATGTGATAAAGGACTTCGTTGAGGGCGGGCATGTCACGGTGTGCAAGATTGCGTCAGAGGACAATTTAGCTGATCCATTTACGAAGACACTTACTGGGAGAGTCTTCGAGAGGCATGTGGAAGCTATGGGGATGCAAAATTTGCAGTATTTATTCACTTAGTGCAAGTGGGAGATTGTTAGACATGTATGCCCTAAGGAGTAAAAATGTAATACGTTTTTGGAGACATTTTTATCAATAAAGAATTTATTCATTTATATATACCAAATCTTGTCCTCTTTATGTTCATATTTGTTGAATGTATGATAAGTAAACAGTAGTCTGAAACTGTCAATCTAAACCTTAAGAATTGGGCATATGATGGGATGATTATGTGGTAGACACGATTCTTAAGGTGACGGTCTAAAACGTATGATCCGCAATCGAGGGAATAAAGTTGGGCACTTTATTCATGTAAAGATTGTTATGTTGTCTATATCCCTTTTGGGAGATGGTTTGTCTTGGCCATCGGAGTTGGACTCCGTGAATAGAAACATTGGCACGTTGTCATAGGTGACGATGTGTTGGATCGGGACATAAAGTGAATTGAATTGGATTAATAATTCTATCTTGGCTAATCGATTAACTTTAGACAGTCATTTGTATTGTATCTTAATCCTAAGATGAATAGTGGGCCCGTTGTCTCGACTTGTGTCTTTTGATGTACCAATGGGTGACTCCCACATCTCTATAGTGGTATGCATGCCGGTACGTTAGAGGCTTGACTCTTGATAGCGTAGACTTGTTATTCATAGATAGGGAATCCATAGCTCCTCTTTAGGAGTAATGATATCCTCTTATATGCGTTGTCCTGTGATTGGAAAACTGGAGCGCTCAACCATTTGGATACATAGGTGTAACCGAATGGTATACTATCTTTGGATGGTAAGTTTTCTAATGGTGAGACAATGGAACGTAAGATAAAAATAATCGAGAAGGTAAAACAGAACTTGTCCTTAAGCCGATTATGGATGATCATATGGGGATACAATACACTATGATATGTCATGGAGACTTAGCTACGCGAGCTTCGTAATTCTATAAAGTTTGAGAGTGCAGCTCTAAGCTTTTAGTGGAGTAGCATTGGAGTTGATAATTGTGAAATGTATATCTGGGATATTGGTTTCATAATTATCATGAGCTTGAACTTTATAGGTCCATTTTGGTCCCCTTTGCTAGCTCACAAAATCCTGTAACGACACGGCGTGCTTTTCCAATAATTGGTGACTTATGTCGGATTTATCAGATTGGTTTAAAATTTGTAAGAATCAAATAATTCATGTCTGTTTATCAGTTGAATTAATTTTGTAAGAAATTAGTTCAAGATAAACTTGTTGAATTATTGCGATCAGATAATTCTTGTCTGTTTATCGGTTGTTTTAATTTTGGACAAAATTAGAACAAGATAAACTTGTAGAATTATTGTGAATTGATTTATTTTCTTAGAGATTATCTTGATAAAGTTTGTTTTGACCAGATAACTTCTCTATTGGGTTATTTGAATCAAAACTGAGACTTTATCCTTTAGAATCTCGGGTGAAAAATAAAAGATTCGCGGAGATTTTTTCTTAGGAGTTCGGCTTGCCGGATGACGTGTTCGGCCTGCCGAACTGGCCTGATCGGCCTGCCGATCAGCGGGAGATAAGATTACCCATTTTCATACGGATCTTATCAGATACTGATCCGAATTTGATTCTGTTTCGAGTTTTTAAGACCTAATCTGATGTGGACTGACCCCAGGACCAATAGGTATAAAAAGGGAGTGAGTCTCATAATTTAAAAAGATCAAAAAAAAAAAGAGATCAATTTGAGAGATTAAGAGTGATACTCTTCTAGTGAGCATCTGAAAACTCCCTGCGAGCTTTTGTTCACAAATCACGAACACTAGCTTTGGGTTCTCTCTGTCGGTTGGAATGACAGTCACTGGTGGAAGAGCTGTACGTGTGAGCCCACACTCACTCCAGTTGTGGATAGAGAATAGTAACGAAGACCAGTTGGTTGAGGCTCTTCTAGAACGTTACTTCTGTACACAGGTTGTGGAGGTTCTTTGGCACACTGAGGTTAGTAAGATCTGTCTAATTTATACATATAACATGTCAAACTTGTGTTTTGGAAATTACTCTGATGAAAAATTTTTAAAAAAATTCCGCTGCGTACTTTGTTTCCAACAGTAGAGACATTGGATTGGAGGTACTTTATATAATGAGATTATATAGGACTGGACCAGATAAATTATGAATATCTAATAATCATCCGTCACAAATAGAGTATTTAAATTTATCACAATGATGATCATATATTTGATAGTCTTAATCATGAGTATTTTTTAGACTCCTATTTATGACATTATGTTTTTTGACTTGCATAGTAAGATTTGTCTAAGCACAGATCATAACTTAGCATCTTGGAAACATAACGTAATAAATGGCTAGAAATAATATTATACAGATATGGAATCTATTCCTTCCCTATGAAAGTTAGAAAAATAGTTCTCTTGAGTGATAATTCAAGGTTTGAACAGTAGAGCGCGCGTTCATAAAAAGATTATGAATTAAATGTTCATTAGAGAATTATTGGAACTCAAGAATAAAGATATAATAAGAGACGTGAATGGATATTGAACCTAGCTCCTATTATGAACTATTTATGGAGGACTGACTTATATGTAATGATTATATCAATGGACTACTCGCTTATTTTCTTTGAGTAATTTGACTATAATCTCAAGAGTTCAGTTTCAAGTTTTTAGTGGAGTAACACTGAAACTAATAAATTTGACACATTAATTAAAGAGTTTGATTAATTGTCAAATTTATTAGAGCTTGGGTTATAGGTCCATAAGTCCCCAATACCACCTCTGTAACACTATATTAGATTTATGCATAGAATGAACTATACATATTTAATTTGAAATCATTGAAACCTGAATTAATTATTTCACACTTGAATTATTAATGTGACATAGAAAAATGTGATCTGTGACACATAATGTGATGTGATAAACATTATCATATTTAACTGAGCATTAGTTAATTAATTAATTGATTAATTATAAAATCTATTCTTAAATATATGTGATTTATTTTTGAATTTAGATTTAGATATATATATATCTATATGGTTTTGAACCAAATCTTGTTTATATATAAAATTTTATAATATATTAAAATAAACAAACTTTTACGTTTGTTTTTACTTTATATATATATATATATATATATAAATGAATTAGCAACTGATTCGTTAAAAAAGAAGAAGAGGGAGGCAAGTTTACGTTTACAAAACGTAACTTATATATATATATATATATATTTATAAAAAAAAGAGGAGAATCGTGAAGCTTACGTTTATGATATATATTTATATATGTGTGTGTGTAAAAAGAATCACAAGCGTGATTCATTTAAAAAATAAAAAAGGGAAAGGGCAAAGGTTAGAATCATGCAAAATATATCATTTCCTTATATATCTGATATGGTGGTTATTTTAAATTTAAAATTAATTGAAAAAATTACTAATGACTCAGATATAAAAAGTGAGAGATAACAGTTATTTCAAGGGATTTTTCATTCATGTAACTTTTGCAAAATATCCAAAAAGAAAAACTGAGAGTTCTTCTCAGAGAAAAGAAAATGGTCTGCTATCTCATGTGTTGAGTACATAGCAGATTCAGAAAAGGGTGAGGAAAATTCATTCTTACAGTTTGACGCCCACTCGTCTTTCTATTGGTGTGGAGGCCTGGATTGGAAGATCGTAGTGTCAAAGAGGAAAGCTAGGATACCCTGATAGTCTTCAAAAAGGTTAGTAAAAATTTCCAAAGCTTTCTATAATTAATTAAAATTATATATCTATTCCCGATAAACAAAGTTTTCAGAAAATTTTTGTTTCTCAACGATCAGTTCCTTTCGCTGCGTTTTCATATTTCAATTCCAACAAATGGCATCAGAGTGGGTTATAGCATATATAATTTTAATTAAACATGTTTTTATTTTGATAATATCATGTTTTTGATACATGTTTGTGGGCACTTTGCATCTTCATAATTTTTGTTCATGTGATGAATGGTTATTTATGAATGGATTTTTGGCCGTTAATTATATGGTCCTTTTGGATTAGTAATTTTATTTTTAGTTTGATTAGATCAATCTGTGTAAACCCATAAAGGGGTATAGCCTTTTTGTAATTTATTATTATTATTATTATTATTCTTTTCTTTTCTTTTCTCCTCTCCTTCACCTGCCACACGTGGAGCGATGAAGAAAAAGAAGTTCATTAGATCTTTTGGCCTAGTTTAGAACTTTGGGCCTATCAAATTTTAAAGGTAATCCAACAGATTGTTGCATAATAACCATTTGATGAAGACTGTAAAATTGGAGCAGGGAATTATGTATAAATTACAAGAAGACCCCTGTAATTTTTATTTTTATTTTTATGGGTTATAATTTTAATTATCCAAAAGGACCTGGTCAAAAATCCATTGTTTATTTTCATGCTTTATTTTCATGTGATGATTATGATAACATATTTATGCATTATAACATGTCATCTAGGAAAGTGCCTACTTATAGTTATTGTAACATGACATGCATATACTTACATATTATTATTTTTTTATAAAGGAGTTTATAAAATGATTTAATATATGTTAGTATTAATTTAATGAGATTAAATTAATTGGGTTGGTTTTATAGAATCTTAATTTATTAATCAACCATATAATGTGAATTTAGTTTTAATAGTTAAGACTTGGTAAAATTCATATTAATTCTAAGTTATTTAATTTCAAATTGTTTAATATTCAGTAACTTAGACAATTCATAATAACTTTAGATTTTTAGAAAATCTGGTAATTTATTTAAGTGTAAATAGAATGGGATTCTATTAACACATAATATAACCTAGTAATTAAAAATTGTTTTTATCTACTAGAATTATGAAACATATGATGTTTTATATGATAAAACACATCTTTTAAAATAATTAGTGGGAGAATGTAATATGACAATATAACCTGCGGTCTCCACTATTAGCACAACACCGTAAGATTTAAGTGGTGCCTTGCGATGCTTTGATTCGTCCTCCCTACGAAGGGTGTCCATTTAGATCAAAATTAAGGTTGGCTTCTTAGAGATAGGATTTTATAATATATTTCAAAATTGACCTACCCTACAGCGACAATTTTGAGTTAAGTTGTTAAAATCTAAAATAATGGGTTACACTCATAAAGACATAATTAAATTGTTAATTATATTTTGACCAAATATAAACAGTTATTAATAAATATAGAAAATATGAGATATTTTGAATATATTTATTAATTGAGAATGTCTCAATTCAATTCATAAATAATTTGACCTACCCTACGGCGGCACTTTATTTATTGAAATTGAACAATCGTGAAATTAGTAAATTTTTTTTTTGTGTTTTTCCATATGCATCATGCATCACGTTTGCTATTCCAAAACATATATTTATGATGTTTATGCAACCATTTAATTTATGTTATTTTATTTATTTATTACAGCAACAATGTCTAATCCAATCATCGCTATTCTCTCAAACGAAAAATTAACTGGAGATAATTTTATCAAGTGGAAGAGTAACTTGAACATTGTACTAATTTGTGAAAATTACAAGTTTGTCCTGACGGAGGAATGTCCTCCATCACTTGCTGCCAATGCTCCTCGTAATGTACGAGAAGTATATGATCATTGGATCCAGGCAAACAATAAGGCCTGCCGCTTCCTTTTGGCTGGCATGTCTGATGTGCTTAGGATGAAGCACAGAAGCATGGAGACCGCTTATGAGATAATACAATCTCTACAAGACATGTTTGGCAAGCCATCTGAAAAGGCACGCCACGAAGCCATTAAAGCTGTAATGAATACCAAAATGTAGGCAAGGATTTCGTCAGAGAACACGTTCTCAACATGGTTAACTATCTCCATGAGGCTGAGGTGAATAGGGCAGTGATAGATGAAGCCACACAGGTGGGGATGATTTTGGAAACCCTCTCCCTTGCGTTCCTTCAGTTCGAAAGCAACTATTTCATGAACAAGCTGAAATATAATATGACTAAGTTGCTTAATGAGCTACAAACCTTCGAGTCTATTTCGAAAGAAAAGACTAAAGAAGGTGAAGCAAATGTTGCAGAAGCTCAACCCTCATCTTCTTCTCAAAAGAATAAGAAGAGGAAGAGGACTGAAGGAAATGGTAAGTTTAAGAATGGAGGGCAACCTAAGAAGAACAAAAGCAACAACAACAAAAAGAGCTCAAACCAAAAGAAGCCTAAAGGAAAATGTTTCCACTGTGGCATTGTTGGGCACTGGTAGAGAAACTGCAAGAAGTATCTTCATGAGCTCAAAGAAAAGAAGAACAATAGTAAATCAGATTTGCTCATTTTAGAAGCTTGTTTAGTTGAAGATGATACTTCACCTTGGATAATTGATTCAGGGGCAATTAACCATGTTTGTTCTTCTTTGCAGATGCTTAGTTCTTTAAGGGAGCTTGCCGACAGGGAACAAATAATGAGAGTGGAAATATGAGAGGTTGTTTCAACAGGAGCAGTGGGAGTCGTTAAACTTTATTTTAGAAATAAGTTTTTAATTTTGGACAATGTTTATTACATTCCTTGTTTTCGTAGAAATTTGATTTCTGTTTCCAGGTTATTTGAACAAATGTTTAATGTTTCTTTTAATAATAATTATGTTAATATTTCTAGAAATTGTTTGAATATTTGTTCTGCGTATCTAGAAAATGGGCTTTACACTTTAAGGCCCAATGAAAAATCACTGCTTAATACCAAAATGTTCAAAGTTGAACAACCAAAACCCAAGAAACAAAAGATTTCTTCTGATAATGAAACATACCTATGGCACCTTAGATTATGTCACATTAACCTTGACAAAATTAACAGACTAGTAAAGGATGGTCCTTTAAAAGAACTAAAAGTTAGTTCTTTGCTAGTTTGTGAATCTTGTCTTGAAGGTAAAATGACTAAGAGGCCTTTCTCTACAAAAGGTCAAAAGGGCCAAGGAACTACTTGAGCTAATACATTCAGACGTCTATGGTCCATTGAATGTACAAGTACGTAGTGGTTACGAATATTTCGTCACATTTATTGACGATTATTCAAGGTATGGTTACATATACCTAATGCAAAGGAAATTTGAAACTTTTGGAAAGTTCAAAGAATTCCAAGCGGAAGCTGAAAAGCAATTAAGAAAGATGGTGAAGATTCTTCGATCTGATCGAGGAGGGGAATATCTTGATACTGAATTCAAGGACTATATGATAGAACATGGTATTCTATCACAGCTCACCGCACTTGGAATACCACAACAAAATGGTGTTGCAGAGAGAAGAAATCAGACGTTGCTTGATATGGTGAGATCCATGCTCAGCTACTCATCATTACCCACTTCATTTTGGGAATATGCATTGCATACTATAGTATATCTTCTAAACATAGTTCCATCTAAGTCTATTCTAAAAACACCTTTAGAGTTATGGAATGGTCACAAACCTAGTATGCGACATATTCGTATATGGGGGTGTCCAGCACATGTACTGAAAGGAAAGACCGGGAAGCTACAACCACATTTTGAAGTATGCTTGTTTGTGGGATACCCAAAGGGAACGAGGGGAGGTTTGTTTTATAGTCCACAAGAAAAGAAGGTATTTGTATCAACAAATGCCACTTTTCTAGAGAATGATTATATGACAAGCTATAAACCTCGTAGCAAAGTTGTACTTGAAGAGTTACTTTCTGATCAGATCAGACGCAACTGACTACTGTTGTCGAAGGACAAAACGAGGAGACCGCATCTCCCGATCAGAATGTCATACCACCTCGACATAGTAGGAGGGTTGTGAGACCACCTGCTCGCTACAGGGAACTTGGAGAAGCAAATGTTGCTATCTCTGATAATGGTGAGGATGATCTATTGACATATTTTTATGCAATGGAAGATTCTAAGAAGGAAAAATGGCTAGAAACTATGAACCTTAAAATGGAGTCAATGTACTCCAATTCAGTCTAGGAACTTGTAGACCTACCTGAAGGGAAAAAACCTATAGGGTGCAAATGGATTTACAAGAAGAAAAGAGGAGTGGATGGGAAAGTTGAGACTTTCAAAGCTAGGCTTGAGGCAAAGGGTTATACCCAAAAGGAGGGAGTTGACTATGAAGAAACTTTTTCGCTTGTAGCTATGCTTAAATCCATTTGGATTCTTTTATCTATTGCTGCTTGTCTTGATTATGAGATATGGCAAATGGATGTCAAGACTGCCTTTTTGAATGGCTATCTTGAGGAAAGCATTTATATGGTGTAACCAGAAGGGTTTGTAGTCAAAGGTCAAGAGCAAAAAGTTTGTAAGTTGTAGAGGTCCATCTATGGACTTAAGCAAGCTTCAAGATCTTGGAACTTGAGATTTGATGAGGCGATCAAATCTTATGGTTTTGATCAAAATATTGATGAACCTTGTATATACAAGTACATCAAAGATAAGAAGGTGGTCTTCTTAGTTCTTTATGTTGATGATATCCTACTTATTGGGAATGATGTAGGCGTATTATCTATTGTAAAGAAATGGCTCACCAACCATTTCCAAATGAAAGATTTGGGAGATGCAAGTTATGTTCTTAGAATCCAACTCATAAGAGATCGCAAGAACAAACTGTTAGTGCTATCTCAGGCATTGTATATCAATAAAGTGCTTATCAGATTTTTGATGCAAAACTCCAAGAAAGGTAGTTTACCTACACGTCATGGAGTTTATCTTTCAAAAGATGAGTGTCCTAAGACACCTCAAGAGGAAGAAAACATGAGACGGGTACCCTATGCATCTGTAGTGGGAAGTCTAATGTTTGCCATGTTGTGTACAAGACCTGACATTTGTTATGATGTAGGTATAGTCAGTAGGTATCAATCCAACTTGGGATTAGATCATTGGGTAGCAGTTAAACATATTCTCAAGTATCTTAGGAGAATGAGAAACTATATGCTGGTATATTCCGGTGAGAATTTGATTCCCATTGGATACACTGATTTTGATTTTCAATCAGACAAAGACACACGTAAATCTACGTCTAGATCAGTGTTTACTTTTGGTGGCGGAGCCATAGTTCGGAGAAGCATCAAAGAATCTTGTATTGCTAATTCAACTATGGGAGCTGAATATATGGCTGCTTGTGAAGTAGCTAAAGAAGCTGTTTGGCTCCGTAAGTTCTTAAATGATCTAGAAGTAGTTCCAGGCATGGATAAACCACTCACACTGTATTGTGATAATAGTGGTGCAGTGGCAAATTCAAGAGAACCTAGAAGGCACAAAAGAGGAAAGCATATAGAGAGAAAATATCATTTGATCAGAGAAATAGTACATCAAGGCGATGTAGAAGTTGTGAAGATAGCGTCGGAAAACAACCTTGCTGACCCATTCACCAAGACGTTACCTGCAAAGAGCTTCGAGGCACACTTGGAAGGCTTAGGTCTTAGAGACATGTCTCACCTGCTTTAGGGCAAGTGGGAGATTATTGGGTTTGGTGCCCTAAAAGCTGTGACTTTGTATATATTGTTAATAAATAAATAAAGTGACATTTATTATTATTTTGGTTGCTTATATGTGTTTTGAATACATTTGTAAACATCGTGAAAATTCTATGATTATTTATGTGACTATAAATTTAGCATATAAGTGTTATATGCTTAGGGATAAAATTAAAGATAATAATCTAAATAGTCCATAATAATTAATTAAAGTTTAGGATCTTTAATTAAATATTACAAGTACGGTCCAATCTCATTTAGAATGAAATAGTCATTATCCGGACTATTAATGTAGAGACATTGGATTTGAGGTACTTTATATAATGAGATTATATAGTACTGGACCAGATAAATTATGAATCTCTAATAATCATCCGTCACAAATAGAGTATTTAAATTTATCACTATGATGATCATATATTTGACAGTCTTAATCCTGAGTATTTATTTGACTCCTATTTTTGACATTATGTTTTTTGACTTGCATGGTAAGATTTTTCTAACCATAGATCATAATTTAGCATCTTGAAACATAACGTAATAAATGGCTGAAAATAATATTATACAGATATAGAATCCATTCCTTCCCTATAGAAGTTAGAAAAATAGTTCTCTTGAGTGATAATTCAAGGTTTGAACAGTAGAGCGCTCGTTCATAATAAGATTTTGAATTAACTGTTCATTAGAGAATTATTGAAACTCAAGAATAAAGATGTAATAAGAGGGGTGAACGGATATTGAATCTAGCTCTTATTATGAACTATTTATGGAGGACTGACTTATATGTAATGATTATTTCAATGGACTACTTGCTTATTTTCTTTAAGTAATTTGACTATAATCTCAAGAGTTTAGTTTCAAGTTTTTAGTGGAGTAACACTGAAACTAATAAATTTGACATATTAATTAAAGAGATTGATTAATTGTCAAATTTATTGGGGCTTGGGTTATAAGTCCATAGGTCCCCAATACTACCTCTATAACACTATATTGGATTTATACATAGAATGAATTATACATATTTAATTTGAAATTATTGAATTCTGAATTAATTATTTCACACTTGAATTATTAATGTGACACAAAAAAATGTTCTCTGTGACACATAATATGATGTGATAAATATTGTCATATTTAACTAAGCATTAGTTAATTAATTAATTGATTAATTATAAAATCTATTCTTAAATAAATGTGATTTATTTTTCAATTTAAATTTAGATATATATATATATATATACGGTTTTAAACCAAATCTTATTTATATATAAAATTTTATAATATATTAATATATAAATATATATATATTAAAATAAACAAACATTTACGTTTGTTTTTACTTTACATATATATATATATATATGTATAAAATGAATCAGCAACTAATTCGTTAAAAAAAAAAGGCAAGTTTACGTTTACGAAACGTAACTTTTATAATATATATATATATACATATTTATATAAAAAAAGAGGAGAATCGTGAAGTTTACGTTTATGATATATATATATATATGTGTGTGTGTAAAAAGAATCACAAGCGTGATTTGTTTAAAAAATAAAAAAAGGGAAAGGACAAAGGTTAGAATCATGCAAAATATATCCTTTCCTCATATATCTGATATGGTGGTTATTTTAAATTTGAAATTACTTGAAAAAATTACTAATGGCTAAGATATAAAAAGGGAGAGATAACAGTTATCTCAAGAGATTTTTTATTTACGTAACTTTTGCAAAATACCCAAAGAGAAAAACTGAGAGTTCTTCTCTGAGAAAAAAAAAAGTCTGCTATCTCATGTGTTGAGTACATTGCAGATTCAAAAAAGTGTGAGAAAAATTCATTCTTACAGTTTGACGCCAACTCGTCTTTCCATTGGTGTAAAGGCCTAGATTAGAAGATCGTGGTATCAAAGAGGAAAGCTAGGATACCCTGATAGTCTTCAAAAAGGTTAGTAAAAATTTTCAAAGTTTTCTATAATTAATTAAAATTATATATCTATTCCCGATGAACAAAGTTTTTTGAAAATTTTGTTTGTCAACGATCCGTTCCTTCCACTGCGTTTTGATATTTTAATTCCAACAATGAAATTGACAAAAAGGTTTGATAGAGGCTGTGAAGGCATTATTTGATGAAGCTCCTTAGCGTTTCTGTGTTAGATACTCGTACAAAGATTTCAAGGCTAAATATAAAGGAGTGGAGCTCAAAGATATGATTGAGAATGCTGCTTGTGCAACCATTGAACGAAGGTAAATATATTTATTTTATTTATATTTATATTTTACTTAATCCTTGTTTTCAGAGTGGCTACAATTGATTGAATCTTTGCTACAGGTTTGAGGCCGAAATGGCACAAATGATCGAAAAAAAGGCATGAGAGTGGGTCACCTAGGTTGACCGCCACACTTGGAGTCGAGCCTTTCTTTAGTGAGGCCCTTAAGTGTGTTGTGCTCCTCAACAACATGTGTGATTCCTTCAATAATGCCATTAATGAAGCTGGGGATAAGCCTATTATCACATTGCTAGAGGTCGTTAGAAAATTCTTTATGAAATGTATTGTGACAAAATGTGTCTATTAGCACTTGGAAGTATGGAGCTGGACCAAAAATTTGGAAGCCTTGGAGTCAAGTAAGGAAGCTGCCGTTATTATAAAGAGCTAAAATTTCAAGTAATGATGTCATTTGAATTGTTATAATATGTATTACATCCTTTTTTTTTTTAGCTTTTAAACATCCATATGAAGCAGCTGTTCTTAAAAAAGCTGTATAATATGTATAGATGTGGCACTACTGTAAATATGTATAGATGTGGCACTACTGTAAATATGTCGACTTCACCATCTATGTCTAAAATTTTTTATTAAAACCACATCAGCCATGTAATCTTACATTCTCCCACTTGACAAGTGATGTGGTTTATTTATAAGAGTAAGTCTATTGACACCATTCATTTTATTTTTTACATACCCTTTCTTAAACCATCCCCTATTCTACTTGTTATACCCTCTCAAAATACCAATAAAGTCCTTATACCTAAATATTATTGTTTTTTCTTTTTTCATCCACCTACCAACCAAACAAACTTACATGAAAATTTAAAGTGAAACATGATTAAAAGATCTAATCGCAATGATTTTTTCCCAAAAAAAAAAAAAAACAACAACAACAACTAAGGAAAAAACAAGGGTCTCTCGAGATCACAAAGAAGGTGATATGTAGATTCTTTTACTGCGAATCAAACTATTGGAGTCCATTGCTTCAAAAGAAAGAAAAAAAATATTCATTCCCAAAAACAAGCGGTGATAAGTTTTGTTTTTATAGCTTTTCTTTTTATTAAACCAAATGGCTATACTGCTTAAGAGCAAACTATAATCAATTCGCATATTAATACGATTTGCAAGGATTTTTTTTGGTAAATCAATTGATTAAAAATTAATAAAAAACAATTGATTCAAATAGTTTATATAGAATTTGTTTGTATTGAACAATAAAATTTCCTAAGGTTTTTGTTAGTATATAAAAAATACAGCAAGGGATTTTTTTCCACAAGGGATTTTTTTCCACAAATCAATAGATCATTTAAATAGTTTATATAAGTTCTTTATATTAAACAATGAAAATTAAAAAACAAGAATTTTTAAGAATAAAGAAATCGTTTACTTTTTTGTGGGGAGTATTTTTTATGTTGAAATCTCTATTCTTTGAACAAATATACGCACAATATTTTATTTTTCACCCATCTAGAAATATTTTATTCTTCAAGGTGGGGTGTATAATAATTATTTTTTTAAATACTTTTGTCCTTAAAATAATTTTGTCAATGTTTAATATAGTAATAATAAGTTTTATTGAAGAAAAGATGTGTAAAAGCTAAAAGGAAAAATGGGGTGTCAATAGACGCTTAAAACAACAACTTGTGTCATAAATGCATTCGTAATTGATCAAAAAATAATCCATCACAATTATGATAAAAATTAATGAGAGTCATGGAAGTTTTACGTCATTAATTTTAACATACTTCCTTCCATGTACCAAACATTAATTCCTAACCTAATTATAACCAATAATTATGAAACTTTATTAATGGTCAAACAATTATGTCTTTGTAAAAGACTTCTTATATCCTTTATCTAAAGCATTCGTGTACATATTATAGAAAACAAGAGATAAAAGAAACACACAAATGAGCTCAAAGTGTCAAATAAATAACAATAATGTATAACATCAATCGTTAAAATCATTTGGTGCTAGCTCTTTTGTTAAAGGACAAGTAATTACAAGCTTGATGTTAATATGCTCAATTGACACTCTTTATTTCTAAACTTCTTCTTTAATAACAAAGTGTTTTAATTCCATATGTTTGTCACCTTTAGAATAGTTGTTCTTTTTATAGAAGAAAATGCCATAGATGTCACAATAATTTTTTAATAATTTGGCTATAGAGTTGACAACTCCAAGTCCTAAACTAAAATTTTGCAACTATAATCCATAAAATGTGGCCTGAAAGCATGTCACAAACCCAGCTTCCATAATGGATATAACAACGAGAGACTACTTTGTACTCTTCCATAGATCGCTCCTCCAAACAAAAGGAACAAGTAACCAAATGTAGATTTTCTACCATCAACACGTTTCATAAAATATTAATCTAAATATCCAATAACCTCTATTTGATCTATCCTTCTATATGTCAATATGTAATCTTTCATTCCTTGCAAGTATTTTAACGGTTTCTTGAAAATTTTTTAACGATCCATTCTAAGATTATTTTGATATCTGCCTAATATTATAACAACAACATTGATGTTTGATTCGGTACAAGTTAAAGCATACATTAAACTTCCAACAACAAATGCATAAGGTATTCTATCCATTTGTTAGCATTCCAATTCATTCTTTGGACATTGTATGTGACTAAATTTATCTCCTTTTGGAATTTTAGTGACACCTGTTGAACATGTTGTCATGTTCAATTTCTCTAAAACTTTTTTAATTTATGCTTCCTGAGACAGTCCTAACAATTCTTGTGATCGATCTCAAAATGTTTCAAATCCCATTACATAAGATGCCTTATCCATATCTTTCATTTCAAATTTCTTAGAAAGAAAACTAAATGCAGCAAACCAAGATCATTAGTATCAAGAAAAATATCATCAATATGTAGGACAAAAAATATAAACTTGTTCCCACTAACCTTCTTGTATATACAACGTTTAATAGTGTTTTCCTTAAGCCTAAAAGAAGTTATGAGACTGTCGATCTAAACCTTTAAGAATCAGGCATATGATGGATAAATTATGTAGAAGACATGATTCTAAAAGTGATGATCTAAATCATAAGATCTGCAATCAAGGAAATAAAGTTGGGCACTTTATTCACACTAAGATTGTTATGTTGTCTACATCTCTAACAGGAGATGGCTTGTCTTGGCTATCAGAGTTGGACTCCATGAGTAGAAACATTGGTACATTGTCATAGATGATGATGTATTAGATCGGAACATAAAGTGGAATTGATTTAGATTAATAATATTGTCTGTGCAAATCAATTTACTTTAGATAATCACTTGTGTTGTATCTTAATCTTAAAACGACTAATGGGCCCATTATCTTGACTTATGTCTTTTGATGTACCAAAGGATGACATCCTAACTTTATGATATTACATATACGGTATATAGAGACAAGACTCTTGATAGCGTAGACTTGTTATTCATAGATATGGAATCCATAGCTCCATTGGTGGAGTCAATGAGGTTCACTTATATGCATTATCTGATAATTGAAAGACTGGAGCGCTCAACCATTTAGATGCATAGCTGTAAACGAATGATGTACTATCTTTGGATGGTAAGTTTTCTAATGGTGAGATAACGGAACGTAAGATAAAAATAATTAGGAAGGTAAGACGAAATTTATCCTTAAGCCAATTATAAAGATCCTACAGGGATACAACATATCATGATATATCATGAACACTTAGCTAATTTGGAGCTTCGTAATTTTAAGAGTGTAGCTCTAAGCTTTTAGTAGAGTAGCGTTAAAGTTGACAATTATAAAATATGTATATGGGATATTACATTTTATAATTATTGGAGCTTAAACTATATACGTCTATCAGGTCCCCTTTGCTAGCTCATAATAAATCCTGTAACGATACGGCGTACTTTTTCAATAAATTAGTGACTTATGTTAAATTATTAGATTGGCTGAAGGATCAGATAATTTATGTCTGTTTATCGATTAAATTAATTTTATAAATTAATTTTAGATAAACTTGTTGAATAATCGTGAATATTTTATTTTTTATGAGATTATCCAGATATAGCTGTTTTAATTAGATAACTTCTCTATTAGGTTATTTGAATTAAAATTGAGGCTCTATCTAAAGAATCTAGGGTGGGAAATAAAAGATTCTCGGGGATCATATTATCACAAGTTTGGCAGATCAATCTGCTAGTTCGGCTTGCCGATGTAGTAAGTTTGATAGGCCAATTTGTTAGTTCGGACTGCCGATCTAATGATAATATGATTACACATTTTAGATGAGATTTTACTAGAAGTTGATCCAAATTCAAACTTTTGAGGCCTTATTTGATAATAACTAACCCTAGGACCTACTTCTATAAATAAGGAGTGAGTTTTATCAGTTATTTAGATCAGTTGAGAAGTTAAGAGTGAAACTTTACTGTGAGAAACTTTGAAACTCCCTGAGGGCTATTGTTCACAATCAAAAACCTTGGCTCTAGGTCTTTTCAATTGGTTGGAAGAAGAGTCACTAGGGAAGAGTTGTACGACGTGTGCCCATACACACTCTGATTGTGGATAGAGAATAGCAAAGAAGGCCAGTTGGTTAAGACCCTTCTAGAATGTTCTTCTCTTCACTGACTGTAGGAGCTCTACGGCATAAAAAAGGTTAGTAAGATTTGATTAATTTGTATATATAGCATATCATACTTGTGTTTTGGAATATACTCTAATTTAAAATTTTTAAAATTCTGCTACGTACTCATTTTCCAACAACTTGCATCAAAGACATGGTCTTTACGTAAATTTACAAGTTGATGATCATGCTATATATATAAATTATGTGATCTTATTCTCTCCTAGGCTTGAATTTAATTTTTTAGAGAGTTGGCAATCTAGGGTTTCTATATATTTAATGTTGTCGTGAAATTATATCGTGAATGTTTATTAATTAATTATGGTTGATTAAATTATTATTTAATTATTTATTAATTAATTAATTTATGCCCGTTATGGTTCCTTAGATGTTAGAATGTGTATCTAGGTTTTTCAAGTAATTAGATGGCGGTCTATCATCATCGTCTAGGAATTATTATTTAATTTTAAATTTTAAAAAATTTTGTAATTAAATAATTATTCAAAGTGAAGACGAATCTAGAAAATAGATGATAGTGGTTCACTAGCTTTTCCCGAGTCTCTAAATTTTAATGTTTTTTGAATTTTCAAAAGTAAGATTGAAAAACTACGTAAAAGCTGTTTTCTGGAAAACCATGAGATTTGCTCTGTTGGTAGGCTAAACACTCAGGTTCAGCAGGTCGATGGTTACAGACTGGTAGGCCAAACTTCTAGTTCGGTAGGCCATCTGTGGGGTAGGATTCAGCTAGCTTTGGTGGCAGGCCAAACTGTCAAGTTCAACAAGTCGATGGGTGATGACCGACAGGCCGATCACATAGATCGGTAGGCTAGTAGAGAGCTATGGGTTTTTAGAAAATGTGCATTTTTTGGTATAGTTTTTATTTTATTTTTGAGTTGATTCTAAGAAACATGAAATTTTGCGGTGACTAGAAAAATGAAGTATTTAATCTATGCGGGATTGATGACTTAAAGATGGATGCCACATGAAGACAGATACAGCTTGAAGTGTTAGACATGTATGCCCTAAGGAGTAAAAATGTAATAAGTTTTTGGAGATATTTTTATAAATAAAGAATTTATTTATTATTTATATACCAAATCTTGTCCTCTTTACGTTCATATTTGTTGAATGTATGTTAAGCAAGCAATAGTTTGAGACTGTCGGTCTAAACCTTAAGAATTGAGCATATGATGGACAGATTATGCGAAAGACAGGATTCTTCAGGTGATGGTCTAAATCATAAGATCTGTAATAGAGGGAATAAAGTTGGGCACTTTATTCATGTAAAGATTGTTATGTTATCTATATCCCTTTTGGGAGATGGTTTGTCTTGACCATCGGAGGTAGACTCCGCGAATAGAAACATTAGCACATTGTCATAGGTGATGATGTGTTGGATCGGGACGTAAAGTGAATTTATTTGGATTAATAATTTTGTCTCGACAAATTGATTCACTTTAGACAATCATTTGTGTTGTATCTTAACCCTGAGATGAATAGTGGGCCCGTTGTCTTAGCTTGTGTCTTTTGATGTACCAAAGGGTGACACCCACATCTTAATAGTGGTATGCATACCGGTACATTGGAGGCATGACTTTTGATAGCGTAGACATGTTATTCATAGATATGGAATCCATAGCTCCTCTTTAGGAGGAATGATATCCTCTTATATGCGTTATCTTGTAATTGGAAAACTGGAGCGCTCAACCATTTGGATACATAGGTGTAACCAAATGGTATACTATCATTGGATAGTAAGTTTTTTGATTATGAAATAATGGAACGTAAGATAAAAATAATCAGGAAGGTAAGACAGAATTTGTCCTTAAGCCGATTATGGATTATCATATGGGGATACGATACACTATGATATGTCATGGAGACTTAGCTATTCGGGCTTCGTAATTCTACGTAGTTCGAGAGTGCAGCTCCAAGCTTTTAGTAGAGTAGCGTTGGAGTTAATAATTATGAAATGTATATCTAGGATATTGGGTTTCATAATTATCGGGAGCTTGAACTATATAGGTCTATTTGGTCCCCTTTGCTAGCTCACAACATCCTGTAATGACACGACGTGCTTTTCCAATAATTGGTAACTTATGTCGGATTTATTAGATTGGTTGAAATTTGGAAGAATCAAATAATTTATGTCTGTTTATCGGTTGAATTAATTTTGTGATAAAAATTAATTCAAGATAAACTTGTTGAATTATAAGGATTGGATAATTCTTATCTGTTTGTCGATTGATTTAATTTTGGATAAAATTAGATCAAGATAAACATGTAGAATTATTGGGAATTGATTTATTTTCTTAGAGATTATCTAGATAAAGTTGTTTTGATCAGATAACTTCTTTATTGGGTTATTTGAATTAAAACTAAGACTTTATCCTATAGAATCTCGGGTGAAAAATAAAAGATTTGTGAGATTTTTATTCGATAGTTTGGCATGCCGATGGACATGTTTGGCCTGCCGATGGGGTCTGTTCGGCCTGCCGATGGGGTCTGTTCGGCCTGCCGATCAGGTGGTTCAGCCTGTCAATCAGCGACGGATAAGATCACGCGTTTCCACGGGGATCTTATCAGATATTGTTTCGAACTTGATTCTATTTCGAGTTTTTAATACCTAATCTGATAAGGACTGACCCTAGGACCAATCTCTATATAAAAGGAGTAAGTCTAAAGAGTTACTCAGATCAATTGAGAGATTAAGAGTGATACTCTGCTAGTGAGAATCTGAAAACTCCCTGAGAGACTTTGTTCACAAATCACGAACACTTGCTTTGGGTTCTCTCGATTGGTTGGAAGGAGAGTCACCCAGTGGAAGAGCTATACATGTGAGCCCACACTCACTCTGGTTGTGGATGGAGAATAGCAAAGATGTATGTGTGAGCCCACACTCACTCCGGTCATGGATAGAGAATAGCAAAGAAGATAAGTTGGTTGAGGCACTTCTGGAATGTTACTTCTCTTCACATTTTGCGAGGGTTCTTCAGCATACAAAGGTTAGTAAGATCTGGTTAATTTATGCATATAGCATGTTAAACTTGTATTTTGAAAAATACTCTGATGTAAAATTTTTAAAATTCCACTGCGCACTGTTTTTTCAACAATTGGTATCAAAGCCATGGTTTTTACATAAATTTACGAGCTTGTGATCATGTTATATGTATAAATTTTGTGATCTTAATCTCTCATATGCTTGAATTTAATTTTATAGATGGATTATGTGGTGAATGTTTATTAATTAATTATGGTTGATTAAATTCTTATTTAATTAATTATTAATTAATTAATTTATACCAGTTATGGTTCCTTAGAGGTGAGAATGAGTATCTAGGTTTTTCATGTAATTAGATGGCGGGCTATCATCTCCGTCTAGAAATTGTTATTTAATGTTAAATTTATAAGAATTTTGTAATTAAATAATTATTCAAAGAAGACGGATCTAGAAGAATGATGATGGCGTACCCAGGTATTTCTTGAGTCTCTAATTTTTGTTTTTGAATTGTTGAAAATAAAATTGATGAATTCCACTAAAAATTGTATGTTATGGAATGGAAATTTCTGCTTGGTCGGCATGCCAAACCTCACAGTTCGGTAGGCCGATGGTCACAGATTGATAGGCCAAACTTATGGTTCGGCAGGCCGTCAGTGGGGCAGAAATCTAGTGGCAAGTCAAACTTTTATGAGTTGGCAGGCCGATCTTCCTAATCGGCAGGCTGATGGAACATGACCGGCAGGCCGATCACCCAGATCGGCCTGCCGACCGAGAGCTGGAAAATTTCCAAAAAAGGTGTAGTCTTTTTGATGTAGTTTTAATTTTATTTTTGGGACAATTCTGAGAAACATTAAATTTGGATATGACCAAAAATATGAAATATTCGATTCATACAGGATTGAAGACTTGAAAATGAGAATTACATGAAGAAGGATATAGCTTGAGGATTCAAGGATGAAGAATCAATAATATATTTCGATTATTCTCTTGTAATCTTAGTTTTCTATTCTCTAGGGTGGAGCCATAATATTATGATTATTTATTATTTTGCTTGTAGCTTTGCTTAATTGCTTTGCTTGTCTGCATTATAATATGATTTGCCATGTATATTGATAACATGTCATATAGAATAGGGAGTGCCACTCATATTAAAATTGTTCATGCATATTCTTAAAATAAAACCTTGATTTCAAAAGATTGAGTGGGAGAAGCTTTTCGAAGAGAGGACCTAAGGCCTCCATCGTTGGTTCATAGGCAGAACATGGTGGTCCTAACCCCTAGGAAGGGATTTCTATCATGTACCAGATTGGATCTCTGAGACGATAAGGTATTTTAGCATGATTTATGGTTGCATACCCTTAGGTGATGATTATAAATCATGGATAAAATATTGAAACGATGGTTATACACTCACATTAATTTTATTATTAACCTCTCCTAGGAGCTATGTTAATAAAATTAATGGCCAAAGAAACGATTATTAATATATGCTAGATCATACGGGTCCTGGATGGCATATATTAATCAGGAGGAAATCCGTGTTCTTAATTGAATTTGGCATGACTCCCCTAGGAGCTTGTTGAATTCTGAGTTGGGAATTATCGTTGTAAGGTTGTGATATTTTTAAGGTTTTGACACATAAACACATATGTATTTTTTACATAATTGTGTTATCTTAGTAAATTATTATCATATGTTTGCTTATGTTTGGTATATAATTCTTTATTGTAGATTAAAAATGTCTAAAAATGCTTTATCATCGATACTTGACAAAAACCTATTAACCGGTGAGAACTATAATGATTGGAAACGGAATCTGGATATCGTCCTATCCTTTGAGAAACTGAAATATGTACTGACAACCCCTTGTCCTCCCGAGCCTACGGGGGACTTAACTAATGAGCAATTCCAAGCATATGATTGCTGAAAAGATGCTAATGATAGGCCCGCTGTTATGTTATAGCTAGCATGAATAACGTGCTGCAGGCTCAACATTAGATTATGAGACTGCGAAGCAGATCTTGGATAATCTTGAGGATATGTTTGGAGGCCAGGCCATAACAAAGCGGCAAGGGGCACTTCAAAAACTTCTTAACTATAGATAGAGGTCGGGGACATCTATAAAGGAGCATATGATGTTGGTCATGGGTTACCTCACTGAGGCTTAAACCAATAGAGCTGACATCGATGCTAAAACTCAGATGACTATGGTATTTGAAACTTTGTCTAATGAATTTATTCCATTTAGAGCTACTTTTAATTTAAGCAATAGACGGGATATGACCTTAACAGAACTGATGAAACAGTTACAAGAGTTTGAACTGCTGATCAGGGAGTCTCCTGCAAGTAGTGAGGCCAACATGGTAGCTGCTTCTGGTTCGAATCTCAACTCTAGGAATGGAAAGAAGCAACGGGCCAAGAATGGGAAGTCTTCTATTCTTGCTACCACCAAGAGCAAGAAGAAGAAGAAGAAGAACCCAAAGAAGGTTAAGTGCTTCTTCTGTGGAAAGGTCAGACATATCAAGAAGCATTGCAAGGACTTCCTTTCCAAAGGAGGTAAGTGTGATCTTCTATATTTAGAAACTTGTTTGGTTGAGGAATCTAGTGACATTTGGGTCATAGATTTCGGTGCAACTAATCATGTTTGTGTTTCTCTACAGGGGTTCAAAGAAACGAGAAGTCTGCTGCATGAAGACTTCACGCTTCGGATGGGCGATGGATTCTTGGTCTCAGCGGAAGCAGTGGGAGACGTCCATCTTTACTTTGATAATTATAAGAATTTATTTTTGCAAGATTGTTTTTATGTTCCTAAATTTAAAAGGAATTTAATTTCTGTAGCTTGTTTATTTAAAGACTCCTACTTGGTTTCTTTTAATGATAAAGTGGTGATTCGTAAAAACAAATCTTTTATCTGTTCTGGATGGATGCAAAATAATCTATATTTGATTAAACCTAAGATGGACTTATTGCTTAATGCTGAGATGAATGATATTGCTCTAAAAGACTTAAAAATTCTCACTCTAATAAAACTTATCTTTGGCATTTACGCCTTGGTCATATTAACCTGAATAGGATTCAAAGGTTGGTAAGGGATGAACCTTTAAGTCACTTAAAGGTAGAATCTATACCACAATGTGAATCTTGTTTGGAGGGTAAAATGACCAAAAGACTATTCAGGTCTAAGGGCAATAGGGCTGAAGGGGTTCTAGAACTTCTGTATAGTGATGTTTGCGGACCGATGAACATCCGGGCACGAGGAGGGTATGAGTACTTCGTCACTTTTATTGACGATTACTCAAGATATGGGTATGTGTACCTGATGCACCACAAAAGTGAAACTTTTGACAAGTTTAGGGAGTTTCAGGCTGAAATGGAAAAGCAATTGGGTAGACCCATAAGGGCACTTCGATCCGATCGAGGTGGAGAATACCTTTCTGATGAGTTCTTGGGACACTTATTAGAGAATGGGATTTTATCCCATTTGATTACGCCGGGCACTCTGCAGCTGAATGGCATAGCGAAGAGAAGAAATAGGACTTTGTTGGATATGATTAGGTCCATGATGAGTTATTCATCATTACCTTTATCCTTTTGGGGATATACACTACAAACCGCATGTTATCTTTTGAACAATGTGGCTTCAAAATCGGTCCCTAAAACTCCTTACGAGTTGTGGATGGGTAGGAAGACATCCTTAAACTATATTTGCATATGGGGATGTCTGGCTCATATCCTATTTATTGATTCCAAATAAGTTGGAAGCACGTTCGGAAGTTTGCGTGTTGTAGGATATCCAAAAGGGACTAAAAGGGGTTATTTTTATAACCCAAAGGAAAATAAAGTCATGGTTTCAACTAATGCAACTTTCCTTGAGGAGAGTTACATGGGCAACTTTAAACCTCGAAGCAAAGTGGTGCTTGAGGAGTTAAGGACTGATCTGATAACTCCGGAGGTTTCGAATGAAACTATTCCGATCAGTGTAGAAAAAACAAACAAACCTGAACAACAACCTCAGGGGCTTCGACGTAGTGGGAGGATCGAGCGCCAACCTGAGAGGTATATGTTCAATGGGGAGGTCTTCTTGGCTGAACCGGATGAACATGACAGGGATCCTTATACTTACGTAGAAGCTATGGAGGATGTTGATTCAAAACTCTGGACAGAGGCCATGAACATTGAGATGAAGTCTATGGAGACTAATCAGGTCTAGGAGCTTGTAAATCTTCCCGAAGGGGTAAAACCCATAGGGTGTAAGTGGATCTACAAGAGAAAAAGAGGAGTGGATGGAAAGGTCAAAACCTTTAAGGCTAGACTGGTAGCTAAGGGTTATACGCAAAAGGAAGGAATCGATTATGAGGAAACCTTTTCGCCTGTAGCCATGCTTAAGTCTATCCGGATTCTCTTGTCCATAGTTGTCACTCTCGACTACAAGATTTGACAGATTGATGTCAAGACAGCTTTTCTGAATGGCTATCTTGATGAGTCCATTTATATGGAACAACCAGATGGGTTCAAGGTCACGGGTCAAGAGGGTAAGGTTTGTAGGCTGCTAAAGTCAATTTATGGACTTAAGTAGGCTTCTCGTTCTTGGAACATAAGATTTGATTAGGTGATCAAGACTTATGGGTTCTCACAAAATGTGGATGAACCATGTGTTTACAAACACATTAAGGATGGGAAGGAGGTTTTTCTACTACTCTATGTAGATGACATATTGCTAATTGGCAATGACGTTAGGGCATTGTCATCGGTCAAATTATGGTTGACCAAGCAGTTTGACATGAAGGATTTGGGTGAGGCTAATTTTGTTCTCGATATCCAGATATTTCAGGATAGGAAAAACAAAATGATAGCTTTGTCCCTGGTCGGCTACATAAATAAAATTCTCAGGAGGTTTGTAATGCAGGATTCCAAGAAAAGTGGGCAACCATCTAGGTCTGGAATTACTCTTTCTAAGAAAGACTCTCCAAAGTCTTATGAAGAAAGAGAATACATGAAGAAGGTGCCTTATGCTTCGGCAGCGAGTAGTCTCATGTATGCCATGCTTTGCACACGACCGGATATTAGTTATGCGATCGGGATTGTAAGTCGATTTCAGGCGGATCCAAGACCGAACCATTGGGTTGCGGTAGAGCATATTTTCAAGGACCTGAGAAGGAATCGAGGGTATATGCTTGTGTATTCGGGTAAGGACTTAACTCCTCTAGGATACACTGACTTGGATTTTCAATCTTGTCTGGATTCTAGGAAATAGACTTTGGGTTTTGTGTTTACTCTGGGCGGCGGTGCCATCAATTGGAGAAGTGCTAAACAAGATTGCACTTTGGATTCAATGATGGAAGCCGAGTATGTGGCAACTAGTGATGCTTCGAAAGAAGCAGTGTGGCTCCACAAGTTCCTTGGGGATCTTGAGGTAGTTCCTGGTATGGATAAGGCGATATCACTATACTGTGATAACAGTGCGGTGGTAGCTTATGCTAAGGAACCAAGATTTCATAAGAAGAGTAAGCATATTGATCGAAAGTATCATGTGATAAAGGACTTCATTGAGGGCGGGCATGTCACGGCGTGCAAGATCGAGTCAGAGGACAATTTAGCCAATCCATTTGCGAAAACACTTACTAGGAGAGTCTTGGAGAAGCAAGTGGAAGCTATGGGGATGCGAGATTTGTCATATTTACTCACTTAGTGCAAGTGGAAGATTGTTACATATGTATGCCCTAAGGAGTAAAATGTAATAACTTTTTGGAGACATTTTTATCAATAAAGAATTTATTTATTATTTATATACCAAATCTTGTCCTCTTTACATTCATATTTGTTGAATGTATGTTAAGCAAACAATAGTCTTTGACTGTCGGTCTAAACCTTAAGAATTGGGCATATGATGGACGGATTATGCGGAAAACATGATTCCTAAGGTGATGGTCTAAATCATAAGATCCGCAATCGATGGAATAAAGTTTTATTCATGCAAAGATTGTTATGTTGTTCATATCCTTTTTGGGAGATGGTTTGTCTTGACCATCAGAGGTGGACTCCGTGAATAGAAGCATTGGCACGTTGTCATAGGTGATGATATGTTGGATCGGGATATAAAGTGAATTGATTTGGATTAATAATTCTGTCTCGGCAAATCGATTCACTTTAGATAATCATTTGTCTTGTATCTTAATCTTGAGATGAATAGTGGGCCCGTTGTCTTGGCTTGTATCTTTTGATGTACCAAAGGGTGACACCCATATCTTAATAGCGGTATGCATGCCAGTACGTTGGAGGCATGACTCTTGATAGCATAGACCTGTTATTCATAGATATGGAATCCATAGCTCCTCTTTAGGAGCAATGACATCCTCTTATATATGTTATTTTGTAATTGGAAAACTAGAGCGCTCAACCATTTGGATACATAGGTGTAACCGAATGGTATATTGTCATTGGATAGTAAGTTTTTTGATGGTGAGATAATGGAACGTAAGATAAAAATAATCGGGAAGGTAAGACAGAACTTGTCCTTAAGCCAATTATGGATTATCATATGGGAATACGATACAGTATGATATCTCATGAAGACTTAGTTATTCGAGCTTCGTAATTCTATGTAGTTCGAGAGTGCAGCTCCAAGCTTTTAGTAGAGTAGCGTTGGAGTTGATAATTATGAAATGTATATCTAGGATATTGGGTTTCATAATTATCAGGAGCTTGAACTATATAGGTCCATTTGGTCCCCTTTGCTGGCTCACAACATCCTGTAACGACACGGCGTGCTTTTCCAATAATTGGTAACTTATGTCGGATTTATTAGATTGGTTGAAATTTAGAAGAATCAAATAATTCATGTCTGTTTGTCGGTTGAATTAATTTTGTGATAAAAATTAATTAAAGATAAACTTGTTGAATTATAAGGATCGGATAATTCTTGTCTGTTTGTCGGTTGATTTAATTTTGGATAAAATTAGGTCAAGATAAACTTGTAGAATTATTGGGAATTAATTTATTTTCTTTGAGATTATCTAGATAAAGTTATTTTGGTCAGCTAACTTCTTTATTGGATTATTTGAATTAAAACTAAGACTTTATCCTACAGAATCTCGGGTGGAAAATAAAAGATTCGCAAGATTTTTATTCGATAGTTTGGCCTGTCGATGGACGTGTTCGGCCTGTCGATGGGGCCTGTTTGGCCTACCGATCCGGTGGTTCGGCCTGCCGATCAGCGTAGGATAAGATCACGCGTTTCCACGCAGATCTTATCAGATATTGATCTGAACTTGATTCTGTTTTGAGTTTTTGAGACCTAATCTGATAAGGACTGACCCTAGGACCAATCTCTATATAAAGGGAATAAGTCTTAAGAGTTACTCAGATCAATCGAGAGATTAAGAGTGATACTCTGCTAGTGAGAATCTAAAAACTCCCTGAGAGCTTTTGTTCACAAATCACGAACACTTGCTTTGGGTTCTCTCAATTGGTTGGAAGGAGAGTCACCTAATGGAAGAGCTGTACATGTGAGCCCACACTCACTCCGGTCGTGGATAGAGAACAGCAAAGATGTACGTGTGAGCCCACACTCACTCTGGTCGTGGATAGAGAATAGCAAAGAAGACCTTTTGGTTGAGGCTCTTTTGGAACGTTACTTCTCTTCACGTTTTATGAGGGTTCTTTGACATACAAAGTTTAGTAAGATCTGGTTAATTTATGCATATAGAATGTTAAACTTGTGTTTTGAACAATACACTGATGTAAAATTTTTGAAATTTCGCTGCGCACCGTTTTTTCTAACATGAAGATACAAGGATAAAGAACCGATACTATGTTTCAATTGATCTCTTGTAATATTTAATTTCTTTTCTCTAGGGTGGAACCATAATATTACGACTGTCTATTTTTATTTTGCTTATGGCTTTGCATGATTACTTTGCTTGTTTGCATTATAATTGATTTACCATGTATGTTGATAATAATCATATAGAATAGGGAGTGTCGCTCACTAAAAATTGTTCATGCATGTTTAAAACAAAACCTTAGTTTCAAAAGATTGAGTGGGACAAGGTTTTTGAAGAGAGGACCTACGGCCTCCACCATTCGTCTATAGGTAGCACATAGTGGTCCCGACCCCTAGGAAGAGATTTCATCATGTACCGGGTTGAATCTTTGAAAGGATAATTTATTTTAGTATGATCTATTGTTACACACCCTAGGTGGCGATTATAGATCATGGATAAAATAGTTGAAATGATGGTTATACACTTAAGTTAATTTTATTATTAACCTCCTCTAGGAGCTCTGTTAATAAAATTAATGGCCAAAGAAAATGATTATTAATATATACTGAATCAGACTCCTGGATAGCATATATTAATTAGAGGGGATCTATGTTCCTAATTGAATTTGGCAACTCTCCCCCAGGCGGCTTATTAAATTCTAAGTTAGAAATTATTGTTATAAGGATGTGATATTTTCAAGGTTTTGACACATAAATACAATTATATGTTTACTTGATTGTGTTACCTTACTAAACTATTATGGATTGTTTGCTTATATTTGGTATATAAATCTTTATTGTAAATTAAAATGTCTAAAAATGCTTTATCTTCAATACTTGATAAAAGCCAATTAGTTGGTGAAAATTACAATGATTGGAAGAGGAACCTAAACATTGTCCTTTCCTTTGAGAAACTAAAATTTATGCTCACAACATCGTGTCCTCCCCAACCTACCGGTGAATCCACTAATGAGCAGATCCAAGCGTATGATCAATAGAAAGATACTAATGATCAGGCCCGTTGTTATGTTATGGCTAGCATAAATAACATGCTATAGACTCAACATGAAGATTATGAGACTGCAAAATAGATCATGGATAATCTTGAAGACATGTTTGGAGGCCAAGCCATAAGAAAATGGCAAAGGGAACTTTGAAAACTTTTGAACTGCAAACAAAAATTGGGGACTCCTATGAAGGATCATATAATGTTAGTCATGGGCTACCTTGCTGAGGCTCAAGACCATGGAGTTGAAATCGATGTCGAGTCATAGATGACTATGGTTTTTGAGACTCTATAGTTCATCCATTTAGAGCTTCATACAGTTTGAGCAATAGACAGGATGTGACCTTAATGGAGTTGATGAAGAAGTTACAAGGGTTTAAAAATCTGATCAGGGAAACTCCTAGGGGTGGTGAGGCCAACTTAGCAGCTGCATCTGGTTCCAATCCTAAACTAGGGAATGGAAGGAAGCAGAGGGCTAAGGATGAGAAGGTTAGGCACATAAAAAAGAATTGTAAAGGCTTCCTGTTTAGCAAAACAGGTGCAAACCTTTGGTAATTGAAACTTGTTTAGTTGAAGAATCAAGTGACACTTGGATCATAGATTCTAGAGCAACTAATGATGTTTGTGTTTCTCCGCAGGGGTTTAAAGAAACAAGAAGTCTGCTACATGAGGACTTCACACTTTACATAAGCAATGGATCCTTGGTGTTGGCTGAAGCAGTGGGAGACGTCAATCTTTATTTTGATAATTATAGGACTTTGGTTTTATGAGATTGTTTTAATGTTCCTAAACTAAAAAGGAGTCTAATATCTGTAGCTTGTTTATTTAAAGATTCTTATTTAGTTTCTTTTAATAATAAAGTGGTGATTACTAAAAACAAATCTTTTATATGTGATGGATGGATGCAAAACAATCTATATTTTATTAAACCTAAGATGGACATATTGCTTAACACTAAAGTTAATGATAATAACTTTAAAAGATAAGACTTCTTCACTCTAATAAGACCTATCTTTGGCATTTATGACTAGGTCATATTAGCCTAAATAGGATTCAAAGGTTCGTAAAGGATGGACCTTTAAGTCACTTAAAGGTGGAATCTATACCATAATGTGAAGCTTTTTTGGAGAGCAAAATGACTAAAAGACCATTTGGGTCTAATGGCAATAAGGCCGAAGGAGTTCTAGAACTTGTGCATAGTGATGTTTGTGGTCCCATGAACATCCAGACATGAGGAGAGTATGAGCACTTTGTCACTTTTATTGATGATTACTTAAGGTATGGGTATGTCTACCTAATGCATCATAAAAGAAAAACTTCTGACAAGTTTAGGGAGTTTCAAGCTAAAGTAAAAAAGCAATTAGGTAAACCCATAAAGGCACTTGATCCGATCGAGGTGGTAAATATCTCTTTGATGAGTTCTTGAAACACTTATTAGAGAATGGGATTTTATCCCATTTGACTGCGCTAGGGACTCTGTAGTAGAATGGCGTAGCTGAGAGAAGGAATGGGACTTTATTGGACATGGTTAGGTTTATGATGAGTTATTCGTCATTACCTTTATCCTTTTGGGGATATGCACTGCAAACTGCATGTTATCTTTTGAACAATGTGCCTTCAAAATCGGTTCTTAAAACTCCTCATGAGTTGTGGATGGGGACAAAGACATCCTTAAACCATATTTGCATATGGGATATCCGGCTCATGTTTTGTATAAGGAAGCAAATAAGTTGGAAGTACATTTAAAAGTTTGTATATTTGTAGGATATCCAAAAGGGACTAAAGGAGGGTATATCTATAACCTAAAAGAAAATAAAGTCATGGTTTCAACAAATGCAACATTCCTTGAGGAAACTTACATGAACAACTTTAATCCTCAAAGTAAAGTTGTACTTAGGGAGTTGGCAAGTAATTCAGTCACTTCGGGGGTTCCTGTAGAAACCAATCCAATCAATGTAGAAAAACCAACTGAACAACAATCTAAGGGGCTTCGGCTTAGCGGGAGGATCGGGCGTCAACTCGAGTGGTATATATTCAATAGTGAAGCCTACTTGGCTAAACCAGTTGAACATGATAGGGATCCTTATACTTACGAAGAGGCTATGAAGCCTGTTAATTAAAAACTCTGGACAAAAGCCATGAACACTGACATGAATTCTATGGAGACTAATCAGGTCTCAGAACTTATGGATCTTCCCGAAGGGGTAAAACCCATAGGATATAACTGGATCTACAAGAGAAAGAGAGGAGCAGATGGAAAAGTCAAAACCTATAAGGCTAGATCGGTAGCTAAGGGATACACGCATAAGGAAGGAATCGATTATGAAGAAGCCTTTCGTGTATAGCCATACTTAAGTCCATCTGCATTCTTTTATCCATAGCTGCCACTCTTGAATATGAGATTTGGTAGATGGATGTCAAGATGACCTTTCTGAATGGCTATTTTGATGAGTTCATAAATATGGTACAACAAGACGAGTTCAAGGCTAAGGGTCAAGAGGGTAAGGTTTGTCATATGCTAAAGTTAATTTATAGACTTAAGTAGGCTTCCCATTCTTAGAACATAAGATTTGATTAGGTGATCAAGACTTATGGGTTCAAACAAAATATGGATGAACCATGTGTTTGCAAACACATTAAGGATGGGAAGGTGATTTTTCTACTGCTCTATGTAGATGATATTCTATTGATTGGCAATGACATTGGGGCATTGTCATCAGTCAAATTATGGTTGACCAAGCAGTTTGACATGAAAGACTTGGGTAAGGCTAATTATGTTCTCGTTATCCAGATCTTTCGGGATAGGAAAAACAAAATGATAGCTTTGTCCCAAAGGGCCTACATAGATAAAATTTTCACGAGGTTTGCAATGCAGGATTCCAAGAGAGGTGAGCAACCATTTAGGTCTAGAATTTTCTAAGAAAGACTCACGAAAGTCTGATGAAGATAGAGAATACATGAAGAAGTGCCTTGTGTTTTGGCAGTGGGTATTCTCATGTATGCCATGGTTTGCATACGACCAGATATTTGTTATGCAGTCAGGATAGTAAGTCAGTTTTAGTTGGATCCAAGATCGAACCACTGGGTTGCGGTCAAGCATATTTTCAAGTACCTGAGAAAGACTCGAGGGTATATGCTTATGTATTCGGGTGAGAATTTAGTACCTCTAGGATACACTGATTTGGATTTCCAATTTTATCCAGATTTGAGAAGATCGATTTCTAGTTTTGTGTTTGCTCTGGGCGGTAATTCCATTATTTGAAGAAGTGTCAAGCACGATTGCACTTCGAATTCAACAATGGAAGCTAAGTATGTGGCAGCTAGTGATGCTTCGAAAGAGTAGTGTGGCTTTGTAAGTTCCTTGGAGATCTTGAGGTAGTTCCTAGCATGGATAAGGCAGTATCGTTGTATTGTGATAACATTGCCGTGATAGTTAATGCTAAGGAACCAAGATTTCACAAGAAGAGTAACCTTATTGATCGAAAGTATCATGTGATAAAGGACTTTGTTGAGGGAGGGCATGTTGTTGTATGCAAAATTACATCTGAGGATAATTTAGCTAATCCATTCACAAAGATGCTAACTACAAGGGTTTTTTAGAGGCATTGGGAAGCTATGAAGATGAAAGATGTCAAATTTACTAACTTAGTACAAGTGGAAGATTGTTAGGCATGTATGCCCTAAGGAGTAAAATGTTGTAATATGTTTATGGAGATATTTTATCAATAAAGAATTTATTTATTATTCATATACTAAATGTTGTCCTCTTTATGTTTATATTTATCGAATGTATAATAAGCAAACAAAAGCTTGAGACTGTCAGTCTAAACCTTTAAGAATTAAGCATAAGACATGATTTTAAAGGTGACGGTCTAAATCATAAGATCCACAATCAAGGGAATATAGTTGGGTGTTTTATGCATGCTAACATTGTTATATTGTCTACATCCTTAATGGAAGATGGCTTGTCTTAGTCATCGGAGTTGGACTCCATGAGCAAAAACATTAGTACATTGTTATAGGTGACGATGTATTGGATCGAGACATAAAGTGTAATTGATTTGGATTAATAATTTTGTTTGTGCAAATCAACTCACTTTAGACAATCACTTGTGTAGTATCTTAATCTTGAAATGACTAATGAGCCCGTTATCTTGACTTATGCTTTTTGATGTACCATAGGATGATATCCTGACTTTATGATGGTATGTATAGCAGTATATTCGAGACATGACTCTTGATAGCGTAGACCTAATATTCATAGATATAGAATCTATAAATCCATTGGTGGAGTCAATGCTATTCTCTTATATGCGTTGTCTTGTAATTGAAAGCTTGGAGCACTCAACCATTTGGATGTATAAGTGTAACCAAATGACATACTATCTTTGGATAGTAAGTTTTTCCAATGGTGAGATAATGCAACATAAGATAAAAATAATCAGGAAGGTAAGATGGAATTTATCCTTAAACCGATAATGATTATCCTATAGGGATACGACATATTATGATATGTTATGGACACTTAGCTAATTTGGAGCTTCGTAATTTTATGTAGTTTGAGAGTGCAGCTCTAAGCTTTTAGTGGAGTAGCATTAGAGTTGATAATTATAAAATATGTATATAGGATATTACATTTTATAATTATTGAGGCTTGAACTATATAGGTCCATTAGGTCTCCTTTGCTAGCTCATAATAAATCCTATAACGATACGACGTGCTTTTCTAATAAATTGGTGACTTATGTTAAATTATTAAATTGGTTGAAACTCGATATGATCAAATAATTCATGTCTGTTTATCGATTGAATTAATTTTGTAAATTAATTCAAGATAAACTTGTTGAATTATCGGGAATATTTTATTTTCTATGAGATTATTCAAATATAGCTGTTTTAATTATATAACTTTTCTATTAGGTTATTTGAATTAAAACTGAGGCTTTATCCAAAGAATCTCAAGTGAGAAATAAAAGATTCTCGAGGATCATATTATTGCAAGTTTGGTAAGCCGATCTGCTAGTTCGGCCTGCCGATGCAGTAAGTTTGGTAGGCCAATCTGTTAGTTTAGATTGCCGATCTAACGATAATCTGTTTACACATTTTACATGTGATTTGATAAGAATTTGATTTAGATTCGAATTTTTGAGGCCCTATCTGATAATAACTTACCCTGGGTCTGACCTCTATAAATAGGGAGTGAGTTTTCTCAGTTATTTAGATCAGTTAAGAAGTTAAGAATGAGTACTCTACTTTGAGAAACTCTCAAACTTTCTGAGGGCTATTGTTAACAATCAAGAAGTTTGGCTTTAGGTCTTCTCAATTGGTTGGAAGGAGATCGGGGAAGATCTGTACAACGTGTACTCACACACACTATAATCATGGATAGAGAATAGCAAAGCAGACCAGTTGGTTGAGGCCCTTCTAGAACATTCTTCTCTTCACTAATTGCAAGAGCTCTTTGATATAAAAAAGGTTAGTAAGATCTGATTAATTTATGTATATAGGATGCCACACTTGTGTTTTAGAAAATACTCTGATTTAAAATTTTTAAAATTATGTTGCGTACTTGTTTTTCAATAGTCTTTACATCCATTTAGTGTAACTCTAAGTTATAATGAGCAAACAAATCCATAATGATCCTCAACGAGTCTTGTTTGGGACAGGTGAAAAAGTCTCTTTATAATCAATGCCATCTTATTGAATAAAACTTTTGAAAATAAGAGTGACTTTATATCATTCTATATTGCCGTTAGAATCATGTTATTTGAACCCATTTACACCCAGATCTTTTTCAACCTTTAAGCAATTTAAGGAGATCCCAAACTTTATTTTGATGTATAGATTTCAACTCATTTTTCATAGTATCAATCTACTTAATAATGTCATCACCTTCTATGGCTTGTGTAAATGAAGCTAGATCTTTTTTAATTCTGAAGTTACTTTCTGATTCTTATAGATAAACTAAATAATCATCCAAAATAACTGACTTTTTTTCTCTTTGAGATCTTCTTAATATTATTTCTTATGGTTCATATACGATAGGCTCATCAATGATAATTTCACTGTGAGGAATATATACATTCATTTGTTATTCTTGAATATTGTTATTTCGCTCAACAATAATAAGAGCAATAGTTCCAGAAGTTACAAGTATAGAGCTTGCACTCTAACTTCTTGAATAACCACATTTTGTAGTTCAATTATCCCACTGACCTCACCACTTTCTATGAACCTACCATCTTCACTTTCAACAATTCTTATACTATACGTAGGACAAGAAAATTTATACCCTTTGTATTTTACAGGATAACCAATGAATAAACCACTAGTTATTCAAAAATCCAATTTCTATCATGTGAATTTTATTTTATTTTATTTTATTTTTTGCTTTTGTTAGCACGTAAATGTCTTAAACTAGGTTTCCAACCTGTTTATAGTTTAAAAGGAGTTTTTGGAACTCTTTCAGCATACACATTGCCGTTCTAAAGACTCCATGTATTACTAAATATATTCCTAACCATTTCTATTATTGTATAATTATGCCTTTTAGATACACCATTTTGTACTACAATTTTGTAGAAGTTTAGTAAAATAGACCTAGACATTGTGTTGATTCATTACACTTTTCATAGTATTTACCACCTCTATCAAAATTTACAATTTTTATCTTTTGTAAAAAAATCTCCCAACTTCAGTAATGTAAAACTCAAGTAGGTCTATAAATTGAGATTTGGCATGCAATAAATAAATATAACCATAATGAGAAAAATCATCAATAAAAGGGATAAAATACTTCTCTCCACCAAAAGATAGAATATCAAAAGGTCCACAAATGTGTGTGCAGTCTCAAGAAACTGTGAACTTATTGTGGCCTTTTTCTTAGTGTGTTATTTAGTATATTTTCCTTTAACACAATCAACACATACTCTAAGATCAGCAAAATCTAAAGTTGGAAGAATCATGCTAATCATTCCATTCTTTTGTTAGATATATGAGATAAAAATTTATGCCATAAAAACTCAAATACTCAATTATTAAACCACAAAATAATGATACAATCTTAGAAAGGTTTCAACAAAAATATTATCACAATTAAACTCATCTATCCTATCAAAAAAAGATTTCAGAACGAATGGAATGATTGTTCTTAAGAAAACTGAAAGATTCATTAGTAAACTTAAAGGAAAATCCAACTTGTCTAGTTACATAAAGAGACTAAGTTGCAAGAACAAAAGGGTATATAAAGAGTTTAGAACAAATCCAAATGATGTCTAGTATCTAAAATTAGACCATAAGTACCAATGCCTTCAAATGTAGCTTTATCTTTATTTCCCATGTAAGCAAATATTTCATTTGGCTCTATAGTTTGGATCATAAGGAATCTATGTATCATTTTAGAGATATGAATGGCTGAGTCGGTATCAATCTACTAAGTATTATAAGAAATTTGTAAGATTTAATTCAAAACATATGAAAGCACAAGACTCATATTTCTTTTCAAACCAAGCTTTACATTTTTGACAATCTTTCTGCTGGTGCCCAGGCTTTCGCGGAAATGACAGTATCATTTTTTGTGTTCCTTGTTTTAGATTTAATAAGCATCTTTGGAGGATTCATTCAACTTATAATCCTTGCTTTTTGCTCTTTTTCAACTTCTTCTTAGAATATTTTTTAGCCTCATGATGAGTTGTAAGATTAATAGAATATGCCTTTTATTTTCCAACCTTGTCTCCTCTTAAACACGTAAACAAGCATATTAGCCAATTCATTAACATTCTACTTATCCTTGGTAGTGTTGTAGTGAATTTGAAATGGCCCATAAAGTTCAAAATCCAAAGAGTTACAATAAATTATACTAAAATGTACTCCACAGTTCATGCTGGCTATGAGAACCATCAAAACTTCATGATAATCAATTTACCCATTAATGTTATAGCACGTAACTTATCAGCGATTTGTAAATTCACTCCCACAATATTGATGAATTCCTTTGCATTATCAATAATGGGAAGAGTTGTTTGAACATTGTTCGCAACTGTCATTTACATAAATATCAGGCTTAATATAACTTCCCTTACGAACGTCATAGGGCACATTAACTTTCACCATTATCTCTTAGATTACTTAGCGAAAAAATCCGAACACATATTATTATCTTATTACTAACCAAGAATTTCGATTTAAATTTTTTTGCAATAATTAATTCCCCTACACAAGCATATGAAATAAAACTTACATCTTATATGCCTATATCAACTAACAAACAGTTTATTGCCAAGTATACTATCAGTATACCATATGATTGCAACATCAATTAGATACATTATCTAAGTTGTACGGCTTTTCCTCCCCAATTAACTTGACAAAACACCAAAGGCATTCGGTTAACCGACTATCCATAGAAACAAGTAGTCCTTAAAACAATAAATACAAGGAAACATGTAAACATACAACCAAGTTTGTAACACACATATCATCATAGTCCATAACCCAATAAACATAATAAAGAGTTTATGAAAGTAGAAAAAGCGTTATAATAAGTTTTGTAAAGGGTGGAATTAAGCTTAAGACAATATTGTTATTTCATTTCATGGTGTGACTCTGTTTTCCAACACTATATTCATTGTACATACACTTGTCCATCCATCCTACATCTTAGGCTATTTAGTCTTACCTTTATATACAACATGATATAAAACTATATAAGTAAAAGCTTAGTAAGTACATAATTATCCTAACAATATCACATGAGAGATTACGTAGGCACATGTATATTTTTTTCATCATAAAAAATGTAGGAGTGGTTGTAGACAAATCATAAGAACTTCTCCCTTAGCCTTTTAAGGAAAAAAAACATTGTTAATATCATTTGTGTGCTGTCACGAGAGGAGAAAGAGATAGTTAATCCCAATCCAAATGTGACAAGTATACCTTGTAGGACTCACATTGTCAATGGGGTGTGTCATGCCTTGTTTAAGTGTTACATATAGATGGATATATACTTTCTTCTAAAACGTTGTAATGAAACAACTGAGAAAAGCAATCGTTTAAAACATCCTTTGAAAAATCGTCACAAAAGTCCTTGAAAAAGAAATGTTTAAAGATATACATGTTAACATCTCTCCCACACTTTTCATCGTTTTTATCATGTTGCAAGTGCAAATGTGTTTACTTGGTATGTGTTGGGTTTGGTGCCCTAAAAGCTGTGACATTGTACATATTGTTAATAAATAAATAAAATGACATTTATTATTATTTTGGTTGATTATATGTATTATGAATACATTTATAAACATCAAGAAAATTCCATGATTATTTATGTGACTATAAATTTAGCATATAAGTGTTATTTGCTTGGGGATAAAATTTATAGATAATAATCTAAATAGTCCGTAATAATTAATTAAAGTTTGGGATCTTTAATTAAAAATTACAAGTACGGTCCAATCTCATCTAAAATGAAATAGTCATTATCCGGACTATTAATGTAGAGACATTGGGTTGGAGGTACTTTATATAATGAGATTATATAGGACTGGACCAGATAAATTATGAATCTCTAATAATCATCCGTTACAAATAGAGTATTCAAATTTATCACTATGATGATCATATATTTGACAGTCTTAATCCTGAGTATTTATTAGACTCCTATTTATTACATTATGTTTTTTGACTTGCATGGTAAGATTTGTCTAAGCACAGATTGTAACTTAGCATCTTGGAAACATAAAGTAATAAATGGTTGGGAATAATATTATACAGATATGGAATCCATTCCTTCCCTATGGAAGTTAGAAAAATAGTTCTCTTGAGTGATAATTCAAGGTTTGAACAATAGAGCGCTCGTTCATAATAAGATTATGAATTAATTTTTCATTAGAGAATTATTGGAACTCAAGGATAAAGAGGTAATAAGAGAGGTAAACGGAAATTGAACCTAGCTCTTATTATGAACTATTTATGGAGGACTGACTTATATGTAATGATTATATCAATGGACTACTCGTTAATTTTCTTTGAGTAATTATACTATAATCTCAAGAGTTCAGTTTCGGGTTTTTAGTGGAGTAACACTGAAACTAATAAATTTGACACATTAATTAAAGAGTTTAATTAAATGTCAAATTTATTGGAGCTTGGGTTATAGGTCCATAGGTCCCCACTACCACCTCTGTAACACTATATTGGATTTTGCGTAGAATGAATTATATATGTTTAATTTAGAATTTTTGAATTCTAAATTAATTTTTCACACTTGAATTATTAACGTGACACAGAAAAATGTTTTCTGTGACACATAATGTAATGTGATAAATGTTGTCACATTTAACTGAGCATTAGTTAATTAACTGATAATTGTTAAAATCTATTCTTAAATAAATATGATTTATTTTTGAATTTAGATTTGGATATATATATATATATGGTTTTGAACCAAATCTTTATATATATATATATATAAGATTTTATAATATATTAATATATATATATATATATTAATATAATATTATAATTAAAAAAAAAAAAAGAAGGGGAAAGCCGTGAATGAGATTCACGCTTCCCCCAACACACACACATATATATATATACATATGTGAAGACCGAATCACAGGTTGTGATTCGGTCAAAGAAAGAAAAAGAAAAAAAAAAAAGGGAAAGTTTTTTTTTATATGTGCATATGTGTGTGAAGTGTTGACCGAATAAGGATTCGGGTAACAAGAAGTGAAACGGAAATGAAAAGAAGAATAAGGATTCGGGTAACAAGAAGTGAAACGGAAAAGAAAAGAAGAAAAAGGAAAGGAAAAGAAAAGGGAAAGAAAAATGACTAATGGCTCAGTTATAAAAAGGGAGAGATAACAGTTATCTCAGTAATTTTCATATAATTTTTAGAGAGAAAAACTGAGAGTTCTTCTCTAAAAAAAAAGGTCTGTCATCTCATGTGTTGAGTACATAGCAGATTCAGAAAAGTGTGAGGATAATTCATTCTTGCAGTTTGACGCCCACTCGTCTTTCCATTGGTGTGGAGGCCTGGTTTGGAAGATCGTGGTGTCAAAGAGGAAAGCTAGGATACCCTGATAGTCTTCAAAAGGTTAGTAAAAAAATTCCTAAAGCTTTCTGTAATTAAAATTATATATCTATTCCCAATAAAACAAAGTTTTCAGAAAATTTTTGTTTGTCAACGATCCGTTCCTTCCGCTGCATTTCATGTTTTAATTCCAACAAATGGCATCAGAGCGGGTTATAGCATATATAATTTTAATTAAACATGATTTTATTTTGATGATATCATGTTTTTGATGCATGTTTGTGGGCACTTTGCATCTTTATTAATTTTTATTCATGTGATGAATGGTTGTTTAATGAAAGGATTTTTGGTCGTTAATTATATGGTCCTTTTGGATTAATAATTTTTATTTTCAGTTTGATTAGATCAATCTGTGTAAACCCATAAAGGGGTATAGGCTTTTTGTAATTTATTATCATTATTTTTTCTTCTCTCCTCTCTTTCACTTGCTACACGTGGAGCGATGAAGAAAAAGATGTCCATTGGATTTTTTGGCCTAGTTAAGAACTATGGGCCTATCAGATTTCAAAGGCAATCAAGCAAATCGTTGCACAATATACCATTTGATGAAGACCACAAAATTGGAGCAGGGAATTATGTATAAATTACAAGAAGACCCCTGTAATTTTATTTTTTTTATTTTTATTCTTTGGGTTGTAATTTTAATTATCCAAAAGGACCCGGTCAAAAATTCATTGTTTATTTTTATTTTTATTTTCATATGATGATTGAGATAACATGTTCATGCATGATAACATGTCATCTAGGAAAGTGCCCACTTATAGTTATTGTAACATGACATGCATATGCTTAGCATATTATTTTTATAAAGGAGTTTATAAAATGAATTAATATGTGTTAGCATTAATTTAATAAGATTAAATTAATTGGGTTGGTTTTATAGAAACTTAATTTATTAATCAACCAAATAATGTGAATTTAGTTTTAACAGTTGAGACTTGGTAAAATTCACATTAATTCTAAGTTATCTAATTTTAAATTGTTTAATATTTGGTAACTTAGACAATTCATAATAAATTTAGATTTTTAGAAAATCTGGTAATTTATTTAAGTGTAAATAGAATGAGATTCTATTAACACATAATATAATCTAGTAATTAAAAATTGTTTTTAACTACTAGAATTATGAAACATATGATGTTTTATAAGACAAAACACATCTTCTAAAATAATGAGTGGGAGAAGGTAATATGACAATATAACCTGCGGTCTCCACTATTAGTACAACACCGTGAGATTTAGGTGGCGCCTCGCGACGCTTTGATTTCGTCCTCCCTACGGAGGGTGTCCATTTAAATCAATATCAAGGTTGGCTTCCTTAAGATAGGATTTTATAATGTATTTCAAAATTGACCTACCCTATGGCGGCAATTTTGAGTTAAGTTGTTAAAATCCAAAATAGTGGGTTACACTCATAAAGACATAATTAAATTGTTAATTATATCTTGACCAAAATAAACGGTTATTAATAAATATAGAAAATATGAGATATTTTGAATATATTTATTAATTGAGAATGTCTCAATTCAATTCATAAATAATTTGACCTACCCTACGGCGGCACTTTATTTATTAAAATTGAATAATCGTGGAATTAGTAAAATATTTTTTGTGTTTTTCATACGCATCATGCATCACGTTTACTATTCCAAAACATTTATGATGTTTATGCAACCATTTTAATTTATGCTATTTTATTTATTTATTACAGCGACAATGTCTAATCCAATCATCGCAATTCTCTCAAATGAAAAATTAACCGGAGATAATTTTGTCAAGTGGAAGAGTAACATGAACATTGTACTAATTTGCGAAAGTTACAAGTTTGTCCTGACGGAGGAATGTCCTCCAGAGCCTGCTTCCAATGCTCCTCGTAATGTACGGGAAGCATATGATCGTTGGATCGCGGCAAATAATAAGGCCCGCTGTTTTCTTTTGGCTGGGATGTCTGACGTGCTTAGGATGAAGCACGAAAGCATGGAGACCGCTTATGAGATAATGCAGTCTCTGCAAGACATGTTTGGTAAACCTTCTGAAAAGGCACGCCACGAAGCCGTTAAGACAGTAATGAATGCAAAAATGAAGGCAGGGATTTCGGTCAGAGAACATGTTCTCAACATGGTTAACTATCTCCATGGGGCCGAGGTCAACGGGGCTATGATAGATGAAGCCACACAGGTGGGGATGATTTTAGAAACCCTCTCCCCTGAGTTCCTTCAGTTCAAAAGCAACTATTTCATAAACAAGCTGAAATATAACATGACTGAGTTGCTTAATGAGCTTCAAACCTTCGAGTCTATTTCGAAAGAAAAGACTAAAGAAGCTGAGGCAAATGTTGCAGAAGCTCAACCTTCCTCTTCTGCCCAAAAGAATAAGAAGAGGAAGGGGACTGAAGGAAGTGATAAGTCTAAGAATGGAGGGCAACCTAAGAAGAACAAAAGCAACAACAACAAAAGGAGCTCAAACCAAAAGAAGCCTAAAGGAAAATGTTTCCACTGCGGCGTAGTTGGGCACTGGAAGAGAAACTGCAAGAAGTATCTTCAGGAGCTCAAAGAAAAGAAGAACAACGGTAAATCAGATTTACTCGTTTTAGAAGCTTGTTTAGTTGAAGATGATACTTCACCTTGGATAATTGATTCAGGGGCAACTAATCATGTTTGTTCTTCTTTGCAGATGCTTAGTTCTTCAAGGGAGCTTTCCGACGGGGAACAAACGATGAGAGTGGGAACGGGAGAGGTTGTTTCGGCAAGAGCAGTGGGAGTTGTTAAACTTTATTTTAGAAATAAGTTTTTAATTTTAGACAATGTTTCTTACATTCCTTGTTTTCGTAGAAATTTGATTTCTGTTTCCAGGTTGTTTGAACAAATGTTTAATGTTTCTTTTAATAATAATTATGTTAATATTTCTAGAAATGGTTTGGATATTTGTTCTGCGCATCTGGAAAATGGGCTTTACACCTTAAGGCCCAACGAAAAAGCACTGCTCAATACTGAAATGTTCAAAGTTGAACAACCTAAACCCAAGAAGCAAAAGATTTCTTCTAATAATGAAACATACCTATGGCACCTTAGATTAGGTCATGTCAACCTTGACAGAATTAACAGACTGGTAAAGGAGGGTCCTTTAAAAGAGCTAAAAGTTAGTTTTCTACCAGTTTGTGAATCTTGTCTTGAAGGTAAAATGACTAAGAGGCCTTTCTCTGCAAAAGGCGAAAGGGCCAAGGAACCACTTGAGCTAATACATTCAGACGTCTGTGGTCCAATGAATGTACAAGCTCGTGGTGGTTACGAATATTTTGTCACATTTATTGACGATTATTCAAGGTATGGTTACATGTGCCTAATGCAAAGGAAATCTGAAACTTTTGGAAAGCTCAAAGAATTCCAAGCAGAAGTTGAAAAGCAATTAGGAAAGACGGTGAAGACTATTCGATCTGATCGAGGAGGAGAATACCTTGATACTGAATTCAAGGATTATATGATAGAACATGGTATTCTATCACAACTCACCGCACCTGGAACACCACAACAAAATGGTGTTGCAGAGAGAAGAAATAGAACGTTGCTTGATATGGTGAGATCCATGCTTAGCTACTCATCATTACCCACTTCATTTTGGGGATATGCACTACAAACTGCAGTATATCTTCTAAACATAGTTCCATCTAATTCTATTTCAAAAACACCTCTAGAGTTATGGAATGGTCGCAAACCTAGTATGCGACATATCCGTATATGGGGGTGTCCAGCACATGTGCTGAAAGGTAAGACTGGGAAGTTGGAACCACGTTCTGAAGTATGCTTATTTGTGGGATACCCAAAGGGAACTAGGGGAGGTTTGTTTTATAGTCCACAGGATAAGAAAGTATTTGTATCGACAAATGCCACTTTTCTCGAGAATGATTATATGACAAACTATAAACCTCGTAGCAAAATTGTACTTGAAGAGTTATTTTCTGATCAGATCAGACCGCAACCGACAACTATTGTCGAAGGACAAAATGAGGAGGCCACATCTTCCTATCAGAATGTCATACCACCTCGACGTAGTGGGAGGGTTGTGAGACCACCTGCTCGCTACAGGGAACTTGGAGAAGCAAATGTTGCTATCTCTGATAATGGTGAAGATGATCCATTGACATATCATGATGCAATGGAAGTTTCTGAGAAGGAAAAATGGCTGGAGGCTATGAACCTTGAAATGGAGTCAATGTACTCCAATTCAGTCTGGGATCTTGTAGACCTACCTGAAGGGATAAAACCCATAGGGTGCAAATGGATTGACAAGAAGAAAAGAGGAGTGAATGGGAAAGTTGAGACTTTCAAAGCTAGGCTTGTGGCAAAGGGTTACACCCAAAAAGAGGGAGTTGACTATGATGAAACTTTCTCGCCTGTAGCTATGCTTAAATCCATTCGGATTCTTTTATCCATTGTTGCTTGTCTTGATTATGAGATATGGCAAATGGATGTCAAGACTGCCTTTTTGAATGGCTATCTTGAGGAAAGCATCTATATGGTGCAACCAGAAGGGTTTGTAGTTAAAGGTCAAGAGCAAAAAGTTTGCAAGTTGCAGAGGTCCATCTATGGACTCAAGCAAGCTTCAAGATCTTGGAACTTGAGATTTGATGAAGCGATCAAATCTTATGGTTTCGATCAAAATATTGATGAACCTTGTGTTTACAAGTACATCAAAGAAAAGAAGGTGGTCTTCTTGGTTCTTTATGTAGATGATATCCTACTCATTGGCAATGATGTAAGCGTATTATCTGATGTAAAGAAATGGCTCGCCAGCAATTTCCAAATGAAAGATTTAGGAGAAGCAAGTTATGTTCTTGGAATTCAACTCATAAGAGATCGCAAGAACAAACTATTGGCGCTGTCTCAGGCATCGTATATTGATAAGGTGCTTATCAGATTTTCGATGCAGAACTCCAAGAAAGGTAATTTGCCTACACGTCATGGAGTTTATCTTTCAAAAGAGCAGTGTCCTAAGACACCTCAAGAGGAAGAAAATATGAGACGGGTACCCTATGCATCTGCAGTAGGAAGTCTAATGTATGCCATGTTGTGTACAAGACCTGACATTTGTTATGCGGTGGGTATAGTCAGTCGGTATCAATCCAACCCAGGATTAGATCATTGGGTAGCGGTTAAACATATTCTCAAGTATCTTAGGAGAACGAGAAACTATATGCTAGTTTATTCTGGTGAGAATTTGATTCCCATTGGATACACTGATTCTGATTTTTATAAGACAAAGACACACGTAAATCTACGTCTGGATCAGTGTTTACTTTTGGTGGTGGAGCCATAGTTTGGAGAAGCATCAAACAATCTTGTATTGCTAATTCAACTATGGAAGCAGAATATGTGGCTGCTTGTGAAGCATCTAAAGAAGCTGTTTGGCTCTGTAAGTTCTTAAATGATTTGAAAGTAGTTCCAGACATGGATAAACCACTCATACTGTATTGTGACAACAGTGGTGCAGTGGCAAATTCAAGAGAACCTAGAAGCCACAAAAGAGGAAAGCATATAGAAAGAAAATATCATTTGATTAGAGAGATAGTGCATCGAGGCGATGTGGAAGTTGTGAAGATAGCGTCGGAAAACAACCTTGCCGACTCTTTCACCAAGACGTTACCTGCAAAGAGCTTTGAGGGACACTTGGAAGGCTTAGGTCTTAGAGACATGTCTCACCTGCTTTAGGGCAAGTGGGAGATTGTTGGGTTTGGTGCCCTAAAAGCTGTGACATTGTACATATTGTTAATAAATAAATAAAATGACATTTATTATTATTTTGGTTGATTATATGTATTATGAATACATTTATAAACATCAAGAAAATTCCATGATTATTTATGTGACTATAAATTTAGCATATAAGTGTTATTTGCTTGGGGATAAAATTTATAGATAATAATCTAAATAGTCCGTAATAATTAATTAAAGTTTGGGATCTTTAATTAAAAATTACAAGTACGGTCCAATCTCATCTAAAATGAAATAGTCATTATCCGGACTATTAATGTAGAGACATTGGGTTGGAGGTACTTTATATAATGAGATTATATAGGACTGGACCAGATAAATTATGAATCTCTAATAATCATCCGTTACAAATAGAGTATTCAAATTTATCACTATGATGATCATATATTTGACAGTCTTAATCCTGAGTATTTATTAGACTCCTATTTATTACATTATGTTTTTTGACTTGCATGGTAAGATTTGTCTAAGCACAGATTGTAACTTAGCATCTTGGAAACATAAAGTAATAAATGGCTGGGAATAATATTATACGGATATGGAATCCATTCCTTCCCTATGGAAGTTAGAAAAATAGTTCTCTTGAGTGATAATTCAAGGTTTGAACAATAGAGCGCTCATTCATAATAAGATTATGAATTAATTGTTCATTAGAGAATTATTGGAACTCAAGGATAAAGAGGTAATAAGAGAGGTAAACGGAAATTGAACCTAGCTCTTATTATGAACTATTTATGGAGGACTGACTTATATGTAATGATTATATCAATGGACTACTCGTTAATTTTCTTTGAGTAATTATACTATAATCTCAAGAGTTCAGTTTCAGGTTTTTAGTGGAGTAACACTGAAACTAATAAATTTGACACATTAATTAAAGAGTTTAATTAAATGTCAAATTTATTGGAGCTTGGGTTATAGGTCCATAGGTCCCCAATACCACCTCTGTAACACTATATTGGATTTTGCATAGAATGAATTATACATGTTTAATTTAGAATTTTTGAATTCTGAATTAATTTTTCACACTTGAATTATTAACGTGACACAGAAAAATGTTTTCTGTGACACATAATGTAATGTGATAAATGTTGTCACATTTAACTGAGCATTAGTTAATTAACTGATAATTGTTAAAATCTATTCTTAAATAAATATGATTTATTTTTGAATTTAGATTTGGATATATATATATATATATGGTTTTGAACCAAATCTTTATATATATATATATATAAGATTTTATAATATATTAATATATATATATTAATATAATATTATAATTATTAAAAAAAAAAAAAAAGAAGGGGAAAGCCGTGAATGAGATTCACGCTTCCCCCAACACATACATATATATATATATACATATGTGAAGACCGAATCACAGGTTGTGATTCGGTCAAAGAAAGAAAAAGAAAAAAAAAAAAGGAAAGTTTTTTTTTATATGTGCATATGTGTGTGAAGTGTTGACCGAATAAGGATTCGGGTAACAAGAAGTGAAACGGAAAAGAAAAGAAGAATAAGGATTCGGGTAACAAGAAGTGAAACGGAAAAGAAAAGAAGAAAAAGGAAAGGAAAAGAAAAGGGAAAGAAAAATGACTAATGGCTCAGTTATAAAAAGGGAGAGATAACAGTTATCTCAGTAATTTTCATATAATTTTTAGAGAGAAAAACTGAGAGTTCTTCTCTAAAAAAAAAGGTCTGTCATCTCATGTGTTGAGTACATAGCAGATTCAGAAAAGTGTGAGGATAATTCATTCTTGCAGTTTGACGCCCACTCGTCTTTCCATTGGTGTGGAGGCCTGGTTTGGAAGATCGTGGTGTCAAAGAGGAAAGCTAGGATACCCTGATAGTCTTCAAAAGGTTAGTAAAAAAATTCCTAAAGCTTTCTGTAATTAAAATTATATATCTATTCCCAATAAAACAAAGTTTTCAGAAAATTTTTGTTTGTCAACGATCCGTTCCTTCCGCTGCATTTCATGTTTTAATTCCAACAGTATGTAGCTTACTTAAACTTTATGTAGATGACGTAGTTGTGGTTCTCGCTCATATTTTGGAGGGTTTATGTCAATCATTCATAAAACACATGAAATTAATATCCATATTCTAAATATCACCCAACATCATTTTTAGTGCAATAAAACAAATTTGAGTCATAAATATGCACGTAGGTTCAAGAATCATAAAGGCAGACAGTTTGACCTTTAAACACTTGAGAATTTAATCTCAGAATATTACATGATAAAAGTGTAAAAACTCAGGCATATTGTAGCTATCATTCAAAGGCATCATTCTAATTTTATCTCATGAAAAACATTTATTAAAGTAGCGTTTTTAATTTTTCTCAAAATGACCTAGCAATTTACCAAACCAGACCAGACAAAACACAAAACCTTATCAAATTTTTATTTTACAATGCATACATAGGCAGAGGATAAAAAGTTGTAGTATGGTAAAATATCCTTGGTTATATATATAATCCTTAGAAGTTTTACTAGTCATAAAAACTTTATTTGATGACTAAAATATATTTCCTAATCATACAATAAAATCTTTTATCACACGTTTAAGAGTAAATAGTCCGTAATTAATATTCTGTATTAAAATAAATGTGCCATATAAAAATTCATAAAAATTACCACACATATTAGACATTGAAATTCTTAACATATCCAAAAGTTTGCATCAGAGAAAATTGAAACCATACTAAAACACACGTTAGAACTCGAAGACAATATGAAATTTAGACTTACCAAGCAATGAACACCACTCAATCAAAATTTTCTATAAAATCAGACATAATTAATATGGCCCTAATATTTTATATAAGATGAATAACATATGAACGAACATTTCCAAAAAAAAATCATTAAAAAGTTGGTGATGCATAATTAACCAAGAATGTTCACAAACATATTGCAAAATAAGAAACCATCTCGCACATATATAATCACCAAAACCTATTATTTTTCATGCAACAAGTTAAGACTACTCTCACGCATTTCATATGAAACCAAAATCATATTTAATTAAAATAAAAAACAGTTATATCTATAAGATCACTGAAATTTCTAAATATACATTGTTTTCTTGAATTTTTGAGAAAGAAGACTTTTAAGAAAATAAAATTTTTAATTATTTGGTACGTGAGGATTAGAAAAGAAAGGAAAACATGGAAGTCCAAAGGATAGGAAAAAATAGAGAACGATAAAAGTTTGGTCGAGTGACTAAAGTGATGAAAGGAGTTATATATATATATATGCTCTGGTGGTTATAGGGTTTAAGTTTTCAAAACACTAGCATTTGTAATATTACAACATTTTTAGAATATTAAATACGACAACTTAGTTGCCTATTTCTTTAAAGTTGAGTTCGGCTACACTTTCCTATTTAGCTTCCTATATAATAATACATAATATATATTATTAATATAGCTTCATATATAATAATACATGACATATATATATAATATAAGTTATCTAACAACATATAGCATAGGTAAAATCTAACATATTGAATATATATGAATCAAATACTAGACACGTAATCAATTAAATAAACATAGAACTAAAAGTCAATAATAAATCAAAATATAGATAAAAAAATATCACATTCATATATTCACTTATAATTTAGTTTTGGTACTGATATCATTTGAGCTTCTTTGAACCATTTTAAACCATGTTTATACATATAATTATTATGATATCATGTGTTATAAAAATAAGAAATTGTGCAATAAAATTCATGTCCTTGTTACGAATATACCTCTAAGGCATGTTTTGATATTTATAAGAATTAAATTCATTATGCTTATCATCATTCTTGACATGAATATCCTAAGCACATTGATCCCTTATAACTATCATCTACGACATTACTAAACAAAATATTAATAATAAATAACATATAAAACAATTTCACAAGCAATGTCACAAAAAATTGCTAAATTTCACGTATCATCCATTAAATAAAATAGTGGGAGTTATATTTAATCTGTTTGATTTTTCTCAGGTCTAATGGAAATCCTTTTCTTCATCATTGCTTGAATTAGTAATATAGTGGATTTCTCAACTTGAAGTGCCAAATCAAGATCTAGTACACCAAGGTCAAACTGAATTGAATCGCACCACTCAACGTAGGAACAAAAGAAGCATGCAAAGATAGAAAAATAGGAATAGATACAGTAAAAGGATAATAAAATTTTCTACACATTAATGCTTTAAATTATCAACTAGAAAATGTAACTTAAATTCAAATTCTAATATCTATAAATGCATATTAAAGTTCTTCTTTGGGAAATACTATAATATACCATAAAATCTCATCATGACGCCAAATGAAAATTTGACATTATTTGATAATTAAACATGTCATAATCAAACAAGTATTGCTATATTTGGATATACAATGCATATCAAATTTTCCATATTAATTATCACTTTATATTAATTAATTAAAGGATAACTAATCTACCTTTGGGTAATCCTTAAATTCCCTAACATTGATAAATGACAACCTATTTAAAAACATGGGGTGTCTGGTTTTATTTTTGGAATGTTTTCTCTTATTTTCAAAAACATAACAAATGAAAATATTTTCAAAACTATGTTTGGTTAAAATTTTGTAGAAAATGAAAATGAAAATTGTTTCCAAAATACCCAAAATTTACATAGATTTTGAAAACAAAAAAGTTTTTTTTTCATTTTTTTTCATTATTTTTCCTTGTAATTGACTAACCCAAGTGCTGCCCCCCACCCAACCCCCTACTTCCTCTGATAAACCCCACCCACAACCACCAGTCCTATCCACAGCCCAACACTGGCGATTGTTGCCCCCCATTTCCCACTGCCAATCTCATCTTAGTTGCCACTGGGGAAGCTACCCCACCACCATATCTCCATCAAACCGATCATAGGAGCAATCTGGTTGACTATCGACACCCAGTCATTAAAACCTAGCTACTGTCGAAGTCCATCGCCACTCGTTGACCGACGCCGTTGCCATCACCCAGCAAGTTTGAGGTCCCCCATCCCAGTGTCAAATCTCCATTGCACCCTTCTTGTCATCGTGATAGCTCCATCCTCATCGCAGGAGGTTGCCGGCGTCGCTGCCTCACCCAAGCCCGCAGGTGTTGTAGGCAAGGAGAAGGAAAAAGAGTCCGAGATCCTCATTCCTCTTGATGAACCACACTTGGAATCCACTCTTAGAAAACTAGTTTCTTCTCTTTGTTCTTCTAGATTTGGCCTCTAAATCATAAACTTAACTTAATAAAAATATAACCTTTGTTTTAACTAAGTAAATGAGGAATAAAGTTTAGAAAATCACCCTTGATGATTTTCTCTTGGAACTAGAAGACTAGTTTCCTCTCCTTCCTCTTCTTGGTTTGAACTCTAAAACATAAACTCAACTGAACTAGAATATAATCTTTGTTCTAACAAAGAAAAATGAAGAAGAGAGTTTAGAACTATACCCTTGATGATCACTCTAGGAAGATTGTTCTAGGATAACTAGTTTCTCCTTTTTCTTAGAATATTTGGTTAGTATTTTTGACTGTCGGAAAGGAGGAAAATTTGGAGAGTGAAGCTTAAGGGAAAACTAATTTTACAGGAAGAGAATAGGAGAAGAACGGAAAAAATGGCATCTTGAAAATGAAGCATCTATTTATAGGCCTTGGACTAATTTGTTCTTAATACCTAACCTATCTTTAACTAAGCTCTAATCACACTTGATTGAACTAAATTTTTGTTTAATCACTCACTAATGTTGGTGCCCACCTGAGGAGGAGTGAGGAGGAAGAAAGAATCTCATTGTTATATAAGAACTATCATCAAATCAATGCTTAATTCAAGTCAAGTCTTGTACTCTAGGGATTCCCTAAAAAACAGATGGAATTTATACTACTAGGGGATGACTAACTTAGCTGACAGGAAATTTTAGTTTTGATGAGTCCTTTCTTACTGTTCACTTACAGTTAGACACAAAACACTATCTAAATTTCATCACGTAGCAATATTAGATTGTTTTTAGTCTTAAAAATATTTCTAGATATAAAAAATCTAAACTTAATTGCTTTTTTGTACTTAGCCTCAATAATGACATGGTTTTTTGACAATGTCAATTTTCAAGCTCAGATAGCATTTTCTACTGAAATTGCTACTCGTGTAACTTTGATTTTTAATTAATTGGCAACTAAGCACTTATTGAACGTTAGAGTATTTCTCAATATACTACTAACATCGTACCAAACTTAAGAATTCTTCTCATTAAAATTCTCAACTTGTTTAAGGATTAAATTTTTTTTTCTATCTTAAATTGCAGTGAGAATTTATCAATTGAATCATTTAATCACAAAAGTTGATTAATTAACTTTAAAATTTACTATAGAATTTTGGAATATTAATATTAATTCCATAAAACCTTTAGGCATAAAAATCAAACAAGATATTAACTAGGAAAATCCTTGACTTAAATATGTAAACTACATTATTTAATTCTAGGATTTTCGCAATCATTACTAATATGGACTAAGTTCGTAGTGATTGCAATGTTAGTTCCTTGATTTCACTAATAATAGACTCTTTAAATTAAATAAGAGCTTACTAATTTCTTTTAAGTACAGTAAGTGTCTATCCCAACACCTTTAATGCAGTACTCATACTTAAAATTCTAATCTATAAATTTTAAGGTTCTTCACTGATAAAAAACTCCATTCATCTTCAACTTTAAGATGAAAGGTCTCCTGATCTTAAACTGTTTCCTAACAATATTCTTGTAACTTAATAGTATTGTATGCTACCAAATTCATTCTCATGAAAGAATCGTGGAAATTTAAGTTGAATATTCACGCTAAGTGTTCAAGTTTTTTAAGAAGACTCTTGACTTAGATTCTTTAATTATATACAATATAATTAATTTAATGCTTAACTATCGGGATGAAATTTTGCTCAGACTATAAAAAATGTATTGACTTGTCTTAAGTCAATCATTTTTTTAGATTTTCATGCTGTTTCATGAATGTTTTCTATAATTCTAACCGAAACATAAACTTATAAGTTCTAAACTTACATCTTCCTATAAACGTAATGGCATAATTATAAAAAATCCTTAATTAATTATGTTTATTTAATTTTTAGATTTTTCTAATCATTATAGTAGGTGATAGCAGGAGGTTAGACGATGGAGACGAGGTGTAGGTTAGGTGAGGGAAGGAGCCGATGTAGAAGATTATTTGACGGCTTTTTTTAAGTTCAATTAGATCAAGTTTTGAGATTTGATTTTAAATCAACAGATGATATTACAAGAATATTTTTGTCATTCTATATTTAAATTAAATGAGTTAAATCTAAAAGAGTGTTGATATAATTAGTTTCCTTCAAAAGGCTCTATATTTTCTAAAGGTGTCTATGTTATTTGGTACAAAATCACTATAATAAGCCATAAAACATTATCCTAATTGGAAGAAGGGACTCCAAGTCAAAGGGTCTATATCGAGGTAACAACAGAAAGCTCTCTCTCTCTCTCTCTCTCTCTTCCTTGTCTCTCTCTCTCAAACTCTGGTCACCCTCTCTCCTTTCCCATCATCACTTCCTTTTCCTGGGAAATTTTCTCTCTCCCTTCCTCTGTATATATAGCTTCTGATGTCTCTGTATGCTACAACTTGGACAGGTGCGGGGTATTTAAGATTATCATCGTATTTGGCTACCCAGAAACTATGGAGTTTGTTTGTTTGTTTTTTTAGACCGTCCCCTTTCTTCATCCTCTTAGCTGGGATTGATTGTTGTATCATCATCAAAGTGGAAAATTTTAACTTTATTTGTTTCTGATTTTTCATTTTAACAATTTTCTTTGTCTATCGGGTTCATGGAAAATTTGTCTAGATTCTAAGTTCTTTTAATTCTTACTTTCTTATGTTTCACCCAGCATTAATCTGCCAATTGTTTGAATTTTTTGTTTTTTTCTTTTTTCATGTGGCAAAAACCCTACTTGGAATTGTTTGAATTAATTTTAATGGGATTTTGTGTTTTACAGAATAGAAACAAGGTTGGCATGAGGGGACTTTGTAGCTGGCCACTTTTATCTTCTTTGTGGGCTTGTAAAACCTTTACTTTTTTATAAGAAACAATCTTGAGACTTGAGATTGGTGGATTATTTTACCGGTTTAGAGATGGATTCGGTTCGAAATACAGTTTACTATTGTTGCGTAGCGAGGGGTAACCGGATTCTCTACGCTTATAGCAGCGGAGGAGAAGATCATGAGGTAGAAAATTTAGCTTCATTGTGCTTGGAAAGCACTCCTTCTTTTCATAAATGGTATTTTGAGACAATAGGGAAGAGGACCTTTGGTTTTCTAATTGAAGACGTGTATGTTTATTTCATTATTGTGGATGAGAACATTGGAAATTTTGGGGTCCTTCGGTTTCTCGAGGACCTTAGAGATGAATTCAAGAAGGTTTCTAGAAAGGGGTCAAGAGGAACTTTATCCAATGCAAACTCTATTTCTGTGCAAGAGCATCTACTTCCTGTTATCCACCGCTTGATTGCCTCTTTACAGAGTGTTTCGCAGGCAAGTAGTAGTGCTTGGACAAGTGAGACCCTGTCGTTCCACACCGGCCTGTCTGCATCGCCTGGTAGCAGTGCAAATGGACAAATTGAAGTCTTCAGTTCTACGAAGGCTCCTTTATTGGGCAAATCTTCCAAGCAAGAGAAGAAGGCAAAGGATCATGTTATTGGGATGAGAGATGTCGAATTGGAGGAGCGTAGAAAATCGACTGACAGAGGAGTTGATATTGATTCGATTTCGGCAACTTTGGATTCCTCTAACCAAGCTGGAGCAGGATCTTCAATGCCCCTACAGAAGGAGTTGGGTTCAATGAGGATGAGATCCGCTACTCAAACTATTCGGAAGAAGTGGTGGCGTCAAGTTCGTATTGTGCTTGCCATTGATGCAGCTGTCTGTCTAGTACTTTTTGTGATTTGGTTATTCATCTGTCACGGTATCAAGTGCATCGGTTGAGGGTCTTTCCATTCTCGTTATGGTTGAATCGTTAAAAAACGAATCAAGATTCCAATTTTTCTAGGAAATTCCTGTTATCATGACGGGGAACGGTTGACAATTGTTGTATTGGTTAAAAGGGGTTGGTAGTTTTGCGAATGCAGTGAATAGAAGAACCAAAGAACCAATGCAGAACTTTGTGAATGATGGAAATATAATGCACATTCAGCAACATCAGATTTAGCGAGATCACTGTACAGTTTCTGAGTTTCATAGGTTTTAATGCTTCCTTTTCTGTATATGAAAATTCACTAGATTATCATCAGCATCACGATTGTGAGTGTTTGTTTCCACGCCTTTCTGCAGTTACCGAGACATTTTGTTGTTTGTTGCTTGACTAATTCAGAGTCTCTTTGTATGTTATAACATGTTACTACTACAGTACTACTATATAGAGTATATCTTATGAGCATTTTTCTTTTCCCGGCATCATTTTCATCTCCATTATATGATGTGGTTGTTCTGTTTGCGAGCCCTGATTCTGGCACTTAATTAATGGGATGCCTTTGATTTGGCAACAAGTAGCTACCGAGGACGGACTTAAAAGCACTCTATTAGGAATGACCAACTTGCAGGTATTGTAAACAAGGAGATTTATCTGGTAGGTACAAAAAAAAATGTTATTTTGAGCCGGTATAATGGTTTAAAAAAGTGCACTAGATTCCCGTCAGAGGTGGAGCCTATAAAGAACTTGGAAGTAGAGACCTCTTTTTGGTCGAGAACTTTATTTTTTATGTGGTCAGATAAAAGACAGCCAGACTTTGAATCAATCCAATGTTCTTTTTAATATGAGAATTTGGTCATTTCTAAGATTCTTTAAATTCTATACACCGTTTGAACAAACTGCTTATATAGAGATTTACTATAAAATAAGTGTATTTGACAACCTCTTTTCAACTACATGGTTGAACTACTATAAAGTAAAACTCTTACATGCCGTAATCTAAAACTTTCATATGCTATAGTAAAATCGTTCTAATTGCGTTGCCAAACATACTCTAATCAATAGCAAAAGGTATTCGTCTCAAAACTGACATCCACAGACTGACATCCATAAATAAGTGAAATAATACATGGCAATCGAGGATCCATAAAAGGTAATCCAAAGATAAAAGAAAAAATTTAGAATTCGATATCTAATACCTACCTACCTAGACCAAACTAGAAAGTTCGTCTCATTCTCTATAAGCGTCTTTTCTCTTGCCGGCTAAACGAAGTTCAACTCTTAATTGTATTCCACAGGAAGCATAACAGCCTAGATCTGGGCCGCCTCTGAAATCAATCTCCAGTCATGGTTAGCAGAACTCCATTCTTGCTGCGGCCGTATGTTCTTTTGCAGCCTTCTCAAGTCCAAATCGAAAAACAAAAAAAGAACAACTAACGAATAGAACCAGAAACACTTAACACAAATTTTTTTTTCAAGGTCTCATCCACTCGGATAGCAGTAAGCAGTGGGGCAAGTTTCGGCTGTATCAAGAACTTGCTCAGGCACCAGAACCCTGAACACAGCATAGTGATGATTCAAGCTTCTTTCCCCTTGTAGTCTATAAACACTACCTAGTGCCCCGGCATTTGAGTTTGGAAAAGCGAAGAATATACGCCGGATTCTCTGATGGACAAGGGCCATTGCACACCTTACAAAACCCAAACACCGAAGCATAAGAAAATTGAATGCCGTAGAAAACTAAAGAAAGAAGCAATGAACAATACCAAAACAAACTTTTGAGCGTCAAAATTTCAACAAGTTTTGCTAATTTTACCAACTCTTCAATATGATATTATTCTTATGTGATCTAAGAGTCCAAAACTGCACTGCATCAGAGGTTTTTTTTTTTTCCTTTTTGATACCATACCAAAAAAAAAAGGTTATTAACACTAATGACCCCCTAAATTTTAAGGTTTTCCTCACTTTGCCATTTGAACTAAAAAATTATCACTTCACCCCTTGAACTTTCTAAACTCCCCACTTTGTTCTCTGAAATTTTTAAAATCACCATTTTATCCTTGAACTTTTAAGCTCCTCACTTTATTTCCTGAATTTCTAATTTTCTGTTCAAATAAACAGAATTAAGCCCACGTGATTTGTATATGGGTCACCAATTTGGGCAAGAAAGAGATTTTATTACTCTTAAGTTTTGTTTCCCATTTACACTATCACTTGACGCATTTGGTTTTATCTGAATTCTCATTTAGAAAGAGTGTGTCTGCATACTTCTTCTCAGTTTTAATGTATAACTCATAATATTGTTCGTCAATACATGAATTTGAATACTAAAAAAGATGAGTTACGCGTTAAAGATGAACAGATACCCACGAACAATATCGAGAAGAAATATCCATACACCCTTCTTAAGTGAGAGTATATATATATTAAAAAAAATACCTTAAATGAGAGTGTAAACGTGAAACAAACCCTGAGTGATAAAATCTCATTTTTTCCCTTACAGGTGACCATATGCAAAGCACTTGGGCTTAATTTTGTCTATTTGAACAAAAATATGAGTCAAAATAAGAAGCTTTAAAACAAAGGCAAAATGGTGATGTTTAAAATTCAAAGGGCAAAGTGAGAAGTTTTGAAAGTTCAGAGGGTAAAATGATAATTTTTAAAGTTCAGAGGTAAAGTGAGGAAGACCCGAAAGTTTAGGGGCTATTAGTGTTAATAAGCAAAAAAAAAAAAATCCTCCAAAGAGCAAAATAAAGCTGATAAAACAAAACCATAACGAAAGCCCCGGTGGGTGTTACTCAATAGCACCTAAACAGAGGCACACTATTCAGCAGTAAGCACAATAACGAAACATCAAGAACTGCTTACATTGTGCACGGCTCCCAAACAAGGTAGATGTCATAACCAGTACATAGATAAGGCCTAGCTGATAGAGAATGGAAATCTTCCCCCCAAGGGTCCAGGATGTCATCACCCTTGACCTGAATGGCACAATAAAAAATCTGAAATGTTAATTCAATTCCTATAAGTAAACTAATTAAAATACAGTTCAAGCAAATTGTTCAAAGAAAACATCAATGCTTATAACTGAAGGTTGATCTTGCAGTTATCAAATGTTACATGAGAGGCTTTGCATGCTTCATACTATGGCTTCAAGCAACAGATACACAAAGAAAAGAAATAGATGTAGCATGTTGCTGTACGTTTCTGAGGGCTTTACATGAAACTGGGAATCATATTGCAACCAGAAAGCCTTGGTAAAAAGTTGAGACAATTGTTAAACATGAATAGTAGACAATCGTCAAAAACACTCTAAACGCTCATCCTGCACACCATCCTGAACTCATGCACAAGGAATTCAAAAGAGAAACTAATGAAAGTGGTGGAGCAAAAAGACCATCACTGTGTGGGCTTATAAAGTTATATTTTGAACCTTTCAACATCAATTTAGCCAACTCCCCAAAGAAAGAAGCCCTGCTTGAAGCAAAAAATTGAGTATACCTTGTCAAGCTTTGTCTTCTGTTTTTTTGCAGGAGACCCCATGGAAGTAGGCTGTACGTTATCCATATCAACAGGCTTGTTTTGGATGTCACTCGAATTGGGAAAAAGGTGTCTGTCCCTGGCAGCAGAAGACTCGATGGCAACAATAGCAGCGTGTCGTAGAGGGTGCCAACGACAAGAACCCATATGCTCTCGCTGCTCAGCCCACCCCCATGGAAATAAACAAGAAACACCGGTATAGAATTGCCTTTTCTCTTCTGGCAAACCGTTGGAATGCTGAGTTTTACAGCTGTCTGCCCCTTCACAATCTGTAGTTAAATTGAAGGTTTTTGGCTGTTTGAGGCAGCAGGTTTTGAGGGCATTCTTCTGTGCTGGAGTATCACAAGAGCAAGTTTGATCACGTGCACTAGAAATTACTAGTTTAACTGAAGGATCCACTATAAGTGCAGCGTTGACAACCTGGAAATGAAATAGAAGAGAACTTCATTAAAAAACAGAAACAATAGCATACGTGGTGTACCAGTTTCTGAGAATTGAATGTAGACCCCCACATGGTGCACAATGCAGTTCCAAAGTTACTTGTAATAGTATAAGATATTTATGTCATAAGTTAGTTCATGGAGTGGAAGTAACTTGATAAGTTAAATACTTACCGAACTGCCACTAGATTTTGCCAGTTGAATAGCAACGTTCATGAAACTGAAAATTGACTGAGAGTCCTCTTCACTGAATCCCGTAATACCATCAATGTTACTGTTGGAGAATCAGAAAACATGGTGAACCGAGAAATAGATAGCAAATGACATGCCATTGGTACATGAACGAGTGGAGAAGTGGGAAACTACAACACAAAAGCTGAAACACAAGATAAAAACAAACAATATCTACACAATACTATCTTACTAGGTTGGTGGATGATATGATGTCGGCCACAGCTTACATTGTTCTTCCCACTCTTCTTTCGATGTTGCCGCAAATTTGCATACCTAAACAAAACTCAAAATGAAAAAGTGAACGTCACACAGTGAGATATATTAACTCTTTAGTTGGATCAGATTAATACAATACTTTTAAGCTTTTAGCCTCGATTAAAGGTATACAAGATAAACTTTGCTATGGTTGTCCTATGAAGGATTGAGAGGCATGGTATACTTTATTTTTCTGGAAACAAAACAAAAAAAACATTTGTATATTTCTGACATAAAAGAAAATCATCAAAAGAGAATAAGAGACTTGTCATGTAGTACACAATAGTTGATATTGTATGTATATACTATGTTTGTATAATATTTCAAGAAAAGATACAACGCAGAAAAGAAAACTCACTTTTGTTTTAAAAGGGCTAAACTGGTAGGAAGCGATTACGTCCTGTACATCAGTTGGGATGCTGCACAACTCATTGCTCTCTTCAGGAGCTATGCATAATATTACTGACAGCTCAGATTTTCCTGTCAATTCAAGTCATGCCCCCAGTTAGGAAATCAAAATACCCCCAATTCAATATGGTCAACTTGAAATCAACACACACACACACACAATTATCAAATAAAATTTCAAACTGAAAAACATTTTTCCTTTTTTTTATCTTTCAAAAAAGAGAAACGGGAAAAAGCACCTCCTTCTATAAGTTTCTTACGGACACGCTTGACATGGCGAAGAGTTTCAAGCGGAGCAATTTGGTTTAAACGCCTAAACCAATGGGGAAAAGATCAAATTTATTGAGAAATAAAGCACCAAAAGAAAAATAAAATAAAAATAAAAGAGAGACAGAAAAACATTGAAAGGGCTTGATGAGATTTGAACCTTACAAGAGTATTGGCAAGCTTAGGCTCTAGCTGTGCAGCGAATACCTCAGCTGTATACGCATATATGATGGGGGAAAAAAAGAAACCATCAATCATGATAAACTAGCGTATGCATGTAAATAGTGAGGAAATTAAGAAAGTGAGAAGAAGAGGAAGCAGCAGCCAACCCGTGGGTTGTTGGTGGGGCGGGAATGGGGGCTTCTCCGGGATATGGACAATCTTCATTCTCGCCCTCTACAGTCTATACTTTGGTTATGAGAGCGTCTGTGAAGCCAATTCAAACTGAAAATACTGTAGCATTTTTCAACGTATCAGTTGCAACTGTAAATAGTACAAAGCTCTCAGCAATTATAGTAAAAAGCCAAAAGTTGCTACACGTACACATGCTACAGTTACTTAAAACATATATTCCAGCGGATTCTTCAAAAGAAAGCCTAAACTTAAAACATTAGTTTCAACCAAAACTTTAGTTTCAACCAAAGTATCAAAGGTGGAAAAGTTTCATTCTTTTTCTTTTTCTTTTTCAGTCCTAGTTCTACCCAACAAGTAAAAACATAGACAGACGCAAATGCTGAAGAAAACGACAGAAAGGTAATCCAGATGGTTGAAACTCTGAAATACATTGCAGCGCAGCTAGTGGTTATCGAATTAACTAGGCTATAAAAAATAAAAATAAAAATAAAAATAAAAAAGCTTGTGACTTTCTAAACTATTATTTATTAGGAAAAAAATAGAAAAATAAAATTAAAAAAAAAAGAAATAAAAAAGACGAATGGGTGCATCCAATGATTTCGATAACCATCGGTACCTCAACTTGAACAATAGCTGACTATTGATAAACTTAACGAATGAAAACCAAAACTATGGCGATTAAACAATCAACATACCCTTATTATTAATAAAAATAAAAACACTACATGTTATGTCATTAAACAACAAAAAGTGGGCCGTAAGCCGTTTCAATCATGAAATTGAAATTGATAAAATATTGGGGATTAGGGTTTGTCAAGCAAAGTCACCTTCTTCACGGGTTGAATGTGAGGAAAGAGGGCAAATATGCAACTTTGAGTTTGGCCGTCCTCCACTGCTCAGAAGACAGTCGTCGCCCACCTGACTAGATAAAGCTTGATTTTTTTTCTTTTTTAATTTGTGCTCAGACAAAACTTGAAAATTGTGTTCAAGTTCATAAGTATATATGTGATACCGTGGAGAGAGAGAAGAATGGGAAGATAAAGAATGATAAAAATATAAAAATAAGGGTTAATTGTTCAGGTAGTCTCTAACTTTTCACGAAAATGAGAGAGGGAGAGAGCTCGTTGGTGGTCCCCCGAGTTCAAGGACAAAGTGTTCTCGTAAGTCGTCGAGACAGAGCCAAGTTCAAGGCACCGCCCAAAGGTTCGAGCCCAACTCTCTCTCTCGACGGGGAGGCCGCGAGGAAGCTAGCCTTGCGACGGGGAGGCCACAACGGAGGTAGCCTCGCGACTAGGAGGCCACGACGGAGCCGGGATGGCGATGGAGAGGCCGTAACGGAGCTGGGCTGGCGATGGAGCTGAGGGGAGGGAGCTATGTTCGTACAAAAAGAGGAGAGAGAGAGAATCAGGGGTTCAGTTTTTTTTTTTTTTTCCTATTTTATATTTTGCTTAATTTTTAAAGAATATTATTTGCTGATTTTAATTAGAAAATCGAAACTCAAAAATTTTACTTATTGTACTTAGTTATAAATAGTAGTAAGGGTAAACATAGAGCGGTTTGATGATTTTTAGGTGGGTATGGTGCGGTTTTTTTAGATGATGGGTTGGTGATTAACCAACTCACAAACCGCCCACCACATGGTGGATGGTTTCGGTTTGGTTTTGGGTGGTTGCGGGTAGATGCGGACGGGTTAAGGCGGTTTAAACATATGCTATTATCCAATGTAATTTTTTAGATGTTTTTTTAAAAAGTGAAGAAAATTTGTAGAAAATATAATATGATAATGCATAAAACATTCCCAACAACAAGCAAGTTTGATGCCTAAAGACAATGACTATATTCAAAAGTACAAATTAAGAAACATAATTATTCACTGCTATAAGAAACATCAACTACAGATAAAGTGATGAACAAAGTCAAGAGTCCATAAAGATTAAAGCTTATTCACTAGGTTCAAAAATAATAGAATGCTACAAATGAAATGATGAACAAAGTCAAGTATTCTTTTTCTTTTTAGGGCCTTTCTCTATTGACTTACTTGATTTGAATTTTGATTATTTCACAAAATAATAGGAGAATTTTCAATTTTCAATTTCCAATATGTTAAGAGGCAGCCGAGCCCATGCTTAGTGTGTTGGATTATTCAATCATCTATAAAATAAGAACAAAATTAAATAAATGATAAGTTTTTTAAAAAAATATATAGGCGGACGGGTTTAAATTGAACTCGTCTTTAAAAACTTAAAACCAAACTTGTCTACTTAAATATATTGATGGGCTAGTTTAACTCATCTGTTAGTAAATTACTAAGGTAAACTTGCTTTTTACAAAATTAACAGACACAGATGTGAACGATTAATGGATACAAGGTAGTTTTTATACAGCTCTAAATAGTGGGGATAACTTTTTTGTATATCAATTATAAATTCAACAAAAAAACGAATGCCTTTTTCTTCCTTTCCGACATTATTAATGCCCACACGTTTTGTGCCCCGCAAAAAGTCAGCCACCATACGAATAGAAAAGTTTAAATTAAATATTATACCCAAAAATTTTGGTGCGTCCTTTTTGAAGGGTCCATTTTCTTTGAATGGTAATTAGATAAAGATAGTGAGCAATTCCCCTTTCAGAATTTTGGGCAGACAGAGAATATATGCAAATACATTAACTCGCCAATTTCCCCTTCAACTTCAAAAAGCTATAAATACCAACTACCTGCATGAAGGCCTAAGCCAAATGTATTAGCTTCAGAAGGATATATATATATAAATATGTATATAGAGAGAGAGAGAGAGAAAGATGATGTTTGGTTGAGAGTTTTGCATGAAGAGGTAGAGATTTGAATGCAGCCAAGGATGACTTGCCGGTGTGTTTACATTACATAATTATAATATTGTATACCATTTTCTTGATCTCCGGCAAGCTGTTCTTGGCTACATTTTCTTCTCTTCTTCTCATGCCAAACTTTAAGGTACCATTAATCGCCAGAAAATCCATGCATATATGCTTCATCTTAGACGAGACAACTAGCAGGCGACGCATACACTTGGGTAATTTGATTGCTAATACAGAGGGCATAGAATATAGTAGTAGATGCTCAGTACTTATTTATTGATTTATTTGTAAGTACCAACTTATGGAGTTCAGTTGGCCAAGGTTTTGGGAAATTTTATTATGACATACTTGTGTGAAGTTTATGATAGATGACAAATCTATCTCAAAAGCTAGGAGATGGACCAACAATAATATTATGATAGAGCTTATTGGACTTCTTTATGGCTATGTTCGTAAAATCTAATTCATCGTTACGTTATGCACTCTAAATTTGTGTAATATATAATGGATCAAAGCTATCACATATATAGCAACACATAGATTGCTTTTGTAAACGATGCATAGATTTTTGTGGCATTTTAACCCATTAACAATTTATTAAACATGTTGGCACTACAAGAATCGCTGCATTTACCAACAAAACTTTTATTGATGACACAGGTTAGTTTAGAAATCAAAATTTCAAGGACGATAAAATGTCTTGCAAATTGTCACTTTTTAGCCCGTTATCTCTTTTAGTTGCATTTCTGTTCATGAGTTCTAGTAGCTTAGGGATTCTATTTTTACTTTATTTGAGATACTTAGCCAGGGGGTTTGTTACTTGGTTGCTGTTGGAAAAAACAATATGAGGTGCGCAGTGGGAATTTTAAAATTTTAACATCAGAGTATTTTTTCAAAACACAAGTTTGATATGCTATATGTATAAATTAAACAGATCTTACTAATCTTTGTGTACCGAAGAACCTCCGCAACCCGTGAAGAGAAGTAACGTTCCAAAAGAGCCTCAACCAACTGGTCTTCTTTGCTATTCTCTATCCATAACCGGAGTGAGTGTGGGCTCACACGTACATCTCTTCCACCGATAACTCTCTTTCCAACCAATCGAGAGAACCCAAAGCTAGTGTTCGTGATTTGTGAACAAAAGCTCTCAAGGAGTTTTCAGATGCTCACCAGAAGAGTATCACTCTTAATCTCTCAATTGATCTGAGTAACTCATGAGACTTACTCCCTTTATATAGCGATTGGTCTTGGGGTCAGTCCTTATTAGATTAGGTCTCAAAAACTCAAAACAGAATCAAGTTCGGATCAATATCTGATAAGATCCGCGTGAAAACGCATAATCTTATCTCTCGCTGATCGGCTGGCCGAACTGTCAAGCAAATATCTCCGCAAATCTTTTATTTTCCACCCGAGATTCTATAGGATAAAGTTCAGTTTTGATTCAAATAACCCAATAGAGAAGTTATCTGATCAAAACAAACTTTATCAAGATAATCTCTAAGAAAATAAATCAATTCACAATAATTCTACAAGTTTATCTTGATTTAATTCATCCAATTAAATCAACCGATAAACAAACAAGAATTATGCGATCTCAATAATTCAACAAGTTTATCTTAAATTAATTTTATTACAAAAATCAATTCAACCAATAAACAGACATGAATTATTTGATTCTTTCAAATTTTAAACCAATCCGATAAATCCGACATAAGTCACAAATTATTGAAAAAGTACGCCGTATCGTTACAGGATTTTTGTGAGCTAGCAAAAAGGACCAAAATGAACCTATAAAGTTCAAGCTCTCGATAATTATGAAACCCAATATCCCAGATATACATTTCACAATTATCAACTCCAACGTTACTCCACTAAAAGCTTGGAGCTGCACTCTCGAACTCTATAGAATTACGAAGCCCGTATAGCTAAGTCTCCATGACAAATCAAAGTGTATCGTATCCTCATATGATAATTCATAATCAGCTTAAGGACAAGTTCTGTCTTATCTTCCCGATTTTTTTTATCTTACGTTCCATTATCTCACCATTAGAAAACTTACCATCCAAAGATAGTATACCATTCGGTTACACCTATGTATCTAAATGGTTGAGCGCTCCAGTTTTTCAATTATAGGATAACGCATATAAGAGGATATCATTACTCCTAAAGAGGAGCTATGGATTCCATATCTATGAATAACAAATCTACGCTATCAAGAGTCATGCCTCCAACGTACCGGCATGCATACCACTATTGAGATGTGAGAGTCACCCTTTGGTACATCAAAAGACACAAGTCGAGACAACGGGCCCACTATCCATCTCAAGATTAAGATACAATACAAATGATTGTCTAAAGTGAATCGATTTGCCAAGACAGAATTATTAATCCAAATCAATTCACTTTGTGTCCCGATCCAACACATCGTCACCTATGACAACGTCCCAATGTTTTTATTCACGGAGTCCAACTCTGATGGTCAAGACAAACCATCTCTCTTTAGGGACATAGACAACATAACAATCTTTGCATGAATAAAGCGTCTAACTTTATTCCCTCGATTGCGGATCATATGTTTTAGACCGTCACCTTAAAAATCATGTCTTCTGCATAATCAGTCCATCATATGCCTAATTCTTAAAGGTTTAGACCGACAGTCTCAGACTACTGTTTGCTTAACATACATTCAACAAATATGAACGTAAAGAGGACAAGATTTGGCATATATAAATGAATAAATTCTTTATTGATAAAAATGTCTCCAAAAACGTATTACATTTTTACTCCTTAGGGCATACATATTTAACAATCTCCCACTTGCACTAAGTGAGTAAATACAACAAATTTTGCATCCCTATAGCTTCCACATGTTTCTCGAAGACTCTCCCTGTAAGTGTCTTCGTAAATGGATCAGCTAAATTGTCCTCTAACGCTATCTTGATCACCGTGACATGCCCGCCCTCAACGAAGTCCTTTATCAAATGATACTTTCGATCAATATGTTTACTCTTCTTGTGAAATCTTGGTTCCTTAGCATTAGCTACCGCCGTACTGTTATCACAGTACAGTGATACCATCTTATCCATACCATGAACAACCTCAAAATCCTCAAGAAATTTGCAGAGCCATACTGCTTCTTTCGAAGCATCACTAGCTGCCACATACTCGGCCTCCATCGTTGAATCCGAAGTGCAATATTGCTTCGCACTTCTCCAATTGATGGCACCACCGCCCAGAGTAAACACAAACCCCAAAGTTGATTTCCTAGAATCCAGACAGGATTGAAAATCCGAATCAGTATATCCTGGAGGAGTCAGGTCCTCAACCGAATATACAAGCATATACCCTCGAGTCCTTCGTAGGTACTTGAAAATATGCTTTACCGTAACCTAGTGGTTCAGTCTTGGATCTGCCTGAAATCGACTTACAATCCCGACCGCATAACTTATATCCAGTCATGTGCAAAGCATGGCTACATGAGACTACCCACTGCCGAAGCATAAGGCACATTTTTCATGTATTCTCCTTCTTCATAAGACTTTGGGGAGTCTTTCTTAGAAAGAGTAATTCCAGACCTAGATGGTTGCCCATCTTTCTTGGAATCCTGCATTGCAAATCTCTTGAAAATTTTATCTATGTAGCCGGCCTAAGACAAAGCTATCATTTTGTTCTTCCTATCTCAAAAGATCTGGATACCGAGAACAAAATTAGCATCACCCAAGTCCTTCATGTCAAACTGCTTGGTCAACCATAATTTGACCGATAACAATGCCCCAACGTCATTGCCAATTAGCAGAATGTCATCTACATGGAGCAGTAGAAAAACCACCTTCTCATCCTTAATGTGTTTGTAAACACATGGTTCATCCACATTTTGTGAGAACCCATAAGTCTTGATCACCAGATCAAATCTTATGTTCCAAGAACGAGAAGCCTGCTTAAGTCCATAAATTGACTTTAACAGCTTACAAACCTTACCCTCTTGACCCGTGACCTTGAACCCGTCTGGCTGTTCCATATAAATGGATTCTTCAAGATAGCCATTTAGAAAAGCCGTCTTGATATCCATCTGCCAAATCTCATAGTCGAGAGCGGTAGCTATGGATAAGAGAATCCGGATGGACTTTAGCACGGCTACAGGCGAAAAGGTTTCCTCATAATCGATTCCTTCCTTTTGCGTATAACCCTTAGCTACTAGTCTAGCCTTATAGGTTTCGACCTTTCCATCCACTCCTCTTTTCCTCTTGTAGATCCATTTACACCCTATAGGTTTTACCCCTTCAGGAAGATCCACAAGCTCCTAGACCTGATTAGTCTCCATAGACTTCATCTCTATGTTCATGGCCTCTATCCAGAGTTTTGAATCAACATTCTCCATAACTTCTGTGTAAGTATAAGGATCCTTGTCATGTTCATCCGGTTCAACCAAGTAGACTTCCCCATTGAACTTATACCTCTCAGGTTGACGCCTGATCCTCCCACTACACTAAAGCCCCTGAGATTGTTGTTCAAGTTTGTTTCATTTTTCTACACTGATCAAAACGGTTTCATTCGGAACCTCCGGAGTGATCTGATCACTTCTTAACTCCTCAAGCACCACTTTGCTTTGAGGTTTAAAGTTGTCCTTGTAACTCTCCTCAAGGAAAGTTGCATTAGTAGAAACTATGACTTTATTTTTCTTCGGGTTATAAAAATAACCCCTTTAGTCCTTTTTGGATATCCTATAAACACACAAACTTCTGAACGTGCTTCCAACTTATTCGGATCCTTAAACAGGACATGAGCCGGACATCCCCATATGCGAATATGGTTTAAGGATGTATTCCTTCTTGTCCACAACTCGTGAAGAGTTTTAGGGACTGATTTTGAAGGCACATTGTTCAAAAGATAACATGCAGTTTGTAATGCATATCCTCGAAAGGATAAAGGTAATGATGAATAACTCATCATGGACCTAACCATGTCCAACAAAGTCTTATTTCTTATCTTCGCTATGCCATTCTGCTGCGGAGTGCCCGGCACAGTCAAATGGGATAAAATCCCATTCTCTAACAAGTGTCCCAAGAACTCATCAGAAAGGTATTCTCTACCTCGATCGGATCAAAGTGCCTTTATGGGTCTACCCAATTGCTTTTCCACTTCAGCTCGAAACTCCCTGAACTTGTCAAAAGTTTCGCTTTTGTGGTGCATCAGGCACACATACCCATATCTTGAGTAATCGTCAATAAAAGTGACGAAGTACTCATACCCTCCTCGCGCCTAGATGTTCATCAGTCTGTAAACATCACTATGCACAAGTTCTAGAACCCCTTTGGCCCTATTGCCTTTAGACCTGTATGGTCTTTTGGTCATTTTACCCTCCAAACAAGATTCACATTGAGGTATAGATTCCACCTTTCAGTGACTTAAAGGTCCATCCCTTACCAACCTTTGAATCTTATTCAGGTTAATATGACCAAGGTGCAAATGCCAAAGATAAGTCTTATTAGAGTGAGAAGTTTTAAGTTTTTTAGAGTTATTATCATTCATCTCAGCATTAAGCAATAAGTCCATCTTAGGTTTGACAAAATATAGATTATTTTACATCCATCCAGAACAGATAAAAGATTTATTTTTACGAATCACCACTTTTTCATTAAAAGATACCACGTAGGAGTCTTTAAATAAACAAGATACAGAAATTAAATTCCTTTTAAATTTAGGAACATAAAAAAAATCTTACAAAAATAAATTCCTATAGTTATCAAAGTAAAGATGGACATCTCCCATTGCTTCTGCTGAGACCAAGGATCCATCGCCCATCCAAAGCGTAAAGTCTTCATGTAGCAGACTTCTCGTTTCTTTGAACCCCTGCAAAGAAACACAAACACGATTAGTTCCACCGGAATCTATGACCCAAATGTTACTGGATTCCTCAACCAAACAAGTTTCTAAATACAGAAGATCACACCTACCTCCTTTGAAAAGGAAGTCCTTACAATGCTTTTTAATATGCCCGACCTTTCCACAGAAGAAACACTTAAGCTTCTTTGGGTTCTTCTTCTTTTTCTTCTTGCTTTTGGCATTAGCAGGAACAAAAGACTTCCCGTTCTTGGCCCGTTGCTTCTTTCCATTCCCAAAGTTAGAATTGGAACCAAAAGTAGCTACCATGTTGGCCTCACCACCCGCAGGAGACTCCCTGATCAGCAGTTCGAACTCCTACAACTGTTTCATTAGTTCTGTCAAGGTCATATCCGGTCTATTGCTTAAATTAAATGTAGCCATAAACGGAATAAATTCCTTAGACAGAGTCTCAAAGACCATAGTCATCTGAGTTTCAGCATCGATGTCGACTCCATTGGTTTAAGCCTCAGTGAGGTAACCCATGACCAACATCATATACTCCTTTACAGATGTCCCCGGTCTCTGTCTATAGTTTAAGAGTTTCTGAAGCGCCCCTTGCTGCTTTGTTATGGCATGACCTCCAAATATGTCTTTAAGATTATCCAAGATCTGTTTTGCAGTCTCATAATCTTGATGTTGAGCCTGCAGCACATTATTCATGCTAGCCATAACATAGCAACGGCCTGATCATTACCATCTTTCCAGCGGTCATACGCTTGGATTTTCTCATTAGATGAGTATCCCGTAGGCTCGGGAGGACAAGGGGTTTATAGAACATATTTCAGTTTATCAAAGGACAAGACGATATCTAGGTTCCGTTTTCAATCATTGTAATTCTCACCGGTTAATTAGTTTTTGTCAAGTATCGATGATAAAGCATTTTTAGACATTTTTAATCTACAATAAAGAATCATATACCTAACATAAGCAAACATATCATAATAATTTAGTAAGATAACACAATCATGTAAAATCATACAAATGTGTTTATGTGTCAAAACTTTAAAAATATCATAACCTTACAACGATAATTCCTAACTCAGAATTCAACAAGCTCCTAGGGGAGTAATGCTAAATTCAATCAGGAATACGGATCCCCTCCTGATTAATATATGCTATCCAAGACCCGTATGATCCAGCATATATTAATAATCGTTTCTTTGGCCATTAATTTTATTAACAAAGCTCCTAGGGGAGGTTAATAATAAAATTAACGTGAGTGTATAACCATCGTTTCAATATTTTATTCATGGTTTATAATCACCACCTAGGGGTGTGCAATCATAAATTATGCTAAAATACCTTATCATCTCAGATATCCAATCTGGTACATGATAGAAATCCCTTCTTAGGGGTCAGGACCACCATGTTCTTCCTATGGACCAACGATGGAGGCCTTAGGTTCTCTCTTCAAAAACCTTCTCCCACTCAATCTTTTGAAATCAAGGTTTTATTTTAAAATTATGCATGAACAATTTTAATATGAGCGGCACTTTCTATTCTATATGACATGTTATCAATATATATGGCAAATCATATTATAATGCAGACAAGCAAAGCAATCAAACAAAACTACAAGTAAAATAATAATAACCGTAATATTATGGCTCCACCTTAGAGAATAGAAAACTAAGATTACAAGAGAATAATCAAGACATATATCGATTCTTCATCTTTGAATCCTCAAGTCGTATCCTTTTTCACATAATTCCCATATTCAAGTATTCAAGCCCGTATGAATCAAATGCTTCATATTTCCGGTCATATCCAAATTTAATGTTTCTCAGAATCGTCTCAAAAATAAAATTAAAACTGCACCTGCAAAAATTGTACCTTTTCTGGAAATTTTCTAGCCCTCGGTCAGTAGGCCGATCTGGGCGATCGGCCTGCCGATCATGCTTCATCGGCCTATCGATCATGCTTCATCGGCCTGCCGATCGAAAAGATCGGCCTGACGACCCATGAAAGTTCGGCATGCCAAACTGAAAGTTCAGCCTGCCAGTAAAGCCAGCCTATTTCTGCCCCACTGATGGCCTGTCGAACCACACGTCTGGCCTACCGATCTGTGACCATTGGCCTGCCGAACTAAAGGTTCGGCATGCCGACCAAGCAGAAATCTCTATTCTAGAAAATACAATTTTAATGCAATTCATTAATTTTATTTTTAACAATTCAAAAACATAAAATTAGAGACACAGGAAATACCTGGGTGTGCCATCATCGATCTTTTAGATCCGTCTTCTCCGAATAATTATTTAATTACAAAAATCTTACAAATTTAAAATTAAATAACAATTCTTAGACAGAGATGATAGTCCACCATTTAATCACATGAAAAAACTTAGATATATATTCTAACCTCTAAGGAACCATAACTGGTATAAATAAATTAATTAATAAATAATTAAATAACAATTTAATCAACCATAATTAATTAATGAACATTCACCACATAATCTATGACAACATATAATTATATAGAAACCTAGAGTGCCAACTCTCTATAAAATTAAATTCAAGCATAGGAGAGATTAAAATCATAAATTTATACATATAGTATGATCACAAACTTGTAAATTTATGTAAAAACCTTGGTTTTGATACCAATTGTTGGAAAAAACAATGTGAGGTGCGCAAAGGGAATGTTAAAATTTTAACATCGGAGTATTTTTCCAAAACACAAGTTTGACATGCTATATGTATAAATTAAGCAGATCTTACTAACCTTTGTATACCGAAGAACCTCCGCAACCCGTGAAGAGAAGTAACGTTCCAAAAGAGCTTTAACCAATTGATCTTCTTTGCTATTCTCTATCCACAATCGGAGTGAGTGTGGGCTCACACGCACAGCTCTTCCACCGATGACTCTCCTTCCAACCAATCGAGAGAACCCAAAGCTAATGTTCGTGATTTGTGAACAAAAGCTCTCACGGAGTTTTCAAATGCTCACCAGAAGAGTATCACTCTTAATCTCTCAATTGATCTGAGTAACTCATGAGACTTACTCCCTTGATATAGCGATTGGTCCTAGGGTCAGTCCTTATCAGATTAGGTCTCAAAAACTCAAAACAGAATCAAGTTCGGATCAATATCTGATAAGATCCGCATGAAAACGCGTAATCTTATCTCTCGCTGATCGGCAGGCCGAATAGGCCCCATCAGCAGGCCGAACTGCCACGTAAATATCTCCGCGAATCTTTTATTTTTCACCCGAGATTCTATAGGATAAAGTCTTAGTTTTGATTCAAATAACCCAATAGAGAAGTTATCTGATCAAAACAAACTTTATCGAGATAATCTCTAAGAAAATAAATCAATTCACAATAATTCTACAAGTTTATCTTGATTTAATTCATCAATTAAATCAACCTATAAACAAACAAGAATTATGCGATCCCAATAATTCAACAAGTTTATCTTAAATTAATTTTATTACAAAAATCAATTCAACCAATAAACAGACATGAATTATTTGATTCTTTCAAATTTTAAACCAATCCAATAAATCCGACATAAGTCATCAATTATTAAAAAATCACGCCGTATTGTTACAGGATTTTTGTGAGCTAGCAAAAGGGACCAAAATGGACCTATAAAGTTCAAGCTCTCGATAATTATGAAACCCAATATCCCAGATATACATTTCACAATTATCAACTCCAACGCTACTCTACTAAAAGCTTGGAGCTGCACTCTTGAACTCTATAGAATTACGAGGCCTGTATAGCTAAGTCTCCATGACATATCAAAGTGTATCGTATCCCCATATGATAATCCATAATCAACTTAAGGACAAGTTCTGTCTAACCTTCCCGATTATTTTTATCTTACGTTCCATTATCTCACCATTAGAAAACTTACCATCCAAAGATAGTATACCATTCGGTTACACCTATGTATCCAAATGGTTAAGCGCTCCAGTTTTTCAATTACAGGATAACGCATATAAGAGGATATCATTACTCCTAAAGAGGAGCAATGGATTCCATATCTATGAATAATAAGTCTACGCTATCAAAAGTCTTGCCTCCAATGTACCGGCATGCATACCACTATTGAGACATGGGAGTCACCCTTTGGTACATCAAAAGACACAAGTCGAGACAACGGGTCCGCTATCCATCTCAAGACTAATATACAATACAAATGATTGTCTAAAGTGAATTGATTTTCCAAGACAGAATTATTAATCCAAATCAATTTACTTTGTGTCCCGATTCAACACATCGTCACCTATGACAACGTGCCAATGTTTTTATTCACGGAGTCCAACTCTGGTGGCCAAGACAAACCATCTCCCTTTAGGGATATAGACAACATAACAGTCTTTGCATGAATAAAGCGCCCAACTTTATTCCCTCGATTGCGGATCATACGTTTTAGACCGTCACCTTAAGAATCATGTCTTCCGCATAATCAGTTCATCATATGCCCAATTCTTAAAGGTTTAGACCCACAGTCTTAGACTATTGTTTGCTTAACATGCATTCAACAAATATGAACGTAAAGAGGACAAGAGTTAGTATATATAAATGAATAAATTCTTTATTGATAAAAATGTCTTCAAAAACGTATTACATTTTTACTCCTTAAGGCATATATATTTAACAGTTGCTACAATATCTACGTTACAATTATCCTTGTTTCTCTCCTTTACAGATTGTGTGAGATTCTTAAAAATTTTGAATAGTTCAATTTTTAGTTTCGTACTTTTTTCCTAACTTTTTTTCTCTGTTTACATTTCGTTTTTGTTTTTTTACGCTTTCTAAAAATATTTACAATATAAATACGTGGATTTACATGCACAGAGATTAAGAGTGTTGACCACACGCGTTGCAAAAACAGCAGTGATTGGATTTTTTTTTAAGACTTAAACAACATATTATTTCTCTTATTCAATATAGCTTTACACATGACATCATTATCACAAGCCAACATCGTTATAAGTATCATCTGTACCCGCTAGCTGTAGTAATACCATATTGGAATATTTTCAAATTTCCGCACTCCCATAAATGAACTGAAAATGTTGAATGCCTTTTTTACCCTTTCCTTTAAAAGCGAACAAAAAATAGAAAATTTTATGCTATGCCACACTTTAAAATCGATGAATTTATTTATACTACACTAAAAAAAGTTGTGCTACACTCTTTCATATTAAATATTTAAGTTGTGACACACTTAAACAAATATGGCATTTATAAAGAGTAAAATTCAAAATATCGTATGTATAAAAATTTCCCAACAAAATAGAATCTTTGAGTCTTGTATTTCATTTTCTTTTGCAACTTTTCTTAGAACATTAGTGTTTTGGAGAGCAGTTGGTTTGAAAATTATAGAATATGAGAGTTTTATATTGTGACAATTTTTTATTTTTGTTATAGTTGCTGAGAGCTTTATACTGTTTGTTGCTTGAATTCGTTAGTTCCAACCGAGATGCCAAACAAGCCTTAAGCTGTATAACGTAATTTTTTTAATTTAACTTGCCTATTTATGGCAACTTGTTAATATTTAGTTGACGGAATAAAATATAAAAAAAGAAAGAAAAAAAGACAAAAAACAAAATTCTATAGTAGCTGCGAGAAGATACTTAACTAGCGGAGTTGTAATAATTTTGTTTTAAATAAAATGTTCACGGTTAATTTAGAAATTAAGAAGAATGTGTAATGAGTAAATTTAATTAGGGGGCGTCTATTAATACCCTTCTATTCTACTTTTCACATGCCTTTTTTTAATAAAATTTCATATTGTATTACCCACTGGTAAGTAATTTAAAAACGACTCATTACACACCCCACCTTAAATAAATATGTTATACCTTATTTTTTCTAAAACAACAAAGATAGTTTTTGATATTGAAGAGCCTCTGCATAAAAAAGTACATGGTTTATTTTTTCTACAAAATTATCATTTTTCTCCCAATTCTAATCGTTGAACCCCCATTGATTTACCGGTAAAACCCACGAATTGCCTTGGTATGAACAAAAACATCAATGACAAGTAATGGTGCATACTAGCTTAAATTCTTCGTGGAAGAAATTCAAAATGGTGTATATGAATTGATAATGTTAACAAAAGCGGAATCAATTTTGTTTTATAATGAAAATGGAATCATTTTTTTTTTTAACAAAACTTGAAGTTTTTGGTATGAAAATGGAAACATAGTAAAATTAATAGTTAACATTTAATAAAAAGATAAATCTGTTAACCCAAGAATAACTACCCAAGAGAGGGGGTGAATCAGTTTTCGGAACTTTTTACATATATGTATTGGAAATTTCTAGATTAAACACTTAAGCAATAAACGCACAAATAAAAATTCAAGCAAATATAAAATGACACAAAAAAAAAAAAAAAGAAATGCAAATACTATTTATAGTGGTTCAGTAAAAGACCTACGTCCATTGTAACTGGGCAAGACTTTGCCTTGACTTCTTCCACTATCTCAACCATCTTTTTGACATAATCACTTTAAATACAAATCAATGACTTGTTTACCTCAAGGCTCACCACAATCTCTTATAATCCGCTAATTTTACAGAGATTGGCTAGCCAAAACAGCCTCGAATTTCACTAAGGCTTCGAAAACCTAATTCGCTCGGTTTACAAGATTTGGAAATTTTAAGCTCAACTTCTCAAAACTCCTAGAAAGGCTTAGAATACAATATGGAATGTACTAAGAGATTAGTAAGCACACATTGAGAATTTTTAACAAGTTTGGCCCAAGAATGCTTGAAAGCTTGTTGAACACTTAGAAATTAATACAAGGATGATTCTAGGTGTTCTTAAATATCAAAAACTCAAAAATGAGGTTATTTATAGACTAAAACCTGAAACTAGTCATTTATAGTCATTTGAGGTGTATTAGCAAGGGCTAGAAAACTAGTCTTTGGAGCACTCAGTCGACTACCATATACATGGCTTAGTCAATTGAGCTTGCTGGACATTCCAACTCAATCTGGGCTAGTCCGGTTGACTGGGCTGCATGTCCTTCGGTCAGCCAGGCTTATTTAGCAAGCTTGCTGCCATTCTTTTGATTCAAAAATCCTGCTTAATCAATTTTATTTTAAAGATAGTTTGAAAAGCATTTTAAGATCAGTTTAAGCCTTAGGAGATAGATAAAAACATATAGAGATAATTTCAAGACTTCTAGCATATTTTAGATCAAGTTTGAAAGATCAAGATTAAAAACTTTTGAAAACAAGTTAAAAAAATAATCTAACTTGAGCCATTAAGCTTGAAAAAAACTATATGTATGCTCTAACATCATACAAGCTTAAGAATGAAACTTAATCCTATTCTTCATGTTTGTTGATATCATTTCTTCAATCTTCATACTTTCACTAAATTGATCCGCCTTCTTATTTGATTTCTTACGAGTCTTGATAAGTTTCGTGCAATAATCATGGGTTGCTAAAATAATAATAAAACTAAATGGCTCTACATACTCAAGAGAAATCATTAGTATTTAAGCAATTAATTATTTGTTGTCATTAAAACAAAAATAAATATTTTTCATTTGAAACCTTGGAGCCAAAATTCTCCCACTTTTTGATGATGACAAATAATTGATTGCTTCCAGTAAAATAAGGAAAGAAACTTGAAGTGAGTAAAGAGTTTTTCTCAGAGTTTTCTTACCATATCATGTTAAGCTCGTCCTACCAAATATAATATAATTCCCCCTTAATGTATGCAATCTTGAGGGAATTTGTTAGTATCTTAGAAGAAATTTAATTAAAAAAAATCTCAATCTCAATCCAAATGAATTTTAGAAAAAAAAATCTTTTGCAAAATTTAAACATAGCTTCTCCTATTTTGAACGAAATAAGCATAGAAATGCAAAGTAATCAAATATAACATAGCTCCCCATGTTTTGAACAAAATAAGCATAGTAATATTAATCAGTCAAATATAAACATAGTTCCCTTGTTTTGAACAAAATAAGCATAGTAATGCAAAGCAATCAATCTAAATCTTCTTTTCCTTTATCATCAACAGAAAGAGAAATGATACAACAAAATTGAAATACCATAAAACTGCAAAAAGATACAAAATGCAAAGTACAAATCCCAAAATAGTCTTAAAATAAAGAAAAAGTAAACATAAAATTGTCCTAAAGATGAAAAAGAAACTAGGTGATAAAACTAATCAAGATGGAGGCGGTGGTCTTGCATGTTGAGACACCTAAGCTCTTCAAGGATGTTTCCCATAGTCAAGTTCAAATTCGCCATGTTGTTTCCTATAATCACCATATTGTTGTTGACTCGAGTGAGTTGCCCATTGGTGTGAGTTCGATAGGTGGCAAAGTTTGACTCAAAATTGTCAAAGCTGGAGACAAGCTACTGATAAGGATTCTAAGAGGAAGAACCTGCTTGGTGAACGTATGGAGGTGCTTCTGCTTGAGTAAATTCTTGTTACTCATCCTCATCTAAAGCAAGAGTTGCAATGCCTTCACCATACCAAATTCCATTCATTAAAGTGCACCCTATTTTCTTAAGGGATGATTCATTGAAATATGAGTGGATATCTAGTTCCTTTCTTTCACTTTCTTGGAGAAGTGAAATCCTGAATTTTTAAAAGATATGAATAAGCTTTCATCCAAAAGGTAAAGCATTACCTGATTGATTACTGGCTAGTCAATCATGCGATGGAGGATGATATGATAGACATTGACCCTAGTATTGGAAAGGAGATAGTATGAAAGAGACATATCGACCTAGGTAAGCTCATTTTTGTGACCCACTTTTGGCATGAAATTTGTGGAAATCATATGGTGAAGAGCATGGGTTCTGAGAGGCAAGTTTAGTGTAGGATGCTTAAGAGCAAAAACTATCTCAAAGTCATTCATAAGATGATGAAAACAGTAAGATCAAGAAAAAAGCCTCTAATCACAAGTATTGATGTCAGGTTTGTAGGATTGGCATTTAGTTGAGCATAAAAGATTCTAACAAGTCTAGGATACACCTAACATTTGGACTCTACTATAGTTAACAATCCTTGAGTTTCAAACAAGACTCTTAGGTTCAATGACTTCATATCATTAAAGACTATAATCCTTCCATACACAATTTTCTTATGAACCATTCTTTCATAATTATGCAAGCTAATAGGATTCAAGATATTAGGTCTATGGAATACCTTTCAATGAAATTCTTCATTGTCAATAGCCGATCGCTTACCTCGTTGGCTAGATAATTTGCCTCATCCTACCATTGTTAAAATGCCTAAAAGAGTGATATGAAAATGCCAAAACATAGAAACAAGATTTTGCAAATGAAAAGTCAGATTTCTCACAAGAAAGAGTGATTTTAGGAGGTTTTTGACAATGATTAGGACTAAAAACACAAGAAAACTTGTTATGAACTCAAGAAACGACAATAGGAAGATTTTGAAATGAATTTCACTTTGCTAGTACTAAGAATTGGACTCCTCGATAGGACAATGAAGAAAATGAAGTGAAAACTCCTTTTAAATTAACATTAGGTTAGGTCTAGAATTGGACTCCCCGAAGGACCAGTCGACAGGATTGTACATCCCCCGATCGAGTGGAGTTGCTAAAAATGTAGCCCTTGATGCTACAGTAGTGCAGCAAAATATTTTCTTTTAGAATCATTTTAAACTTGATAAAATAATTAATATATAAAACATACATGATAAATGAAAATTATTTAAACCAATTAAATAAATAAAGATCAAAAAGATATTACATCATATATACACATATGGGATAATCCTAAAGAGAATAGTGGAGATTTTAAATCTAATGAAATACATCTACACTTAAAACAATACGCAGAACAAATCAATATCAAAAGAAAAACAAGTATGGATATGGTGAGTTTTTCAAACTCTCAAACTTAAGTTCGAGGGATCTAAAATACCAAGACTACTTCTAAAATATGAAAATCGTTCTAATGTAAGAGACTTAGTAAACATGCCTGCAAGTTGTTCATTGGTGTTGATGAATTCAAGTGTAATAATATCCTTATAGACATGATCATGCAAAAAGTGATGTCTAATTTCTCTGTGCTTAGTGCTGAGTGCAAAACTGGATTCTCAGATAAGTTGATAGCACTAGTGTTATCACACATAATTGGGACATGCTCATAGTGCAATCCTAGGTCCATAAGTGTTTGTTTCATCAACAAGATATGTGTACAACAACAAGCCGCCAAAATGTATTCTGCTTTTGTGGTTGATAAAGCAACCGAGTTTTGTTTCTTACTAAACCAATAGACTAGTAAGAAACCTAGGAAATGGCATATTCTACTTATGTTTTTCCTATCGATTGTGCAACCAGCCCAATTGGCATCAGAATAACATAATAAGTCTATATGTTTACCTTTGGCATACCATAATTCTAAGTTCTTAGTGCCATTTAGATATCTAAAAATTCGCTTAACTACACTAAGATGAGATTCTTTAGGATTTGCTTGAAATCGTACACAAAGACCAACACTAAACATTATATTTAGTCTATTTGCAAGTTAAATAAAGTACGAAGCCGATTATAATGTTTAGTGTTGATTTATGAGCTTATAGGAGTTTGCATTGGCTTTAGATTTCCATTTCAAATCTTTTGAGGACATCACTTACATATTTTGCTTGATTAATAAAGATTCCTTCTTTGGTTTGTTTGATTTGTAGTCCAAGAAAGAAATTCAATTCTCACATCATGCTCATTTCAAATTCAACATGCATACACTTAGAAAATGCTTCACATAAAGAGACAATAGTAACTCCATAAATAATACCATCAACTTAAATTTGAACAATTATTAAATCATCACCTTTCATTTTTTGTACGAAGAGTAGTATTTGATTTTCCTATTGAAAATTCATTTTCAATTAGAAATTTACTTAATCTATCATACCAAGCTCTAGGGGTTTGTTTTAAATAGTATAAAGCATTTTTCAATTTAAAAACATAATCTGGATACTTATGATCCTGAAAACCATGTGGTTGTTTAACATAAACTTCTTCTAAAATGTATCCATTTAATAATGCACTTTTGATATCCATTTGATAAAGGTTTGTAGTAAGCAAAAGCAAGTAACAGTCTAATAGATTCTAGACAACTAACCAGTGCAAAGATTTCTTTATAATTGATACCTTCTTCTTAATTGAAACCTTGGGCTACTAATCCAGCCTTATTTTTGAAAATTATACCTTGCTCATCCTTTATCTTTCTAAACTCCCATTTGGTACAAATTATAGATAGAGAACTAGGCCTAGGAACAAGTTCCTATACGTCATTTCTTTCAAATTGATTTAGCTCTTCTTGCATTGCGAAAATCCAAAATTCATCATTTTTAGCATCTTTAAAACATTTTGGTTCAATTTGAGAAAGAAAGGCTAAATTGCTACAAATGTTCTCAAATGATGATCTACTTCTCACTTCATGTGTTGAACTATCATGGGTGATAATGTCCGTCTTAGGATGATAAGGATTGTAGCTCCAATCTTTTGGCAAAGGTTGTGAGGTGGACTTATCTTTTGAATGCTATGTTTGCAGTTGATCTTGTTATGAAGGTTGAATTGATTTAGAGATGACCTTTTGAGGAGAGTTTGGATCTTTTTGGACCTCTTTTCCTTTATCTTTGATTTCTAGGGTCTTCATTTGATGTTCCAAACCTAAATCATCATCGACTTGCAATTTTTTGATGGAAATGTCAGTTTCATCAAATACAACATGCATTGATTCTTCTACAACTAGAGTTCTTTTATTAAGCACTCTATAAGCTTCGTTAGTAGTAGCATAACCAAGAAAAATACTAACATTGGATTTTGCATCAAATTTTTTCAAGATGTCCTTGGTGTTTAAAATAATGCATTTGCAACGAAAGACTTTAAATTTAGAAGAATCAAATAATTCATGTCTGTTTATTGTTATATTAATTTTATGACAAAATTAATTCAAGATAAACTTGTTGACTTATTAGGATCGGATAATTCTTGTATGTTTATCAGTTGATTTAATTTTGAATAAATTAAATCAAGATAAACATGTAGAATTATTATGAATTTATTTATTTTCCTAGAGATTATCTAGATAAAGTTGATTTAATTAGATAACTTCTCTATTGCGTTATTTGAATTAAAACTGAGACTTTATCCTATAGAATCTCGGGTGAAAAATAAAAGATTCGCTGAGATTTTTTTTTGATAGTTTGGCATGCCGATCCTTAAGTTTGGCCTGCCGATAGGGTAAGTTCAGCTTGTTGATTAGGCAGATCGGCCTGCCTATGCACAAAAAAAAAAGATCCCATGTTTTCATGCCGATTTCATTAGATATTGATCCGAATTTTATTCTGATTCGAATTTTTGAGACCTTCTTTGATAAGGACTGACCCTAGACCTAACCTCTTTAAATAGGGAGTAAGTCTCATAAGTTATTTGGATCAATTGAGAGATTAAGAGTGATACTCTACTGGTGAGAATCTAAAAACTCCTTGAGAGCTCTTGTTCACAAATCACAAACACTAGCTTTGGTTCTCTTAATTGGTTGGAAGGAGAGTCGCCTAGAGGAAGAACTGTATATGTGAGCCTACACTCACTCTGATCGTGGATAAAGAATAGCAAAGAAGGTCAGTTGGTTGAGGTTCTTCTAGAACGTTACTTCTCTTCACTGATTGTAGGAGCTTTTCGGCATTCAAAGATTAATAAGATCTAGTTAATTTATGCATATAACGTGTCAAACTTGTGCATTGGAAAACTCTAATATAAAGTTTTTAAAATTCTACTACGTACTATTTTTCCAATAGAAAAATGATCAACATTAACCAAAGCATAATATTTGACACCTAAATATGTAGTCCTAGAAGGGCAAATAAATCCATATGCAAAGTTTGCATAGGTTTAGCGGTAGGAATTTTAGAAATCAAATTAAAAGAAGTTTTGACTTGTTTTCTTAATTGACATGCTTCACATACTTTGTTTTTTTCAAATTTGAGTTTTAGAAAACCCCAAACAAGTTCTTTTCTAGAAGTTTTTGAAAGTAAAGGTATGCTAATATGTCTAAGTCTTCTATGCCAAAGCCATATTTCATCATTTAAAACCGAAAGATGTTGGTTTTTTTTTTAACATTTTTCAACATCAATTGCATAAACATTTTCATTTTGGTCACCAATGAACACAACCTCACCATTACAAACATTCTCAATCAAACATCTAGAAGATTCAAAAGTAATATTATATCCTTTATCACACAATTGACTAATACTAAGTAAATTATGCTTTAAATTATCAACAGTTAAAACATTTTCAATACGAGGAGAAGAACCATTGTCGATATCACCTACACCAAAAATTTTCCCTTTTGTGTTGCTACCAAAAGTGACATGTCCACCATTATTCTTTGTGAAGTTAAATAATACTAAGAGGTTGTCCATCATGTGTTTTGAACATCCACCATCTAGAAACCATTTTTCTTTCTTCGTCTTCAGTACCTACAGAAACGATTTTAGTTCTTGACTTTTGATACCCACGTAACTTTGGGTCTGTTGATGCTAGTTTTTGTAGCTTTGGGAACCCATCTTTGTTTTGCTCTAAAATATGCACTTCTCTTAATATAGCAATAAGATATGGTGTTGATTGCAATAAGTACATACACATTTTGAATTTTAAGAGCTAGATGACGCTTTGACAATATAATTTTTAAAATATTTTTTTATCAATGTGTGGTTTATATCCTAAACCTTCTTGTTAAAAATACGCCTTTTCTTACAAAGCATTATTTCAAAATTTTTCTTTCCATTGGAGAATTTCAAAACTATTTTTGCCAAATCATCAACTTTCTCTTTTAAATATGCATTTGCAATTACTAAAGTATTACTCTTAGATTTTTATTTTCAAAGCATCAATTTCTTCTAAGAGAGTTGCTACTTTCTTTTTAAGCATAGAATTTTTAAGAACTAATTTCTCATAGTTATCATGCAATTCATCAAATGCTCTAAATAATTCTATGACATCAATATCATCACATTCATCATTGGAGGAGATAGGAGAACTTACCTTGTCATCACCAATTACCATGAAACACATGTTGGTTGGTTCTCTTTGCTTGTCATCATCCGAGTCTTTGGATTCAAGCTCATCCGATGTGGCATGAAAGGCTTTCTTCAATTCCTTTTTCTTTATGCTTTTCTTGTTTGCTTCCTTTTTAGTAGCACATTCAGGTCTTGTATGTCTTGGTTTCTTACAGTCATAGCAAATTACCTCTTCTTTGATTTACATTTCTCCTTTTTCTTCTCTCCTTTTGGATCCTCTATTTTAGTTGAATTTCAAGTAGAACTTCTTGTATTTCTTTGTACATATCGTCATTTCTTCAAAGTCCCTCGGATGTAGGCTTTCATCTTCTTTATCTTCATCTTCTTCGCCATCAAGTATGGAAGCTTTCAAGGCTATTTATTTCATTTTTTTTTTTATCTTCTTCTTCCACTTGATTTTGCCTTCTAGTTATTTCATGAGTCATAAGAGAAGCAACCAACTCATCTAAAGGTAAGGTTGATAAATCCTTAGCTTCTTCTAGACTGGTTATGTTGACGTGACATAAACGTGGTAAAGATCATATTAATTTTCTTACTAGTTTGCTTTGTTTAAAGGTCCTACCAAGAGAATTCAAACCATTAATTATATTTGTTTAAATCTAGTGTACATTTCACCAGTAGTTTTATGGTCATTCATTTTAAACATTTCATAGTCATGCAAGAGATAAATAATTTTAGTTTCCTTGACTGGATTGGTGCCTTCGTGTACAACTTGTAAAGTGCACCATGTTTCTTGTTTCAATGTGCAAAAAGCGATTCTATTAATATCATTTCTATCTAAAGCATCATATAAAATGTTTAATGCTCTGGCATTTAATGACAATTTCTTTTTGTCTTCATCACTATATTCTTTGGGTTCTTTTGGAACAAAAATCTTTTCAACTTCTTTCATCGTTTTAAAAGGTTCATTTTCTATAATGTCTCAAAGATCATAGTCAACAAATTGTAAGTAAATTGTCATTTTAGTTTTCCAATAATTATAATCAGTTCCATTGAAAAAAGGAGGTCTATTAGTAGAGTGACCTTACAAGTTTTGAAAACTTTAAGTAGGCATGCTCAAGATTGTGATATCTTTTTCAAAAATAAGTTTGAGTTTCTCGCTCTGATATCAATTGTTAGCCTAAGAATATGTACCCAAGAGGCGGTTGAATTGGTTTTTAGAACTTTTACAATTATTGAAAATTCCTAGATTAAAGACTTAAGCAATAAACACATAAATAAAAATTCAAGCAAATATAAAGGGCCAAAAGTAAAATGAAAAGAAAAGAGAAATGCAAACACTATTTATAGTGGTTTGGCAAAATACCTACATCCATTATCGCCGAGTAAGACTTTACCTCGACCTCTTCCACTATCTCAAGCTTCTTTTTAGTAAATCACTCCAAGTACAAATCGGTGGCTTGTCTACCCGAGGCTCACCACTAGGAGATGATTAAGCACACAATGAGAATTTTTAACAAGTTTGGCTCAAGAATGTTTGAAAGCTTGTTGAACACTTAGAGATCGATACAAAGATGATTCTAAGTATTCTTAGATATCAACAAACTTAGAAATAAGGCTATTTATAGTCTAGAACCTGCAACTAGCCATTTATAGCCCTTGAGGTGCATTTGTAATGGCTAGAAAACTAACCGTTGGAGCACTCGATCGACCACCATATAATAGTTTGGTTGACCGAGCTTGTTGAACGTTCTAGCCCATCTGGGCTGGTCTGGTTGACCAAACTACAGTCCCACGATCGATTGAGCTTGTTCAGCAAGCTTGGTGCCATTCTTTTGATTCAAAAACACTACTTTCTCAATTTTATTTTAAGGATGTCTTAAAATATTTTAAGATTGGTTTAAGTCATGAGAGATAGATGAAAACACATAGGAATAATTTCATGACTTCAAACATATTTTAGATCAAGTTTCAAAGACCAAGCTTTTGAAAACAAGTTTTAAAATGAAACTTGAGCCATTTATACTTGATAAAAGCTAACTGTATGTTCTAACATCATACAAACTTAAAAATGAAAATTAAAACTATTCTTTATGCTTGTTGATGCCATTTCTTCAATAAGTTCTTGGTAAATTGATCCGTATTCTTATTTGATTTCTTCCGAGTCTTCATAAATTTCTTCCAATATTCTTGAGTTGCAAAAATATTAATAATACTAAATGACTCTACATACTCAAGATAAATTATTAGTATTTAAGCAATTAATTATTTGTTGTCATCAAAACAAAAATAAATATTTTTCATTTGAAACCTTGTAGCCAACGTAATCATGCTTGGTTGGTTGGGCTAGCAGATGGAAAAAGAAAAAAAAAATTGGGTGATGATTTTTTTGGTTTTTGAAAAGGGCGACAAGTAAAAAGGGATAGTTTAAGAAAGGGTATGTAAAAAGTACAATGAAGGGTGTCAATGGACATCTCCTTTAATTATTTAAAAAATCGAGTTATGTATGTTTAGGAAAAATATGTGAACAATCAAGTAAGGTAAAAACATACCTCCATAAAGTTTTCTATAAGGTCAAATCCTTATAAGTTTTTCTTGTGAAATTTAAGTCATGAAGATATAGTTTTCGTTTTAGGTTTAAAAATAACCATAATTTATTATGGGTGCATGCGATTTAATTTATTATTACTGTTGTTGTTGTTGTTGTTACTATTGTTGTTGTTGTTGTTGTTATTATTATTATTATAAAAATTATACATATGTAAGTGTGGAACAATTTTAACATCTCATATGACAACTTTTCAAGTGTGACATGAATAAATATAGTTTTTAAAAGTGTGACACAAAATGTATTTTTCTTGCTTATTTATTCATGTGATGATGTAGGATGAGGAAAAAAAAATATCATTGAGCCATTTTCTCAACATAATTATGTAATGCAAGTCTTTTATAGTCTTTAAAGGGTTTTTACTATTTTGTTACCATGTATTTTAAAGAACATCACATTGATAACTTGTTATTTCGAAAAAATCAAAACAATAATATAGATTTCAAAAGTATTATTTTAGTCCATGATCCTATATTTCATGACGTGAAATTTCCATATTTTTCTTTTATCAATGAATCCAAAATTAAATTTGTAAAACTATATATAAAAATAAATAAATAAGACAATTAAAAAAAGAAGAAATTTATATCAGTTTTTTTTTTATTTTTTTTATTAGCTTTGTTTCATCTTTTGTTTTGATATTTTTTAATATCTTTACAAATTCATTTGGGGCCTATGAGTAAAAGGTTAAGTAAGAAATTTTCATTTCACAAACATGGGCTCAGTGTAACAAATGAATTTTTAAAACCAACAAGGAATCGTTTTGATATTTCTCAAATAATAAGGCACTGAGGTGATATTTACAGGATTTCAAAACTATATAATAGTTTTTATTTAAAAGGATGTTTCAAAGTCAAATATATTGTGAATATTTCCCATATGAACACATGCACCTCATAGTCTCGATGGGACCTCATGAGAGCACAAATCACGTAGAATCAATGCGCTTGGAATGCTGTTAAAAGATTTTTTTTTAAATACTACACCAATCCTATTGCTTCTTAGATTCCGTACCTACACTTCAACACAGGATCCTTCTTGGCTTTTATCTTTGCAAAAGCTAGTGGACAAAAATATAAGGCCGAAAGCCCAACGAGGCAACAAGAGGTAGTGTCAAGACTCAGATCCAAACACTCATTTTCTCCTGTAAAAATTACACATTTTAGCTAATTTAGATACCTTATTAAACTAAATGACCTTATCTTAAATAATTGTTAATAAGGCCAAATCAATCATTAGATATTTTTCATCATGTCAAATCTATCCCTATTTATGTGTAAATCCTAACTTAATATGATGAAAAAATTGCAACAGTGCTATGTTTACATCATAGAGATTTTGAATTATTAACGATATCTAGTTATTAGTTTTATGAACGACACACCGTTAATACTGATACATAACATACATAAATAAGATTAATTTTATATGACATATATCTTTTCTATTTTTTTATATCAGCCTTTTTTTTTTAATTGACATCGTCAATGTTTACGACATAGGTAAGTCATTATTTTTTTTGTTCATTGTAACCAGGTCATTAGTAATTAAATTCAATAACCATTAAAATATCTCTTAATTATATATTACCTTGTTAAATAATCTTCAATTTTTTTCTTTTTTCATTGTTAATTTTTATGAACATTAAAATGCATCCTCTTAAAGACTAGTTATTGTTTAGTCATTAAAATATACTTATTTATATATATCTCGTCTATAATGTCACGCCCTAGAGTACGTGAGGTGACGTAACGGGTAAACTAAGTTAATTAAGTAAAAATTTAATTAAAACGTAAGTTAATGAATTTAATTAATTATGAAAAATGTGATAAATTTAAAACCCTTTTTAAGCAAACATTTATAATTGTTGAGAGTAAGCTCGGTGCCACCACCGAGAACGCGAACTTTGATGGTCGGCAATTAAGCTCGGCAGACATCAGGGAGCCTATTGTCCGACCCCTTGCTTTATACTTCTTCCCAAGGTGCCTTCTACTCATCCAAGGGCACGCCCCAAGAAGACTGCCACCTCGGGGATGTACGGTAGCTCGGGTCGGATCACGTTATTCATAAAGATACGTCATTACCCATCCTTGTAGGCCAACACCAGGCAAACGTGCTACCGTCTGATAGAGTCCAATCCATTGGGCGATGGACGCGAAACTTGTCACTTACTGCCTGACATACTTTGATGTGACACCTAGGTAATGGGTAAAACCCATCTTGCACCTGATCCAGCTGGTGGCCTATAAATAGGATGCATTTATGACGTTTTAGAGAGAGAGACTTCTTCACACCTAACTAGCTACCGACCTCTACCGAGCAATACTTGCCTTGAGCATCGGAGAGCCTGTTAGACATGTATGCTCTAAGGAGTAAAAATGTAATACGTTTTTGGAGACATTTTTATCAATAAAGAATTTATTCATTTATATATACCAAATATTGTCCTCTTTACGTTCATATTTGTTGAATGTATGATAAGCAAATAGTAGTCTGAGACTGTCAGTCTAAACCTTAAGAGTTGGGCATATGATGGGATGATTATGCGGTAGACACGACTCTTAAGGTGATGGTCTAAAATATATGATCCGCAATCGAGGGAATAAAGTTGGGCGCTTTATTCATGTAAAGATTGTTATGTTGTCTATATCCCTTTTGGGAGATGGTTTGTCTTGGCCATCGGAGTTGGACTCCGTGAATAGAAACATTGGCGCGTTGTCATAGGTGACGATGTGTTGGATCGGGACATAAAGTGAATTGATTTGGATTAATAATTCTGTCTTGGCAAATCGATTCACTTTAGACAATCATTTGTATTGTATCTTAATCCTGAGATGAATAATGGGCCCGTTGTCTCGATTTGTGTCTTTTGATGTACCAATGGGTGACTCCCACATCTCTATAGTGGCATGCATGCCGGTACGTTGGAGGCATGACTCTTGGTAGCGTAGACTTGTTATTCATAGATATGGAATCCATAGCTCCTCTTCAGGAGTAATGAGATCCTCTTATATGCGTTGTCCTGTAATTGGAAAACTGGAGCGCTCAACCATTTGGATACATAGGTGTAACCGAATGGTATACTATCTTTGGATGGTAAGTTTTCTAATGGTGAGACAATGGAATGTAAGATAAAAATAATCGGGAAGGTAAGACAGAACTTGTCCTTAAGCCGATTATGGATGATCATATGGGGATGCGATACACTCTGATATGTCATGGAGACTTAGCTACACGAGCTTCGTAATTCTATAAAGTTCGAGAGTGCAGCTCCAAGCTTTTAGTGGAGTAGCTGTTGGAGTTGATAATTGTGAAATGTATATCTGGGATATTGGGTTTCATAATTATCATGAGCTTGAACTTTATAGGTCCATTTTGGTCCCCTTTGCTAGCTCACAAAATCCTGTAACGACACGGCGTGCTTTTCCAATAATTGGTGACTTATGTCGGATTTATCAGATTGGTTTAAAATTTATAAGAATCAAATAATTCATGTCTGTTTATCGGTTGAATTAATTATGTAAGAAATTAGTTCAAGATGAACTTGTTGAATTATGGCGTTCGGATAATTCTTGTCTGTTTATCGGTTGTTTTAATTTTGGACAATTAGAACAAGATAAACTTGTAGAATTATTGTGAATTGATTTATTTTCTTAGAGATTATCTTGATAAAGTTTGTTTTCATCAGATATCTTTTCTATTGGGCTATTTGAATCAAAACTGAGACTTTATCCTTTAGAATCTCGGGTGGAAAATAAAAGATTCGCTGAGATTTTTTCTCGGTAGTTCGGCTTGCCGATCAGAAAGTTCGGCCTGCCGAACTGGTCAGTTCGGCCTGCCTATCACACAGTTCGGCATGCCGACCGCGACAGTTAAGATTACGCGTTTTTCACGCATATCTTATCAGATATTGATCCGAACTTGATTCTGTTTCGATTTTTGAGACCTAATCTGATATGGACTGACCCCAAGGACCAATAGGTATAAAAAGGGAGTGAGTCTAATGATTTACTAAGATCAATTTGAGAGATTAAGAGTGATACTGTTCTAGTGAGCATCTGAAAACTCCCTGAGAGCTTTTGTTCACAAATCACGAACACTAGCTTTGGGTTCTCTCTATTGGTTGGAAGGAGAGTCACCGGTGGAAGAGCTGTACGTGTGAGCCCACACTCAGTCCGGTTGTGGATAGAGAATAGCAAAGAAGACCAGTTGGTTGAGGCTCTTCTGGAACGTTACTTCTCTACACAGGTCGCGGAGGTTCTTCGGCACACTGAGGTTAGTAAGATCTGTTGAATTTATACATATAACATGTCAAACTTGTGTTTTGGAAAATACTCTGATGAAAAATTTTAAAAATTCCGCTGCGCACTTTGTTTCCAACAAAATGGTATCAGAGCGGAGGTTTTTACATAAATTTGCAAGTTTGTGATCATGTTATATGCATAAATTTTGTGATCTTAATCTCTCCAATGCTTGAATTAAATTTTATAGAGAGATGGCACTCTAGGTTTCTATATAATATATATGTTGTCATGGATTATATGGTGAATGTTTATTAATTAATTATGGTTGATTAAATTGTTGTTTAATTATTTATTAATTAATTAATACCGGTTATGGTTCCTTAGAGGTTAGAATGTGTATCTAGGTTTTTCATGTAATTAGATGGCGGACTATCATCTCCGTCTAGGAATTATTATTTAATTTTTAATTTGTAAGAATTTTGTAATTAAATAATTATTCGGAGAAGACGGAACGAGAAGTCGGAACTTAAAGATTGATGATGGCGCCTCCAGGTATTTCCTGAGTCTCTAATTTTATGTTTTTGAATTGTTGAAAATAAAATTGATGAATTGCATTAAAACTGTATTTTTTGGATTGAGGGTTTTCTGCTCGGTCGGCATGCCGGACCTCACAGTTCGGCAGGCCGAAGGTCACAGATCGGCAGGCCGGACATACGGTCCGGCAGGCCGACAGTGGGGCAGAAATTTTGGTGCTCTGCCGGCAGGCCGAACCTTCATGTTCGGCAGGCCGAACCTCCATGATGGGTAGGCCGATCACCTAGATCGGCCTGCCGACCGAGAGCTACCAAGTGTCCAGAAAAGGTGCGATTTTTCTAGTGCAGTTTTAATTTTATTTTTGGGACGATTCTGAGAAACATTAAATTTGGATATGACCGGAAATATGAAGTGTTCGATTCATACGGGATTGAGGACTTGAAGATGGATATTACATGAAGAAGGATACAGCTTGAGTATTCAAGGATGAAGAATCGATAAATGTCTCGATTATTCTCTTGTAATCTTAGTTTTTCTATTCTCTAGGGTGGAACCATAATATTACGGTTATTATTATTATGCTTGTAGCTTTGCTTGATTGCTTTGCTTGTCTGCATTATAATATGATTTACCATGTATATTGATAACATGTCATATAGAATAGGGAGTGCCGCTCATATTAAAATTGTTCATACATAATTTTAAAATAAAACCTTGACTTCAAAAGATTGAGTGGGAGAAGGTTTTCGAAAAGAAAACCTAAGGCCTCCATCGTTGGTCCATAGGAAGAACATGATGGTCCCAACCCCTAGGAAGGGATTTCTATCATGTACCAGATTGGATCTCTGAAAGGATAAGGTATTTTAGTATGATTTATGGTTGCACACCCCTAGGTGGTGATTATAAATCATGGATAAAATATTAAAACGGTGGTTATACACTCACGTTAATTTTATTATTAACCTCCCCTAGGAGCTCTGTTAATAAAATTAATGGCCAAAGAAACGATTATTAGTATATGCTGGATCATACGGGTCCTGGATGGCATATATTAATCAGGAGGGGATCCGTGTTCCTGATTGAATTTGGCATGACTCCCCTAGGAGCTTGTTGAATTCTGAGTTGGGAATTATCGTTGTAAGGTTGTGATATTTTCAAGGTTTTGACACATAAACACATTTGTATGATTTTACATGATTGTGTTATCTTACTAAATTATTATATATGTTTGCTTATGTTTGGTATATGATTCTTTATTGTAGATTGAAAATGTCTAAAAATGCTTTATCATCGATACTTGACAAAAACCAATTAACCGGTGAGAACTATAATGATTGGAAACGGAACCTGGACATCGTCCTTTCCTTTGAGAAACTGAAATATGTTCTGACAACTCCTTGTCCTCCCGAGCCTATGGGAGACTCAAGTAATGAGCAATTCCAAGCGTACGACCGCTGGAAAGATGCTAATGATCAGGCCCGCTGCTATGTTATGGCTAGCATGAATAACGTGCTGCAGGCTCAACATCAGGATTATGAGACTGCGAAGCAGATCTTGGATAATCTTGAGGACATGTTTGGAGGCCAGGCCATAACAAAGCGGCAAGGAGCTCTTCGGAAACTCTTAAACTGTAGACAGAGACCGGGGACATCTGTAAAGGAGCACATGATGTTGGTCATGGGTTACCTCGCTGAGGCTCAAACCAATGGAGCCGACATCGATGCTGAAACTCAGATGACTATGGTCTTTGAGACTCTGTCTAAGGAATTTATTCCGTTTAGAGCTACTTTTAATCTTAGTAATAGACGGGATATGACCTTGACAGAACTGATGAAACAGTTACAAGAGTTTGAACTGCTGATCAGGGAGTCTCCTGCTGGTGGAGAGGCCAATATGGTAGCTGCTTCTGGTTCCAATCCTAACTCTAGGAATGGAAAGAAGCAACGGGCCAAAAGTGGGAAGTCTTCTATTCCTATTGCTACCAAGAGCAAGAAGAAGAAGAAGAAGAACCCAAAGAAGCTTAAGTGCTTCTTTTGTGGTAAGGTCGGGCATATAAAGAAGCATTGCAAGGACTTCCTTTCCAAGGGAGGTAGGTGTGATCTTCTATATTTAGAAACTTGTTTGGTTGAGGAATCCAGTGACATTTGGGTCATAGATTCCGGTGCAACTAATCATGTTTGTGTTTCTCTGCAGGGATTCAAAGAAACGAGAAGTCTACTTCGTGAAGACTTAACGCTTCGGATGGGCGATGGATCCTTGGTCTCAGCGGAAGCAGTGGGAGATGTCCATCTTTATTTTGATAATTATAGGAGTTTAATTTTGCGAGATTGTTTTTATGTTCCTAAATTTAAAAGGAATTTAATTTCTGTATCTTCTTTATTTAAAGACTCCTACGTGGTATCTTTTAATGAAAAAGTGGTGATTCGTAAAAACAAATCTTTTATCTGTTCTGGATGGATGCAAAATAATCTATATTTTATCAAACCTAAGATGGACCTATTGCTTAATGCTGAGATAAATGATAATGACTCAAAAAGACTTAAAACTTCTCACTCTAATAAGACTTATCATTGGCATTTGCGCCTTGGCCATATTAACCTAAATAGGATTCAAAGGTTGGTAAGGGATGGACCTTTAAGTCACTTAAAGGTGGAATCTATACCTCAATGTGAGTCTTGTTTGGAGGGTAAAATGACCAAAAGACCATACGGGTCTAAGGGCAATAGGGCCGAGGGGGTTCTAGAACTTGTGCATAGTGATGTTTGCGGACCGATGAACATCCGGGCACGAGGAGGGTATGAGTACTTCGTTACTTTTATTGACGATTACTCAAGATATGGGTATGTGTACCTAATGCACCACAAAAGCAAAACTTATGATAAGTTCAGGGAGTTTCGGGCTGAAGTGGAAAAGCAATTGGGTAGACCCATAAAGGCACTTCGATCTGATCGAGGTGGGGAATACCTTTCTGATGAGTTCTTGGGACACTTGTTAGAGAATGGGATTTTATCCCATTTGACTGCGCCGGGTACTCCGCAGCAGAATGGCGTAGCAGAGAGAAGGAATAGGACTTTGTTGGACATGATTCGGTCCATGATGAGTTATTCATCATTGTCTTTATCCTTTTGGGGATATGCACTACAAACCGCATGTTATCTTTTGAACAATGTGCCTTCAAAATCGGTCCCTAAAACTCCTCACGAGTTGTGGACAAGACGGAAGACATCCTTAAACCATATTCGCATATGGGGATGTCCAGCTCATGTCCTGTTTAAGGATCCGAATAAGTTGGAAGCACGTTCAGAAGTTTGCGTGTTTGTAGGATATCCAAAAGGGACTAAAGGGGGTTATTTTTATAACCCAAAGGAAAATAAAGTCGTGGTTTCAACTAATGCAACTTTCCTTGAGGAGAGTTACATGAACGACTTTAAACCTCAAAGCAAAGTGGTGCTTGAGGAGTTGAGGGGTAATCCGTTTACTCCGGAGGTTCCGAACGAAACCATTCCGATCGGTGTAGAAAAACCAAACAAACCTGAACAACAACCTCAGGGGCTTCGGCGTAGTGGGAGGATCGGGCGTCAACCTGAGAGGTATATGTTCAATGGGGAGGTCTTTTTGGCTGAACCGGATGAACATGACAGGGATCCTTATACTTACGCAGAAGCTATGGAGGATGTTGATTCAAGACTCTGGACAAAGGCCATGAACATTAAGATGAAGTCTATGGAGACTAATCGGGTCTGGGAGCTTGTGGATCTTCCCGAAGGGATAAAACCCGTAGGGAGTAAGTGGATCTACAAGAGGAAAAGAGGAGTGGATGGAAAGGTCGAAACCTTTAAGGCTAGACTGGTAGCTAAGGGTTATACGCAAAAGGAAGGAATCGATTATGAGGAAACCTTTTCGCCTGTAGCCATGCTTAAGTCCATCCGGATTCTCTTGTCCATAGCTGCTGCTCTCGACTACGAGATTTGGCAGATGGATGTCAAGACGGCTTTTCTGAATGGCTATCTTGATGAGTCCATTTATATGGAACAACCAGATGGGTTCAAGGTCGCAGGTCAAGAGGGTAAGGTTTGTAAGCTGCTAAAGTCAATTTATGGACTTAAGCAGGCTTCTCGTTCTTGGAACATAAGATTTGATCAAGTGATCAAGACTTATGGGTTCTCACAAAATGTGGATTGATACGAACCACGCCAAGAGCTGACGCGACTCTAACCAAAAGTGGTTTCCAAGATCAAATTTCTAACCGGTTTTGGATGGAACCGCGACCCGATGCCCAACAAGAAGCACGAACCTTGGTATGTGAGGACGCCACAATCAGCTATGGAGAGACCGATTGATAAGTCAATGAACGCCACGGAAATTTCCGATAAGTTCGAATAGTTCGTTTAGGAACTAAAGAGAATTAAACCTCAAAATTATGTGTTATTACTTGTCCCTCTTGATTGAAATTCGTTACAATTATATAGGGGTTCCTATGCGAATTTTCAGCCCCTAATTCCCATGGAAATTTCGGGAAACTCAATTAACAAAAGTCAAATCTAGACTAAATAAGGAAAGTTCCCTTAATGGCTTAAAAGCCTTACAATAATAGAAATACCAGAAACGGAAAAAAAAGGAAACTAGACATTAAAAGGTCAAAACTGATTCTTCTCGCCATGTGTCGCCTCAAAATGGGAAAGTAACTGAAATGGAAATTACTCAATCCCTTCTATAGCTTGAATCACGCATTTATTGGTCTGATTTTCGCATGCAATTCCCTCAATGGGCCTCCATGCAATGGCTTGAGCCCAAGTTGCTTGAATCAGCCCAATAAGCGTTTCTTTGAACTTCTTCGCACGAGCTCTCGTAACCGGACCAATGGGAACTTGAATTGGATCTGAAAAAGTCTCCCACGTGCTCTTGCTTGTGCTAACGATGTCCTCATCATTCCCCTCCTCTTGAAAAGGATTTGTCCTCAAATCATCGCCTGCATCAAAAGGACTTAGGTCAGAAACATTAAAGGAGGCACTTACACCATACTCACCTGGCAAGTCTAGCTTGTACGCATTATCATTGATCCTTTCGAGAATTTGAAAAGGACCATCCCCTCTAGGCAATAGCTTGGATTTCCTTTGCTCCGGAAACCGTTCCTTGCGTAAGTGCAACCACACCCAATCACCGGGCTCGAAGACGAGCTTGTGACGCCCTTTGTTGGCTTGTTCAGCATATTGTTTAGTCCTTCGCTCGATGTTGAGTCTTGCCTTCTCGTGTATCTGCTTAACAAGATCAGCTTTTCTTTTTCCATCTAAATTCACATGCTCAGACAAAGGTAATGGCATTAAATCCAAAGGAGTTAAAGGATTAAAACCATAAACAATTTCAAACGGTGAAAATTGAGTAGCAGAATGAATAGATCGATTATAAGCAAACTCAACATGTGGTAAACACTCCTCCTATGTTTTGATGTTCTTTTTAATGACAGCCCTTAACAAAGTGGACAAGGTTCTATTCACAACTTCTGTTTGACCATCGGTTTGAGGGTGACAAGTAGTTGAAAACAATAGCTTAGTCCCTAACTTAGCCCACAAAGTCTTCCAAAAGTAGCTTAAGAACTTGGTGTCCCTATCAGAAACAATTGTCCTAGGCATACCATGAAGTCTCACAATTTCCCTAAAGAACAAATCAGCAACATTGGAAGCATCATCTGTCTTGTGGCATGGAATAAAATGAGCCATCTTTGAAAACCTATCCACGACCACAAATATTGAGTCTCTTCCCCGTTTAGACCTAGGCAAACCTAACACAAAATCCATCGAAATATCAATCCAAGGTTCACTAGGTATTGGTAAAGGGGTGTATAAACCATGGGGCTGCACTCTTGATTTAGCCTGCCTACAAGTTACAAATCTACCACAAACCCTCTCAACATCTCGTTTCATATGTGGCCAATAGAAGTGTTCCTGCAACATAGCTAAAGTTTTCACTACTCCAAAATGTCCCATCAATCCTCCCTCATGGGATTCCCTCACTAGCAAATCTCTTAATGAACAATTAGGTACACATAATTTATTCTCCTGAAACAAGTATCCCTCATGCCTAAAGTATTTACCACTAGCAGATCTCTCACAAGCTTGATACTCAGTACGAAAGTCATGGTCATCAGCATATAACTCTTTAATGTGTTCAAAACCCAGTAGTTTAGCATTAAGAGTTGAGATTAAGACATACCTGCGAGAAAGTGCATCGGCAACGACGTTTTCCTTACCTTGCTTGTAGCGAATGACATATGGAAACGTCTCTATGAATTCTACCCAACGAGCATGCCTCTTGTTCAGCTTGTGCTGGCCCTTCAAGTGTTTCAGGGACTCATGATCAGTGTGAATCACGAACTCCTTAGGCCATAGGTAGTGCTGCCACGTCTCTAATGCCCGAACCAATGCATACATCTCTTTATCATAAGTTGGGTAATTAAGAGTTGCCCCATTCAGCTTCTCACTGAAATATGCTATTGGTCTCCCTTCCTGCATTAAAACAGCACCAATTCCAACACCTGAAGCATCACATTCAATCTCAAAAGTTTTGGCAAAATTAGGTAAAGATAACAATGGAGCATTTGTCAACTTCTCCTTGAGTAGCTGAAATGCCTTTTCTTGCTCTTCTCCCATCTAAACCCAACGTTTTTCTTGATCACTTCAGTCAGTGGTGCGGCTATAGTACTGAAATCTTTCACAAACCGCCGGTAGAAACTAGCAAGTCCATGAAAACTCCGTACGTTTCCCACACTAGTTGGACTCGGCCATTCCTGGATGGCTCGCACCTTTTCTTCATCAACCTGTATACCTTGAGCACTAACAACAAAACCAAGAAACACAAGCTTATCTGTGCAAAAGGTACATTTCTTGAGGTTAGCATACAACTTTTCCTTCCGCAAAACATCTAAAACAAGTTTCAAATGTTCAATATGTTCATCCAAATTGCTGCTATAGATAAGGATATCATCAAAATAAACAACAACAAATTTTCCAATAAAAGCTCGCAAAACATGGTTCATTAAACGCATAAATGTGCTAGGCGCATTGGTTAAACCGAAAGGCATTACCAACCACTCATACAAGCCTTGTTTTGTTTTGAAAGCCGTCTTCCACTTGTCTCCCTCTTTCATGCGAATTTGATGATATCCACTCTTCAAATCAATTTTAGAAAACACACAAGCACCATGCAATTCATCTAACATGTCAACCAAGTGAGGAATGGGATGTCGATACTTTACCGTGATGTTGTTGATGGCTCGATAATCAACGCACATCCTCCAAGTCCCATCTTTCTTAGGCACAAGTAAAACTGGTACGGCACACGGGCTCATGCTTTCTCTCACGTGTCCCTTCTCCATCAACTCACTTACCTGCCTTTGGAGTTCCTTTGTCTCCTCGGGATTACTCCTATAGGCTGGTCGGTTTGGGATTGTAGCTCCAGGTATGAAGTCGATTTGATGTTCAATCCCGCGGATTGGAGGTAAACCTTGCAGTGTTTCCTCGGGAAAGATATCCTCAAAATCCTGCAAAAGAGAAACAACAGAACTATGCAAGGTGGAATCAAGATCGTTAGTGTTTAATAACGCCTCCTTGTACATGAGTAAAATCATCGGCTGATTAGAAAACAAAGCTCTTCTCACATCACTCTTGCTTGCATAAAAGTTTGTTTTTCTCTCTACTTTTCTCTCATTGGCTGATTGTGAATTCTTTTCAGCCCTCTCAATTTTCTCTCCCTTGCTCTCCTTTTTCTCGGCCATCTCTTCTTTTTTTCTCTCACTGGCTGAACTCTCTCTCTGCACTCCCACTCTTGATTTTTCTTCACTCTTTATTTTTTTATCACTTTCTCTCTGTAAGCTCACTTGGTCTTCATAGACCTGTTTTGGTGTTAATGGAACAAGAGTGATCGTCTTTTGATTGTGAACGAATGAGTACTTGTTGGTGAAACCATCATGCTTAACTCGCCGATCAAATTGCCATGGTCTGCCTAATAACAAGTGCCCAGCTTGCATTGGAACCACATCGCACAAAACTTCATCTTCATATCTTCCAATGCGAAAAGGAACTAACACCTGTTTATGCACCTTTACCTCACCAGTATCATTTAACCATTGCAATTTATATGGCCGAGGATGCTTAATTGTTGGTAGCCCTAACTTCTCTACCATGGTTGTGCTAGCAACATTAGTACAACTCCCACCATCAATAATCACACTACATACCTTGTTTTGGACATGGCACCTAGTGTGGAAGATGTTTTCCCGTTGCACCTCTTCATCTTCTTCTTTGGCTTGCACACTTAAAGCTCTCCTTGTGACCAACAATTCTCCTTGGACAGCGCACTCCTCATCATCGGCATCCTCTAATGAAGGCATAGAATTATTGTCCGAATCTTCCTCGGTTTCAATGTCTCCATTGTCCCGCATCACCATAACTCGTTTGTTCGGACATTGGCTTGCCATATGACCCCTGCCTTGACATTTAAAACATTTAATATCACGAGTCCGAGTAGTGGAAGAATCAGATTTACCTTGATTCCCATGGCTGGCCACCTCTTGTTTTTGCTCGATCTTTGGCTTGGGGTTGGATTGCTTCTCATCCCTCTTCCATTGGTTGGTTTTCCAAGCCGATGTATTCGGGTTTTGGCTTGGACGTGTGCTACTGCCCCTCCTCATAAGTTGATTCTCAATTTTAATAGCCATGTGCACCATGTCCTCCAACTCCACATAATGTTGTAACTCAACGGCATTGTGAATTTCTCGGTTCAAGCCCGCCAAAAACCTTGCCATTGTAGCCTCCCGATCCTCCTCTATATTAGCCCGAATCATCATAACCTCCATCTCCTTATAGTACTCCTCTACACTCCAGTTGCCTTGCTTAAGGTTTTGTAGTTTGTTGTACAACTCCCGGTAGTAGTAAGTTGGCACAAATCGCTTTCTCATCACGGTCTTCATCTCTTCCCATGACTCAATAGGTCGCTCTCTATTTCGTCTCCTGTTTATAACAAGCTGATCCCACCAAGTAATAGCATAATTAGAAAATTCAATTACAGCCAATTTTACCTTCTTCGCCTCGGAATAGTAGTGGCAGTCAAAGATGAACTCCATTTTCTTCTCCCATTCTAGGTACGCTTCTGGATTGGATTTGCCTTGAAATGATGGTATCTTCATTTTTATGCCTCTCAGACTATCATCTTCCCTGTTCCTAACTCCTCTATCCCGTCCAAATCTTCGGTGACTACCCGCTGAATCTTCTCCTTCGTCAAACTCTTCCCCATCATTCCTATAGTAGTCATCAACCTCTCCTCTAACCGGAACCCTTTCTCGCCTTCGCGCATGAGGAACATGTTGTGGCTGTTCCACATGTGCATTCTCTATCCGGTCTATCCTCTCATGAAGCTGTCCTATCTCTCCCCTCAACAATCGCCTCATCTCCCCCAACATTGCTTCCATAAGAAGTTTTGGGTCTGCTACACCCGAGGTACCCTCATTAGTGTTCTTGCTGTTGTTTGACATTTTCCAAAGGACCTTACCACACTCCCTTACGTGTTTCACTCGTGAAATGGTTCACTCAATTTCACTCGTGTTTGCACTCAATACTTTCGGCTTTTTTTTTTTTTTTTTTTTTTTTTTTTTTTTTTTTTTCGGATCCTCTTGTTTTTCTTCTTTTCCTTTTTTTTTTCTTTTCTTTTCGTTTCTTTTCTTTCTTTCTTTTCTTTTCGGATCTTTTTTTTTTTTTTTTTCTTTTTAACCGACTTTGATAATGGAAATCAAAAACTTACGAATAACTAAAACAAACATAAACTAAGAGAACGGATAAGCAAAACCTGATTAGAACCTCGCTCTGATTACCAAATGATACGAACCACGCCAAGAGCTGACGCGACTCTAACCAAAAGTGGTTTCCAAGATCAAATTTCTAACCGGTTTTGGATGGAACCGCGACCCGATGCCCAACAAGAAGCACGAACCTTGGTATGTGAGGACGCCACAATCAGCTATGGAGAGACCGATTGATAAGTCGATGAACGCCACGAAAATTTCCGATAAGTTCGAATAGTTCGTTTAGGAACTAAAGAGAATTAAAACTCAAAATAATGTGTTATTACTTGTCCCTCTTGATTGAAATTCGTTACAATTATATAGGGGTTCCTATGCGAATTTTCAGCCCCTAATTCCCATGGAAATTTCGGGAAACTCAATTAACAAAAGTCAAATCTAGACTAAATAAGGAAAGTTCCCTTAATGGCTTAAAAGCCTTACAATAATAGAAATACCAGAAACGGAAAAAAAGGAAACTAGACATTAAAAGGTCAAAACTGATTCTTCTCGCCATGTGTCGCCTCAAAATGGGAAAGTAACTGAAATGGAAATTACTCAATCCCTTCTATAGCTTGAATCACGCATTTATTGGTCTGATTTTCGCATGCAATTCCCTCAATGGGCCTCCATGCAATGGCTTGAGCCCAAGTTGCTTGAATCAGCCCAATAAGCGTTTCTTTGAACTTCTTCGCACGAGCTCTCGTAACCGGGCCAATGGGAACTTGAATTGGATCTGAAAAAGTCTCCCACGTGCTCTTGCTTGTGCTAACGATGTCCTCATCATGGATGAACCATGTGTTTACAAACAAATTAAGAATGGGAAGGTGGTTTTTCTACTACTTTATGTAGATGACATTCTACTAATTGGCAATGACATTGGGGCGTTGTCATTGGTCAAATTATGGTTGACCAAGCAGTTTGACATGAAGGACTTGGGTGAGGCTAATTTTGTTCTCGGTATCCAGATCTTTCGGGATAGGAAGAACAAAATGATAGCTTTGTCACAGGCCAGCTACATAGATAAAATTCTCAGGAGGTTTGCAATGCAAGATTCCAAGAAAGGTGGGCAACCATCTAGGTCTGGAATTACTCTTTCTAAGAAAGACTCTCCAAAGTCTTATGAAGAAAGAGAATACATGAAGAAGGTGCCTTATGCTTCGGCAGTGGGTAGTCTCATGTATGCCATGCTTTGCACTCGACCGGATATTAGCTATGCGGTCGGGATTGTGAGTCGATTTCAGGCGGATCCAGGACCGAACCATTGGGTTGCGGTAAAGCATATTTTCAAGTACCTAAGAAGAACTCCAGGGTATATGCTTGTGTATTCGGGTGAGGATTTAACACCTCTAGGATACACTGATTTGGATTTTCAATCCTGCCTGGATTCTAGGAAATCGACATCGGGTTTTGTGTTTACTCTGGGTAGCGGTGCCATCAGTTGGAGAAGTGTGAAGCAAGATTGCACTTCGGATTCAACGATGGAGGCCGAGTATGTGGCAGCTAGTGATGCTTTGAAAGAAGCAGTGTGGCTCCGCAAGTTCCTTGGGGATCTTGAGGTAGTTCCTGGTATGGATAAAGCGGTATCACTGTATTGTGATAACAGTGCGGCGGTAGCTAATGCTAAGGAACCAAGATTTCACAAGAAGAGTAAGCATATTGATCGGAAGTATCATGTGATAAAGGACTTCGTTGAGAGCGGGAATGTCACGGTGTGCAAGATCGCGTCAGAGGACAATTTAGCTGATCAATTTACGAAGACACTTTCTGGGAGAGTCTTCGAAAGGCATGTGGAAGCTATGGGGATGCGAAGTTTGCAGTATTTACTCACTTAGTGCAAGTGGGAGATTGTTAGACATGTATGCTCTAAGGAGTAAAAATGTAATACGTTTTTGGAGACATTTTTATCAATAAAGAATTTATTCATTTATATATACCAAATATTGTCCTCTTTACGTTCATATTTGTTGAATGTATGATAAGCAAACAATAGTCTGAGACTGTCAGTCTAAACCTTAAGAGTTGGGCATATGATGGGATGATTATGCGGTAGACACGACTCTTAAGGTGATGGTCTAAAATATATGATCCGCAATCGAGGGAATAAAGTTGGGCGCTTTATTCATGTAAAGATTGTTATGTTGTCTATATCCCTTTTGGGAGATGGTTTGTCTTGGCCATCGGAGTTGGACTCCGTGAATAGAAACATTGGCGCGTTGTCATAGGTGACGATGTGTTGGATCGGGACATAAAGTGAATTGATTTGGATTAATAATTCTGTCTTGGCAAATCGATTCACTTTAGACAATCATTTGTATTGTATCTTAATCCTGAGATGAATAATGGGCCCGTTGTCTCGATTTGTGTCTTTTGATGTACCAATGGGTGACTCCCACATCTCTATAGTGGCATGCATGCCGGTACGTTGGAGGCATGACTCTTGGTAGCGTAGACTTGTTATTCATAGATATGGAATCCATAGCTCCTCTTTAGGAGTAATGATATCCTCTTATATGCGTTGTCCTGTAATTGGAAAACTGGAGCGCTCAACCATTTGGATACATAGGTGTAACCGAATGGTACACTATCTTTGGATGGTAAGTTTTCTAATGGTGAGACAATGGAACGTAAGATAAAAATAATCGGGAAGGTAAGATAGAACTTGTCCTTAAGCCGATTATGGATGATCATATGGGGATGCGATACACTCTGATATGTCATGGAGACTTAGCTACACGAGCTTCGTAATTCTATAAAGTTCGAGAGTGCAGCTCCAAGCTTTTAGTGGAGTAGCGTTGGAGTTGATAATTGTGAAATGTATATCTGGGATATTGGGTTTCATAATTATCATGAGCTTGAACTTTATAGGTCCATTTTGGTCCCCTTTGCTAGCTCACAAAATCATATAACGACACGGCGTGCTTTTCCAATAATTGGTGACTTATGTCGGATTTATCAGATTGGTTTAAAATTTATAAGAATCAAATAATTCATGTCTGTTTATCGGTTGAATTAATTATGTAAGAAATCAGTTCAAGATGAACTTGTTGAATTATGGCGTTCGGATAATTCTTGTCTGTTTATCGGTTGTTTTAATTTTGGACAATTAGAACAAGATAAACTTGTAGAATTATTGTGAATTGATTTATTTTCTTAGAGATTATCTTGATAAAGTTTGTTTTGATCAGATATCTTTTCTATTGGGCTATTTGAATTAAAACTGAGACTTTATCCTTTAGAATCTCGGGTGAAAAATAAAAGATTCGCTGAGATTTTTTCTCGGGAGTTCGGCCTGCCGAACTGGTCAGTTCGGCCTGCCTATCACACAGTTCGGCATGCCGACCGCGACAGTTAAGATTACGCATTTTTCACGCATATCTTATCAGATATTGATCCGAACTTGATTCTGTTTCGATTTTTGAGACCTAATCTGATATGGACCGACCCCAAGGACCAATAGGTATAAAAAGGGAGTGAGTCTAATGATTTACTAAGATCAATTTGAGAGATTAAGAGTGATACTCTTCTAGTGAGCATCTGAAAACTCCCTGAGAGCTTTTGTTCACAAATCACGAACACTAGCTTTGGGTTCTCTCTATTGGTTGGAAGGAGAGTCACCGGTGGAAGAGCTGTACGTGTGAGCCCACACTCAGTCCGGTTGTGGATAGAGAATAGCAAAGAAGACCAGTTGGTTGAGGCTCTTCTGGAACGTTACTTCTCTACACAGGTCGCGGAGGTTCTTCGGCACACTGAGGTTAGTAAGATCTGTTGAATTTATACATATAACATGTCAAACTTGTGTTTTGGAAAATACTCTGATGAAAAATTTTAAAAATTCCGCTGCGCACTTTGTTTCCAACAGAGCCCTTGTCTATTGACTAACCCCACTATTCTCCGAACCATCCCACTCTCAGGTACACACTCTCGGTCAGGAGCAAGCCTAAGAAGAGGTCAGAACGTGCACAGTCGCACGTAGGTGTTGATCCGACCCCGGACAACGGTAAGCATCAACATTTTGGCGCTAGAAGGAGGGCCAACCGTGCCCCAACTTTCAGTTATTTTACCTCGGACTCCCGAGATGACGACACGAGGTAACGCAAGAGACGATACAGCCCGACAGGAGGGGTCAGGCGATGCAAGACATAGGCAACCGGCTACAGGTCGGCCTAGGGGCCGTCCTCAGACCGTGAGATCTCGGTCCGGGGGGCAAGGAAGCACAGCGAGGGCCGAGCCGGTAGAGGCCCGAGCCGCTCAAGATCCGATCCGAGAGCTTACAGACGCGGTCATGATCCTAACTCAACAGCTCGCACAGCAAGCTCAACGACAAGCTGCACCAGCTCTGCCTCCCCCGACCCAGGATGACCAGGCTGGAGGTCGAGTTGAGCGAAGTGCAGCAAACCCACAGCAAAGCCAATCCGAGCCGTCTGCTGGATCCACTGGGGGAATCTCAACTGACAACAGACAAGTTCAAGAACACCGTGTAGGGCACCAAGCGGCTCGTGCCCCTTCACCACAAGGTTCCCGAGCCTCGGTATTTGGCCGGCTCGGGTCTCAAGGAATTAACAGAAATCATCAGGCCAGGGCTGGAGGTCGTGCGGTGGGCAAAGCACCCTATCGGGTCAAACTGCCCGAAGACACCAACAAGCCATCAGTTCTGGGCATTGCAGCAACAGATTGATGAGATCCATAATTGTAGATTCAGTCTAGATGAAATCGGAGCTCAGGATCCGCCCTTCCCGGATCACATAATGCGGGCGCCTATGCAGCCAAAATTCAAAGTCCCGCAGATCAAGCCTTCAATGGAGCCACTGACGTTGATGAGCACGCCGAACTTTTTCGGGGACACATGCTACTGCAGAACGCCAGCGACGCCGCAATGTGCAAAGCTTTCTCACTCACTCTTACAGGCCCTGCCCGGTAGTGGTCCGACGACTCGAACCCGGGTCAATTCCTTCTTTTCAGCATCTAGCCGATGCCTTCTCCTCCGCATTCTCTACAACCAGGATGTGGAGGAAAGAAATAACTTGCCTGTATGCCGTTAAGCAGGGAGACGGCAGCGTCAGGGGTTATATTAACCGGTTTACCCGGGCAGCTCTCGAGGTCAAGCACGTCGAAGACGAGACCCTCAAACATATCTTTGTATGGGGCCTCCGAGACGAGAAGCTGACATGGTCCTTGGCCTTCGAGTAGCCAAGCACGTTTTCACAAATGCTCGGGTATGCCCAGAGACACGCGGACGCTGCCGAATACATAAAGAGCCACCGGGAAGAGGCTGGCCCAAGCGGAACAAAAAGGGATAAGAAGCAGAAAAAGGCACCGAAACAGGGCAATGCCGAGCATGCAAAGAAGCAGAAGAAAGAGAAAGCCGATAAGCCAAAGGGGCCCACCAGTAAGTTCCAAAACTACACGCCCTTGGTGGCAACTATCGATGAGGTGCTCGCCCAGGTTGGCGACAAGAATTTGTTAACACCACCGCCCAAGCTCCGAGGCAGCAGGGTGAAGCGCGACCAGTCAAAGTTTTGCAAATTTCACAAGGACGTGGGGCATACTACTCGAGAATGCATCTAGCTGAAGGACCAAATAGAAAAGTTGGTCCGAGAAGGTCCGTTACAAGAATTTGTGGAACGGGTTGTAACCCCTGTGAGCCACCTCTGGAAGGAATGACTCGTCGAGCTGAGACATACAAAGCTGACCCAAGACCGATAGTAGGAACGCCCCGGAACCCCCGAATATCGTACATACGATATTCGACGGGCCTGTCATTGGGGACACGTCGAGTGGGCGGCGATCCTACGTCAGAGAAGCTCGGCGGGTCGAACGGGGTGAGTTCATAAATGTGTCCGAGCACATCAACAAGATATGCCGTCAATAAGACACCCCGATCACATTCATTGAAGAGGAAGCAGACCAATTGATGCATCCTCATAACGATGCCTTGGTTTACGAACTGCCTATCGCCAACAATGTTGTACGGCGTGTCTTAGTTGACAACGGCAGTTCGACATACATCCTCTTTAAACAAGCATTTGACAAGTTGAAGATAAGCAACGCGTCTTTAGTCTCGGTTCGGACCCCACTCTTCGGCTTTGCGGGCGAATGTGTCCGGGCAATAGGGAAGGTTAGTCTCCTGGTAACTTTTAGAGAAGGAGCTGCCAGGGTCACTCGGGTAGTCAACTTTTTAGTCGTCGACAAACCCTCCTAGTACAACATCATCATCGACTGGCCGACGCTGAATGAATTAAAGGCCATGGTTTCGACATACCACTTGGCGATGAAGTTCCCAATCGACGGTGGCGTTGGAGTGATCCGCTGATCTTAGACGGACTCCCGGGCTTGCTATGTAAATGCAGTCCGGGCAGCCACAGCTCAGCAACATGGAATCCTGGCCATTTATTCGGTCGAGGAGACTGACCTCCCAACTGATCCGACGCCAAAGATGCTAGCGGACCTGGATCCCAGGTTGCCCGATGAAGAGGTAAGGGGTACCCCGGTCGAAGACTTAGTGCCGTTCTCCTTGGACCCTGAGAGGCCTGAACGCACAGTCCAACTCGGATCACAGTTACGACCTGAGATCCGGGCCAACCTGGAATCCTTACTTTCTGAATACCGAGACGTTTTTGCATGGTCCCATGAGGACATGCCCGGCATAGATCCGAGCATCATCAGCTATCGGCTCAACGTCCAACCTGGCCACAAACTTGTGATACAAAAATGAAGGGCCTTTAATCCGGAGAGATATGCTACAATCAATAATGAAGTCCAGAAACTCTTGAAGGCTGGGTTTATTAGAGAAGTCAAATATCCGGAATGGTTAGCGAATGTCATCCTTGTCAAAAAGGCGAATGGCAAGTGGCGGGTCTGCATTGACTATACCGATCTTAACAAGACCTGCCCGAAAGACTGCTTCCTACTTCCTCGGATAGACCAGCTCGTCGATGCCACAGCCTGCCACGAGCTACTGAGCTTTATGGACGCATACTTCGGATATAATCAGATAAGAATGGCCGAAGAAGACCAAGTCAAAACCTCGTTCATTATTGACCAGGGCTTGTACTGTTACGTTGTAATGCCGTTTGGTCTCAAGAATGCCGGGGCAACTTATCAACGCCTTGTTAACAAAATGTTCACTCGACTGATTGGGAAAACTATGGAGGTCTATGTGGACGACATGTTGGTAAAATCTATCCAAGTGAAGGACCACATGGCCGACCTCCGAGCTAGCTTCAACATTCTTCAGGAATATGGGATGAAACTCAACCCGGCAAAATGCGCTTTCGGCATCGGCTCAGGCAAATTCCTCAGATTTTTGGTTAACTGACAAGGAATCGAGGTCAACCCGGCAAAGGCCCAAGCAATTATCGACATGCATTCTCCTCGGACAGTGAAAGACGTGCAAAGGATTACTGGGATGGTGGCCGCCTTGTCAAGGTTTGTCTCATGGGCTACCGACAAGTGTCACCCTTTTTTCAAGGCACTTAAGGGAAGGTTTGAGTAGAGCAGGGAGTGTGAGGAAGCTTTCCAAGACTTAAAAACTTACTTAGCTACACCCCCACTCCTGTCCAAACCTTCGCCCGGTGAGGTCTTAACTGCCTATTTAGCCGTCTCGGAGAAGGCTGTCAGCTCGGTATTAGTCCGAGACAAAAACGGGATCCAGAGACCGGTTTACTATACCAGCCACACGTTCCAGGGTGCCGAGGAGCGGTACCCTCCGTTGGAGAAGCTGGCCTTAGCCTTAATAACATCGATTCGGAAGTTACGGCCGTATTACCAAGGCCATACCGTCAAGGTCCCGACCAAGTTCCCTCTCCGGTAAGTTTTACAGAGTCCAAAAATATCAGGTAGAACGGCCAAGTGGTCGGTTGAGCTGGGCCAATATGATGTACATTTTGGGCCGAGAACGGCGATAAAAGCTCAAGTCCTAGCGGATTTCATTGCCGAATTTACAGAGGCTGGAAAAGTAGCTCCCTTAATTGAGAAATCACCCATTGAGAAGCTGGATACAGCTAGCTGCAGTGAACAAGGCCTTTCCCTGGAGCCAAACTGGAAACTACACGTCGACGGCTCAACCTGCGTCGACGGATCGGGGGCTGGCTTGATTCTAACAAGCCCTGACGGGTATAAGGTCATTTATGCCCTTCGTTTTGACTTCAAGACCTCTAACAACGAAGCGGAGTATGAAGCTTTGCTAGCCGGACTGCGAATTGCCCGAGACCTTGGAGTCAATCGCCTGACCATCTATAGTGACTCGATGCTAGTGGTGCAGCAAGTCACTGGAGGATTTCAGGCCCGGGCAGAATCGATAGCGACATATTTAAAGGAAGCAAAACAGTTGCTTGGATAATTTAAGACCTATACTTTTAAGCAAATCCCCTGATCCGAGAACGCGAAAGCCGACGTCCTAGCCCGACTAGCCTCTAGGATGGGTGGAATAGACTCGATGTCCGTCCCCATCAAAAGACTCTCCGGACCAAGTATTAATAAGGAGGTCATGAACCTGGCAGCGAAGCCGACATGTACATGGATGGACCCAATCATCCGATACCTGACCATAGCTGAATTACCCGACGGCCGTGAAGAGGCACGTCAGGTACGTAATAGCTTGGCCCGGTATTCGATGATTGGGGGAAAGTTGTACCGACGAGGTTACACGATGCCATGCCTAAGATGTTTGGACCCCAAGGAGGCCGAATATCTAATGAAGGAAATCCATGAAGGCCTATGTGGCAATTATTCCGGTGGACGCTCCTAGGCCCAGAAATGCCTCCGGCAGGGTTACTACTGGCCCACCATGCAGCAAGACTGCTGGAGCCTTGCACGGAAATGCCTTAAATGCCAGCAATTTGCTAGGGTGCTAGGTTCACACGCCAAGCCTCTTAATCCGGTAACTTCGGCATGGCCGTTGGCAAAGTAGGCTATCGACTTGATCGGACCTCTCCCGTCGGCCCGCTCGTAATTCAGATATTGTATCATCACCATAGACTATCTGACGAAGTGGATTGAAGTTGAGCCTTGTACCAACATGACCGAAGCCAAGTGCACCAACTTTGTATGGAAAAACATCATTTGCCGGTTTGAAATCCCGCACACTATTGTGACTGACAATGCCAAATAGTTTGACTCCTCGGGTCTACGTTATTTGTACGAGAAGCTTGGCATTAAGAAAGTTTTCTCCAACCCGAGCTATCCGTAAAGTAACGGCTAGGTTGAAGCCGTAAACAAGACAATCAAAGATAACCTGAAGAAGAAACTCGAGGGGCTTAAGGGTGCGTGGATCGACGAACTACCCCAAGTGCTCTGGGCATACCGGACAATTACACGAGCTGCGACTGGCGAAACACCATTCTCCCTGGTTTACGGGGCAGAGACCGTCATCCCATCTGAGGTAGGGTTACCGAGCTTAAGGGTTGAGCAATACGAAGAAGCTCTGAATGCAAAGCTCATGATGACCGAGTTCGACCTACTTGAAGAAAAAAGGAACCGAGCATCAATTCGTAATGCAGCTCGGAACCAGGTAGTAGCTCGGTATTACAACAAAAGAGTTCAGCCGAGAAGCTTTAAAGTTGGTGACTTAGTGATGAAGAAGGTCACGGTTCAACAACCCGGTCTTGGGTCCTTTGGTCCGAAATGGGAAGGTCCATTTAGAGTCGAAGGTATCGTACGGCCAGGCACTTACAGGTTGACCGATACGGAGGGGAATCAGCTCGAGCATCCATAGAATGCCGAGCTCTTAAAAAGATTCTATTCTTAAAGATCAGAGCCAAACTCTTTTTTTTTTTTTTATCTCTGGCCACAATTCTTTTGTAACTGGGCCTGCTGAGCAGGGCTAGAAAAATCCATGTAAATAAATATTACATTAATGGAGCACTACTCCCCTAATCTCATTCCACTAGAGCAATGTGTTTAAGGGAAAAATACGCCTAATATGCCACAACTCCAGCTTGGAAGACAGGATGCTGACTCCCCATCAAGGGAGTCATCCTCGTCAAACCAAGCCGGGGGGCTAGTCGGTATATCAATCATGTCTGTCGCTGTACGGACGACCCGGTAAGTTGCTCAGTACAATACATGTCCAACGACTCCTACACTTGTAAACTTTCCTTAAAACTTAAACAAGTCTACGGGGGGCAATAGGGTAAGGGTAGCTATATGCCGTTTATATTCTGCCCGACCGAGATCATAAACCTAAACCTGCTTAGAGTAATTAACCAAGCAGAGAAGGATAACTACTCAGATTAACTGAGAATAGAGGTGCCATTTACCTCTGCTTGGACAACTCGACAACAGAGGTATCAAACTTTCGCACTCGGATAAATTGAGCGGATGAGGCTTACTTGCTGTCGAGATAGCTGGTACCCAGCCTGGAATCCTTCCCGAGAAGTGCCTAACTACACGTAAGAAAAGTAAACGCAAATAGGGAAAAGATAAAATGTTTAATTTTTATTTATCAGGGAGGTACAAGGAAATCGGGCACCTCCCGAGCCCGAATACAAAAGAAAAAGGCGCTCAGTCGGCCTGGGTCTCATCCCTGGCCGTGTCCTCATCCTGGCCTCCCTCGGTAACCTGCACATCCCCGTCGTCGTCACCGTCCACAACGACGACCTCCTCAACATCCCGCTGTTGTTTGGCATCATCTTGGTCCGGCTCGACGATGATCGACCAGTCGAATCTAGCCGCCTCGGGATGCTTTTCAATCAGATGGTCACGGAGGTTTGTCATTCCGTCAAAGTAGAGATCAGTATATTCCGGGGATGTCTTAAACTCCTCAACCGCACTGGCTAGGCGGTCGGGGAGCCCGGCCACAAATTGTTGATGCTCGGCTTGTAGGGTTGACAGCTGCCCCTCAAGCCGTGCAACTTTATCTTCCAGCCGTGCAGCTTTACCTTCCGCCTCCTTGAGCAGCCTCGACATGTCCTCAGCCTCGGCCTTTGCCCTTCGAGCTTCATCCTGAGACCGTGAGAGAGACTCCTTGGCTTGGTTTAGCTCAATATTTTTCTCATTGAGCTCTTTGTCGGAGTCCATCTTCATCAGGAAGGTCTTCTTGTGCCTCTCTTTCTCCTTGTGGATCTCCCTTATTCCAATAGAGTGTACCATATGCACAATGGCGCTCGACTACGAAAATTACAAGGGGTTAGTCCTCGGCAATGTTACAGGATGTCCTCGAAACTATTGATTAGCTCAGATACTTACAGAGGCGGTCGCTCAGAGGGCCATGTTGCACAAGTCCTGGAAGTCCTCGCCCCGGATGTTCATAAAGAAGTCATCCGAGGGAGCCACGTCTCCGAGGCACTCGAGAAGCATGCCACGGCAGTCTGGGCGTCTTCTCTGCAGGTCCTCGAAAGAACCTTTGGCGGCCTCGTCTACTCGACCGACTTCTAGCGAGGCCCTTATCGACCGTGGCGGAGGTGGTGGAACTTGGACTGATGAGGAGGTTTGACCGGTGCGTGTTGGGAGCTCGGGTATCGGCGTCTGCTTGCGTTTTCTGTCAGCGTCGACAGTTTTGCCTTTGTCCTTCCTCTGGCTTGCCATCTGGGCACGCCTATCAGCACGGGAGGTCGGTGCCATCATTTCGGCACAAGGAATGCAAAGCCAAAGCAAGAATGTTATAGAAATAATAATAAAGCGGGGATGATTCAAAATAAAGTTCCAGGCTGACCTCCGATCCGGAGTTGGCGCGACGGGTATAGGAGCCTAATCACGCCCTCGAGGTTCTCGTCGGCTACAGGTGGCCCCGCATCGAAGGAGCCACTGGACGAGTCCTTGGTACTGGACGAAGAAGGCTCCCTCATCGGCCACCCGGACCGGGAAGTGCTTGGCCCTGGAAGGTCCGCGTCACTCGGGCGGGCAACTGTAACCTACCCGGTCTCCCGGGCAGGACGACCGGCTCGGGGAAGACTGCTGGACTCCCTAAACTAGCCGTATCTGGATAGAGTGTCCTTCTTCAGAAGAAAGGACTATTGTCTGGACGATTCTGGCTTTTCAAACAGCTCATCCACGACCTTTATTACACGGCCCGGTGCCCAAGGACGCTTGGTCCAGACGTGCCCCTGCTCAAATGACCTCGGCACTTGCTCATCCTCGGGGACAGCTTCACTGGCGCGGGCTAAAAAGTCCCCCCCGACATAGAACCATTCGTACTTCCATAACTTGTCCGAGTCGGGGTTGCCCAAGATAAAATCCTTCCTGAAGTCGGTGAAGTAGTACCAGCCGGACTGCCGAGGAAGCTTCTTCATCTTGAATACTTGCTTGAAGGCCTCCAATGGCATCTCAATACTCCGGTGGTACTTCCACAAAATATACATCCCGATCAACAATCTATAGCTGTTCGAGTTTAATTGTGCCGGGCGCACATTAAAGTCGTTGAGTGCCCGGTGGAGAAAACGGTGCAGTGGTAGATGCAGCCCGGCCTTAAAGAACTCGACGTAAAGCGTGATAAATCCCTCCGGCGCGTCTAAAGGTGAGTCTCCCTCACCGGGAACGGTGAGAACCACATCGACCGGAATGCCATACTCGTCGCGTAGGGTCTCTAACCGCGACTCTGTGATGGCGCTTGTGTAACTTGCCGCCAAGGTTTGCCCAGGACGGCTTATCCGATATGCCGTAACACCCTGCATGCGGGTGGCCTGGACCTCCTGCTCCATCTACGGCTGCTCTGCCCCTGTCTCCTCGGCTGCATGCTCTTCATCGGAGACATCAACCGTAATCACCCCCGCGACTTGGACGGGGGCCCTGGCACTCCGACCAGAGGTGCTCGGAGCATCCTCATGGGTCTGAAACTCGGTCCTCTCCCTTGGAAAAACTCAGGAAGAGCCCGCTGACGCCGCCTCTACATGAGGGTCTTGTTCCCTGGACGGCCTAATAAGCTTACGCTCACCCAGCATATTTAAAAACTCCTGCTCGGGCACGGTCTGGGAATCGACCCTTAGGATTTGCTCCAGCCGACTAGCCCCTTCCTGTCTTGGGGACGCCACCTCGGTGTTGGATTGAGTCGAAGAAGAGCTACTGCTCTCCTCGCTACTTTGTGACCATGAAACCTCTACGTTCTGTGAGTCGGACAAATCGCTCATCTTCACTCGGGAAATTACCTGCTCAGGTTCTTGGTAGCTCGGGTGATGCAATCCTCGGCTATACTACTTGAGCTTGGCAGCTAAAATTTTTCGATCGAAAGATTTCTGAAAATAAAGTGCAAATTACGAAGGGGAGGGACCCTATTTATAGCCATTTTAAGCAGGAAACTAGAGCGCAAAAACCCAAAAGGCGTAATTAATACGCCTGACAGCCGCACAGACGGCCACAATGAGACACGCATCCCACGTCTGATCCGCGCGTGTTTTCACCTCACCCGCTTTTAAGTGTCGTTTGGTCTTCCTCCTTTGAGCCGACCTCACCCACTCGGCATAGTCCACCCGACCGAACACCGACCAGGTGAACTGGGGGGCTAATGTTGAGGGTAAGCTCGACGCCACCACCGAGGACGCGAACTTTGGTGGTCGGCAATTAAGCTCGGTAGACATCAGGGAGCCTACTGTCTGTCCCCGGGCTTTATACTTCTTCCCGAGGTGCCTTCTATTCATCCAAGGGCACGCCCCAAGAAGACTGCCACCTCGGGGATGTATGGTAGCTTGGGTCGGATCACGTTATTCATAAAGATACGTCATTACCCATCCTTGTAGGCCAACACCAGGCAAACGTGCTGCCGTCCGATAGAGTCCTATCCATTGGTCGATGGACGCGACACTTGTCACTTACTGCCTGACATACTTTGACGTGACACCTGGGTAATGGGTAAAACCCATCTTGCACCTGATCCAGCTGGTGGCCTATAAATAGGATGCATTTATGACGTCTTAGAGAGAGAGACTTCTTCACACCTAACTAGCTGCCGACCTCTGTCGAGCAATACTTGCCTTGAGCATCGGAGAGTCCTTGTCTATTGACTAACCCTACTTTTCTCTGAACCATCCCTCTCGTAGGTACACACTCCCGGTCAGGAGCAAGCCTAAGAAGAGGTCAGAACGTGCACAGTCGCACGTGGGTGTTGATCTGACGTCGGACAACGATAAGCATCAACAATAATGATTAAACAAATAAGATAAAAATAAAATGAAACAAAATAATTAAAGAAAGACGAAATACGCGTTAGGTCCCACTGACCCACAACTTGTGCACACACATAGTATTGACAATATTTAAATTACAACTACAGTCCAAAATAAATAGAAAGAAAGACTAAAATTATACATATCTTGATTAATTTGTACAACAACCTACCCAGGTCTTCAATTGATCGCAAATCCGGTCTGCGGACCCTTCGTCAATCCTAAGCTGGATTCCACCTAAGGGGGGAAGATTTTAAAAACATATAAAATGTGAGTGAAAGGCTCAGTAGGACTATGTTTTAAAAATAGATAGATAATTTAAATACAAAGTTTACTTTTGAAAGAAATAATTAGAAAACAAAGTTAAATAAATAAATTCTTTTAAATAAGTCTTATTAAAAACAGTTAATCCAAAAAGTACATTTTTATCTTTCTTGGGCAAACCATAGTTATCACCACCGAAGTGGCCTAGTTGGGCTACCTCTAAGGTCGCATACTACACGACCCGATCTCTGATATGGCATCATGCCTGTTTATATATTTCTGTTAATTATTAAAATCACTTTTTACCAAGTGTTTTTATTTACATTCATTATGAGGTTTGTTATGAAAATTAACTCAATCTACTATGCATGAAAACAATCAATAAAAATTCGTTTTCAATCAATCATTGAAAACATTTTGTTAAAATCCTTTTTGAGGCCAAAATCTTTTTTTTAAGAAAAAAAAATTTGGCTACCAAGGAAAGGGTATAAGTCTTATTAAAAATATATAAAATGTGAGTGAAAGGCTCAGTAGGACTATGTTTTATAAATAGATAGATAATTTAAATACAAAGCTTACTTTTGAAAGAAATAATTAGAAAACAAAGTTAAATAAATAAATTCTTTTAAATAAGTCTTATTAAAAACAATTCATCCAGAAAGTACCTTTTTATCTTTCTTGGGCAAACCATAGTTATCACCACTAAAGTGGCCCAGTTGGGTTTTGGGACATACCCCCAAGGTCGCACACTGCATGACCCAATCTCTGATATGGCATCATGCCTGTTTATATAATTCTGTTAATTATTAAAATCTCTTTTTACCAAGTATTTTCATTTACATTCATTATGAGGTTTGTTATGAAAATTACCTCAATCTACTGTGTATGAAAACAATCAATAAAAATTCTTTTTCAACTAATCATTGAAAACATTTTGTTAAAATCCTTTTTGAGGCCAAAATCTTTTTTTAAAATTTGGCTACCAAGGAAAGGGTAGAAGTCCTACCTCAATATCCATGCCGATATCCAACTCTGTAGTCCCGATCTGCTATACGTTAGCTCCACGAAATCCACGAACAACCTTAAATAGAAACTAGGTATATCGGTATCTAGCTTAAGATATCCTATGTTGCCAAGCTATCTCATGGCGTCCTACTGTGCCATTCATGTTTTTAAAATCATATTGAAAGTTTAAAATCTCTATCGGGATTCAGAACAGTGGAAACAGGTGAAAAATGGCAAATTTTCACTATGCCTAGTCGGCCTACCGGTCCCCTTGGCTCGGCCTGCCGAACTGTGTAGTTTGGCCTACCGGCAATTCAAGTCCAGCCTGCTAGAGTTTTCCAGGTTCGGCTTGTCGAACTCATGAATCAAGCCTACTGGACATTTGAATCCGGCCTGTCGAACTCATGAATCCAGCCTACCAAACTGGGAAATTCTAGAATTTTTCAAAACCCGAGTCTCGGCCTCCCCAAGCTCAATTCCTCATTTCAGCCTGTTATTCTCAGTTCTCAGGCATAGAAAACATTTATAGAAAGTAGAAAAACATAATAAAACACTTTTAAATCGTTTAAACAAGATTTGCGTAGAAAAATCTAATAAAATCCAAAAATGAGAAAAATGAAGAAAAATAAAAAATCTTGATCTAAATCCCAAACCAAGCTTAGATTCTAGACATTTAAAGTTTCTCTAACTTGGATTAAAAGTTTTCTAAGCTTAAATGAGCTTGGATTTCAAAATGCTAAGAAAATTGAAAAAGTTAGAAAAAGTTTGAAATTTGAAAACTAACCTTGGATTTAAGCTTTAAATCGAATTTATGATCATTCAAACGCGTTCCCGAGCTTCCAATCCACTGAAAATTGAAGCTTGGGCTTGATTTTTAGATCAAAAATCTGAGAGTAAGAGGGAGAAAGAGAGAGGCAGTGGGAAGGAGAGAGATAGACGAGAGAAAGAGAGTAAGAGTGAGCATGAGAGAGTGAGGGACAGAGAGAGAGAGAGAGAGAGGGGAGAGATTAAATAGAGGAACGGAAAGGCAAAACCAGTGAAGGAAAACCATGTATAGCATGCGGATTTTCAAATGGGACGTGTTTGGTATTTGACAAATTGTTTTGTTTCAAAATTAAAAATAACAAATAAAAATAATTAAATGTAGTTAAGAATTATTAAAATAATCAAGAATAACATTAACTTAGAAATATTTTAAAATAGGCAAATTAAGTTTAAAAATGCACCATGGCACACAAATTCACCATTTTACACACTAACATCACTTAATTAATTTTGGGGCATTGCAGCTCTCCACCCCTAAATGAAATTTCACCCTTGAAATTTACAAATTAATTTAAAAAACAAAACAAATATGGATACAACTCTTGCATAGTCGATTCTAATTCCCAGGTGGCTTCATCAAGCCCGTGATGCTGCCACACGACGTTTACTAACGGTATGTCGCGAAGTCGTAAGTTGATCACTTTTTGATCGATTATCTGGACCGACACTTCTTCACATGTTGTGTCTTCTTGAATCTGTACGTCTTGGAACAAAATATTTGTACGTCCTGGAACAAAATTATCTTGTTTTGCTTTGGTGGGCATTTTTGAAGCATTGACACATGGAATACATCATGGACATAAGAAAGCTCGGGAGGAAGATCGAGTCGATAAATGACTACACCGACATGCTAAGTGATCTCGAACAGTCCAACATAGCTCGGTGCTTACTCTGAATCGTGTGATAACTTTACGAGGTGATACCTTCAAGAAAACAAAATCTCACATCGAATTCCAGCGCTCAGCATCTTTTATCCGCGTAACTCTTCTGTCGACTCTGAGTTGCCTTCAATCGATCTCGTGTCACGGTGACCTTCTCATTGTTGTCACAGATCTCATTTGGCACAAGAATAATCCTGTCTTCTAGTTCTACCCAACACACAGGTGGCCGACACGGTCATTCATACAACGTTTCAAACAGTGCTATGCCAATGCTGGCTTGATAGCTGTTATTGTATGCAAACTCTGCTAGATGCAAGTACTTCTTCTAGTTCCCGCCAAAATCTAACACACGTGTACATAATATATCTTTGAGAATTTGAATGACCTGCTTAGATTACCCATCAGTCAGAGAATGAAATGTTGTGCTGAAAGTTCAAATCCATACCCAAAGCCTTTTGAAAGCTCCTTCAGTATTTGGCGTTGAATTTGGTGTCTCTATCAGATGTGATGGACAAAGGAACTCTGTGGAACTACAGTATGTTCTGCTGATACAATTCTCTGAGAACTCTCCTCGAGCATGTCCTCGGTAAATCGGTGAGGAAATCCATCGTGATGTGTTCCCATTTCCACCCTAGAATAGGAAGCGGTTGAAGCTGACCTGCTGGCTTCTGGTGCTCGACTTTTACTTGAAGAATAGTCGCACACTTGGCCACGTATTCCCAAACATCCTTCTTCATGCCTCTCCATCAGTATTGCCTCTTCAGATCACAATACATCTTTGTACTTCCTACATCAATGATGATCTGAGACTTGTAGGCTTTATCCATTATGGCCTTCGTCACTTCTGTGATTACTGGAACTGCTAGGCACTCCCTGAAGTACAACAATCCATCAACATGTACCCTTCATTCTTCAAATTGCTCTCCATTTTGAATCACATCTAGATTCTTTAAAGGTGTTGGTCTTGCCACTGATTCTATTTCACCATCTAAACAAGAGTTGGGGTCATCTCCATATGGTACACAAAAACTCGGTCATAATCTTCATAGTACTACAGCCCATACTCACTTACTATTGCATCCCTTTTCCAATCCTCAAGAGCCAAACAAGTGAGAATCCCTAAAGACTTGTGGCTGAGTACATCCACGACTACATTAGCTTTCCTGGGATGGTACTGTAGCGCAAAATCATAGTCTTCCATGTATTCCATCCACCTTCACTGCCTCAAGTTCAGGTCCCTGTGGGTGAATAGATACTTCAAACTCTTGTGGTCGGAGAAAAGCTAAAACGTGGCTCTGTATAGATAACATCTCCAGATCTTTAGCGCGTGAATTACCGCTGTGAGCTCTAAGTCATGAGTAGGGTAGTTCTGCTCGTGAGGTCATAGCTATCTCGATCTATATACTACCATGCGTCCATGTTGCATCAACACGCATCCAAGTCTGCGTCTCAAAGCATATGTGTAAACTTTATATGGCTCATCACTACTCGGGATAATCAACACCAGAGCTATAGTAAACTGATTCTTCAACTCTTGAAAGGCGAACTCACATTCTTCATCCCACTCAAATCTGACATTCTTCCTGATCAGTCTTATCAGTGGCACTATTATCTTAAAAAAGTCCTTTACAAATTTCCTATAGCATCCTACAAGCCCCAAGAAATTACAAATTTCTGCTATATTCCTTGGTCGTTCCCACTCCATTATGGCTTCTACCTTGGACGGATCCACTGAGATACCTTGCTCGGAAATAACATGTCCCAGAAACTTAACTTCTATCAACCAAAACGACACTTTTCTTTCTTGGCATATAACTGGTGCTTTTGTAGAGTCTGAAGTACGATTCTGAGGTGCTGCTCATGCTCCTCCCAAGTCTTAGAATAGACCAGAATATAGTCGATGAACACAACCATAAACTAATCAAGATAAGGTCTGAATATTCTGTTCATCAGGTCCATGAAAGCTACCGGAGCATTTGTCAATCCAAATGGCATCACCAATAACTTAATGTGTCCATAGTCAGGTCCTGAAAGCTGTTTTGGGGATGTCTTCCTCTTTAATCCTAAGCTGGTGTTATCCCGAATGCAAATCTATCTTCGAAAAATACCATGAACCTCCTAACTGATCAAACAATTCGTCGATCCTGCGCAGAAGATACTTGTTCTTCACAGTGACCAAATTTAGTTGCTGATAATCTATACATAGCCTGAGGGTTCCATTGTGCTTTTTAGCGAACAAAACCCGTGCTCCCCACGATGATGTGCTATTCTAAATATACCCCTTATCAACGAGCTCCTGAAGTTACTTTCTCAATTCTTTTATCTTTGCCAGTGCCATCCGATAAGGTGCTATAGAAATCGGTGTTGTTCCTGGAAGTAGCTCGATGTTAAACTCAATCTCCTAGTACGGTGGCAATCTTGGTAACTCGTTAAGGAAGACATCTTCAAACACATCAACCACTAGAATTGTCGCGCTTTTTCTCGATGCACTGGGCTCTCCTTCTAGGTTCATAAGAAAGGCATAACAAGCTAGGTTCTTCCGTCCTCCGAGACATGTCTTCATAAGTCACTCATTCATTATTTGATCATTACCACCTTGGTAAGTGATCCTCGTTCCCCTATCAGACACTAGGGTTACTCTCTTAAGTTTATAGTTGACAACTGCATTGTATTTGGATAACCAGTCCATTCCTAGGATTACATCATATGAACTCATGAGGATTACAATCAAATCACTCTTCAAGGTCTCACCTCCAATCTTTATTTTACAAGCTTTACATATACAATTTACACACAACTGCCCCAAGGGTGAAGCAATAACTAAGGGTTCGTCAAATTCTTTTATCTCTAGTCCCAAGGCATGTACAAAAGAGCATGAAATAAGGGAATGAGTGGCACTAGTATTAAATAAAAATGGGCTAAAGACTGAGAAACTAGGATCCTACCATCGACAACCGTGTTGCTAGTCTAGGCATCCGAACTCCCTAATGTCATGGTGTGAACCTGAACTGAAGCTTTCCCTTTTCATCTACCAACATTGCTAGGTCCTGGGTTAGTTGGCTGATATTGTTGCAACGGAGGTGACTACATGCTAGCTATACTCGACTCTCGATATTGATGGGCATTACGTTGGAAGTTCTGCGGCTGGTGTTCTTATGCTGGGTATGGCAGTTGTTGGGGAAAGAACTGATGGAACTAGAGCCGAGGGAATTGTTAAGGTAGAGGTAGAGTTTGAGGTTGAGGTTGACGAATGGCACCTTTTTGGCCTGAAGTCCTAGATAAGCACTCCTGATCGGGTAGTTCCTCTTAATATGTCATGGCTACTGGCAGTAGTAGCAATGAAAGCTATAGGGGTTGCTGCTTCTGTTGCTGGATGAACTGCTACTACCACTATTCACGTTACCATGTTGACTCTTCCCTTGAGTTGGACGGCTACTAGGTGCTCCTCCTGTTGCTCCTTTGTAGTTCTCCTAACGTCCTTGCTCGATCCTCACAGTATTACGAAAATCATTTTCCATAGATATTACTGACGACATAAGCTTACCAAAATTCCTGAGTTGCAAGGCAACCACATGTCATCGAATAGAAGCCTTAAGCCCTTCTTAGAACTTAATACACTTCTCATGCTCCGATGCCACTGTAGATGGAGCAAACCTAGGCCAACTCATTAAATTTTGCCTCGTACTTTCAAACTGACATATCACCCTACTACAATTTGTAGAATTCAGCCGCCTTCTGGTCTCTATATCTTTGCAGAAAGTAACAGTCATAGAATAACTCTGTGAACCTGTCCTAGTTAATGTTCCCGTTGTTCTCCAAGCGTTTAGCTTTCTTCCACCAAGTATAAGCACCACCTTCGAAGTTATAGGCTGTAAACTCCAAGCATATCCAGGTGTTTCACGATTGAATCTAACCAATATTTAGCCACTTACGGGTCCCTATTTCTGTCGAAGGTTACAATAGATGCACACTGGAATTCCATAAAGTATGTATGCCGAAGACTAGCATTGAAATCCTCCGGTCTTGCCCTTGCTGCCATCTGCTGGAATGCAGCAAACATAACCCTCATCATGCTCTCATCACTCCCAAGGTTGGCGTCAGCTGTCGAACGACATCTAGGTGCCATTCTCTCACTTCTGAAAACAAAATTTGGACTGTTAGTGGTATTTCATTGTCGTACATATGAGTGCACAATTCCTAAGGTTCATAACCTTTTGCTCTGATACCATTTTATCACTCCCCAGAGTACAGGAGGTGACGTGACGAGTTAATTAAGTTAATTAAGTAAAAATTTCATTAAAAGGTAAGTTAAAGAATTTAATTAATTATGAAAAATGTGATAAATTTAAAACCCTTTTAAGCAAACATTTATAATGATTAAACAAATAAGATAAAAACTAAATGAAACAAAATAATTAAAGAAAGAGGAAATATGCGTTGGGTCTCACCGACCCATAACTTGTGCACACACATAGTATCGATAATATAGTCCAAAATAGAAAAAAAGATTAAAATTATACATGCCTTAATTAACTTGTACAACAACCTACCTAGGTCTTCTACTGGTTGTAAGTCCAGTCTATGGACCCTTCGTCAATCCTAAGCTGGATTTCATCTAAGGGGGGAAGATTTTAAAAACAAATAAAATGTGAGCAAAAGGCTCAGTAGGACTATGTTTTAAAAATAGATAGATAATTTAAATACAAAGTTTACTTTTCAAAGAAATAATTAGAAAACAAAGTTAAATAAATAAATTCTTTTAAATAACTCTTATTAAAAACAGTTCATCCAGAAAGTACTTTTTTATCTTTCTTGGGCAAACCATAGTTATCACCACCAAAGTGGCCCAGCTGGATTTCGAGGCATGCCCCTAAGGTCACACGCTACACGACCCGATCTCTAATATGGCATCATGCCCGTTTATATATTTCTATTAATTATTAAAATCTCTTTTTACTAAGCATTTTCATTTACATTCATTATGAGGTTTGTTATGAAAATTACCTGAATCTATTGTGTATGAAAACAATCAATAAAAATTCTTTTTCGACCAATCATTGGAAACATTTTGTTAAAATCCTTTTTGAGGCCAAAATCTTTTTTTTAAAATTTGGCTACCAAGGATAGGGTAGAAGTCCTACCTCAATATCCATGCCGATATCCAACTTTGTAGTCCTGATCTCCTATACGTTAGCTCCACGAAACCACGAACAACCTTAAATAGAAACTAGGTCTATCAGTATCTAGCTTAAGATATCCTATGTCGCCAAGCTATCTCATGGTGTCCTAGTGTGCCATTCATGTTTATAAAATCATATTGAAAATTTAAATCTCTTTCGGGATTTAGAACAGTGGAAATAGGTGAAAAATGACAAATTTTCACTATGCTCGGTCGGCCTACCAAACTGTGCAGTTCAGCCTACCAACAATTCAAGTCTGGCCTGCAGGAGTTTTTCAAGTTTAGCCTACCGGACGTATGAATCTGGCCGCCAAACTCATGAATCTGGTCTGCCAAACTGGGAAATTTTAGAATTTTCAAAACATAAGTCTCGACCTTCCCGAGCTCAATTCCTCATTTCAGCCAATTATTCTTAGTTCTCAGGCATATAAAACATTTATAGAAAGTGGAAAAACATAATAGAACACTTTTAAAGTAGTTTAAACAAGATTTGCATAGAAAAATCCAATAAAATCCAAAAATGAGAAAAATAAAGAAAAATGAAAAATCTTGATCTAAATCCCAAACCAAGCTTAGATTCTAGATGTTTTAAGTTTCTCTAACTTAGATTAAAGGCTTTCTAAGCTTAAATGGGCTTGAATTTCAAAATGTTAAGAAAATTGAAAAATTTAGAAAAGGTTTGAAATTTGAAAATTAACCTTGGATTTAAGCTTCAAATCGAGTTTGTGATCATTCAAACACATTCTTGAGCTTCCAATCCACTGAAAATTGAAGCTTGGGCTTGATTTTTAGATCAAAAATCTAAGAGAAAGAGGGAGAAAGAGAGAGGCAGTGGGAAGGAGAGAGAGAGACAAGAGAAAGAGAGTGTGAGTGAGCATGAGTGTGTGAGGGAAAGAGAGAGAGAGAGGGAGAGATTAAATAGAGGAAGGGAAAGGCAAAACCAATGAAAGAAAACCATGTATAGCAAGTGGATTTTCAAATAGGACGTGTTTGGTATTTGACAAATGTTAGATATGTATGCCTTAAGGAGTAAAAATGTAATAAGTTTTTGAAGACATTTTTATCAATAAATTTATCAATAAAGAATTTATTTATTGTTTATATACCAAATCTTGTCCTCTTTACGTTCATATTTGTTGAATGTATGTTAAGCAAACAATAGTCTAAGACTATCGGTCTAAACCTTAAGAATTGGGCATATGATGGCCAGATTATGCAGAAGACACGATTCTTAAGGTGACGGTCTAAATCATAAGATCCGCAATCGAGGGAATAAAGTTGGGCACTTTATTCATGTAAAGATTGTTATGTTGTCTATATCCCAATTGGGAGATGGTTTGTCTTAGCCCTCGGAGGTGGACTCCATGAATAGAGACATAGGCACGTTGTGATAGGTGATGATGTGTTAGATTGGGACATAAAGTGAATTGATTTGGATTAATAATTCTGTCTCCACAAATTGATTCACTTTAGACAATCATTTGTATTGATTAGGCCCGTTGTCTTGACTTGTGTCCTTTGATGTACCAAAGGGTGACACCCACATCTTAATAGTGGTATGCATGCTGGAACGTTGGAGGCATGACTCTTGATAGCGTAGACCTGTTATTCATAGATATGGAATCCATAGCTCCTCTTTAGGAGTAGTGATATCCTCTTATATGCATTATCATGTAATTGGAAAACTGGAGCGCTTAACCATTTGGATACATAGGTGTAACTGAATGGTATACTGTCCTTGGATGGTAAGTTTTCCGATGGTAAGATAATAGAACGTAAGATAAAAATAATTGGGAAGGTAAAACAAAACTTATCCTTAAGCCGGTTATGGATAATCCTATGGGAATACGATACACTGTGATATATCATGGAGACTTAGCTATACGGGTTTCATAATTCTATGTAGTTCGAGAGTGCAGCTCCAAGCTTTTAGTGGAGTAGCGTTGGAGTTGATAATTATGAAATGTATAAATGGGATATAGGGTTTTATAATTATTGGGAGCTTAAACTATATAGGTTCATTTGGTCCCCTTTGCTAGCTCACAACATCCTGCAATGATACAGGCGTGCTTTTCCACCAATTGGTGACTTATGTCAGATTTATTAGATTGGTTGAAATTCAGAAGAATCAAATATTTCAGTCTGTTTATAGGTTGAATTAATTTTGTGATAAAATTAATTCAAGATAAACTCGTTGAATTATTGAGATCGGATAATTCTTGTTTGTTTATCGGTTGATTTAATTTTGAATAAATTAGATCAAGATATAGAATTGTTAGGAATTCATTTATTTTCCTAGAGATTATCTAGATAAAGTTGTTTTAATCAGATAACTTTTCTATTAGGTTATTTGAATTAAAATTAAGACTTTATCCTATAGAATCTCAGGAGGAAAATAAAAGATTTGCTAAGATATTAATCGACAGTTTGGCATGATGATCCTCAAGTTCGGCCTGCGATGGGGCGTGTTCGGCCTGCCGATCATCCTGATCGGCTCGCCGATGAGCGAAGGATAAGATCTCGCGTTTTTGCACAGATCTTATCAAATATCGATCCGAATTTGATTCTGATTCAAATTTTGAAGCCTAATCTGATAAGGACTAACCCTGGACCCAACCTATATAAATAGGGAGTAAGTCTTAAGAGTTACTAAGATCAATTGAGAGATTAAGAGTGATACTCTGCTGGTCAGAATCTGAAAACTCCCTGAGAGCTCTTGTTTACAAATCACGAACACTAGCTTTGGGTTCTCTCAATTGGCTGGAAGGAGAGTCACCTAGAGGAAGAGCTGTACGTGTGAGCCCACACTCACTCCAATCATGGATAGAGAATAGCAACGAAGGCTAATTGGTTGAGGCTATTCTAGAACATTACTTTTTTTCACTGATTGTAGGAGCTTTTCAGCACACAAAGGTTAGTAAGATCTGGTTAATTTATGCACATAGCATGTCAAACTTATGTTTTGAAAAATACTCTTATATAAAATTTTTAAAATTCTACTACGTACTATTTTTCCAACAATTGGTATCAGAGCTATGGTTTTTATATAAATTTACAAGTTTGTGATCATACTATATGTATATATTTTGTGATCTTAGTCTCTCCTATGCTTGAATTTAATTTTATAGAGAGTTAGGACTCTCAGTTTCTATATATTTTATATGTTGTCATGGATTATGTGGTGAATGTTCATTAATTAATTATGATTGATTAAATGGTTATTTAATTATTTGTTAATTAATTAATTTACACTGGTTATGGTTCCTTAGAGGTTAGAATGTGTATCTAGGGTTTTCAGTAATTAGATGACGGATTATCATCTCCGTCTAGGAATTATTATTTATTTTTTAATTTGTAAGAATTTTGTAATTAAATAATTATTCGGAGAAGACGGATCTAGAAGGCAAATCTAGAAGATAGATGACGACACTTCTAGGTATTTCCTGAGTCTCTAATTTTATGTTTTTGAATTGTTGAAAATAAAATTGATGAATTGCATTAAAAATTGTATTTTCTATAAAGGATGATTTCTGCTTGGTTGGCATGCTGAACCATCTAGTTCGACAGGCCGATGGTCGCAGATCAGCAAGCCAGACGTGAGGTTCGGAAGGCCGATAGTGGGGCAGAAATCAGGAGGCTCTGGCAGTAGGCTGAACCTTTAGTTCAGCAGGCTAATTTTTCATGAGTCGGTAGGCCGATCTTCCTGATCGACAGGCCGATGGGTCTTGACCGGTAGGCCGATCACCCAGACGGCTTGCCGACCGAGAGTTGAAATTTTTTTAGAAAAGGTGCAGTTTTAATTTTATTTTTGGGACGATTATGAGAGACATTAAATTTGGATATGACAAAAAATATAAAGTATTTGATTCATACGAGATTGAAAACTTAAAGATGGACATTACATGATGAGAGATACAACTTGAGAATTCAAGGATGAAGAATCGATAATATGTTTCGATTATTCTCGTGTAATTTTTTATTTCTATTCTCTAGGGTGGAATCATAATATTACGGTTGTTATTATTTTGCTTGTAACGTTGCTTGATTGCCTTGCTTGCCTACCTTATAATATGATTTGCCATGTATATTGATAACATGTCATATAGAATAGGGAGTGCCACTCATATTAAAATTGTTCATGCATGACTCTTAAAATAAAACTTTGTTTTCAAAAGATTGAGTGGGAGAAGGTTTTCGAAGAGAGGGCCTACGGCCTCCATCATTGGTCCATAGGAAGAACATGGTGGTCCCAACCTTAGGAAGGGATTTCTATCATGTACTATATTGGATCTCTAAGAGGATAAGGTATTTTAGCATGATTTATGGTTGTATACCCCTAGGTGATGATTATAAATCATGGATAAAATATTGAAATGATGGTTATACACTCACGTTAATTTTATGATTAACCTTCTCTAGGAGCTTTGTTAATAAAATTAATGGCCAAAGAAACGATTATTAATATATGCTGGATCATACGGGTCCTGGATGGCATATATTAATCAAGAGGGAATCCATATTCCTGATTGAATTTGGCATGAATCCCCTAGGAGCTTGTTGAATTCTAAGTTGGGAATTATCGTTGTAAGGTTATGATATTTTTAAGGTTTTGACACATAAACACATTTGTATGTTTTTACATGATTGTTATCTTACTAAATTATTATGATATGTTTGCTTATGTTTGGTATATGACTCTTTATTGTAGATTAAAAATGTCTAAAAATACTTTATCTTTGATACTTGACAAAAACCTATTAACTGAAGAGAATTATAATGATTGAAAATGGAATTTGGATATCGTCCTCTCCTTTGAGAAATTGAAATTTGTGCTGACAACCCTATGTCCTCCCAAGCCTATGCGAGACTCCACTAATGAGCAATTCCAAGCGTACGATCGCTGGAAAGATGCAAATGATCAGGCCCGCTGCTATGTTATGGCCAGCAAGAATAATGTGTTGTAGGCTCAATATCAGGATTATGAGACTGCGAAGCAGATCTTGAATAATCTTGAAGACATGTTTGGAGGCCAGGCCATAACAAAGCGACAAGGGGCGCTTTGAAAACTTCTTAACTATAAGCAGAGGCCCAGGACATCTGTAAAGGAGCACATGATGTTGGTCATGGGTTACCTCGCTGAGGCTTAAACCAATGGAGCTGACATCGATGCTGAAACTCAGATGACTATGGTCTTTGAGATTCTGTCAAAGGAATTTATTCCATTTAGAGCTACTTTTAATTTAAGCAATAGACAGGATATGACCTTAACAGAGTTAATGAAATAGTTACAGGAGTTTGAACTACTGATCAGGGAATCTCCTACAGGTGTTGAGGCCAATTTGGTGGCTGCTTCTAGTTCCAATCACAATTCTGGGAATGGAAAGAAGCAACAGGCCAAGAACGGGAAGTCTTCTATTCCTGCTACCACCAAGAGCAAGAAGAAGAAGAAGAAGAAGAAGAACCCGAAGAAGCTTAAGTGCTTCTTCTGTGGGAAGGTCAGGCACATCAAGAAGCATTGCAAGGACTTCCTTTCCAAAGGAGGTAGGTGTGACCTTCTGTATTTAAAAACTTGTTTGGTTGAGGAATCAAGTGACATTTGGGCCATAGATTCCGGTACAGCTAATCATGTTTGTGTTTCTCTGTAGGGGTTCAAAGAAATGAGAAGTCTGCTACATGAAGACTTCACGCTTCGGATGGGCGATGGATCCTTGGTCTTAGCGGAGGTAGTGGGAGACGTCCATCTTCATTTTGATAATTATAGGAATTTAATTTTGCAAGATTGTTTTTATGTTCCTAAATTTAAAAGAAATTTAATTTTTGTAGCTTGTTTATTTAAAGACTCCTATTTGGTTTCTATTAATGATAAAGTGGTGATTCGTAAAAACAAATCTTTTATCTATTTTGGATGGATGCAAAATAATCTATATTTTATAAAACCTAAGATGGACTTACTGCTTAATGCTAAGATAAATAATAATAACTCTAAAAGACTTAAAACTTCTCACTCTAATAAGACTTATCTTTGGCATTTGCGCCTTGGTCATATTAACCTAAATAGGATTTAAAGGTTGATAAGGGATGGACCTTTAAGTCAGTTAAAGGTGGAATCTATACCTTAATGTGAATCTTGTTTGGAGGGTAAAATGACCAAAAGAACATTCAGGTATAAGGGCAATAGGGCCGAAGGGCTTCTAGAACTTGTGCATAGTGATGTTTGCAGACCGATGAACATCTGGGTACGAGGAGGGTATGAGTACTTCATCACTTTTATTGACGATTACTCAAGATATAGGTATGTGTACCTGATGCACCACAAAAGCGAAACTTTTGACAAGTTCAAGGAGTTTTGGGCTGAAGTGGAACAGTAATTGGGTAGACCCATAAAGGCACTTTGATCCTATCGAGGTGGAGAATACCTTTTTGATGAGTTCTTGGGACACTTATTAGAGAATGAGATTTTATCCCATTTGACTGCGCCGGGTACTCCGCAGCAGAATGGCATAGCGGAGAGAAGAAATAGGACTTTATTGGACATGATCAGGTTCATAATGAGTTATTCATCATTGCCTTTATCCTTTTGGGGATATGTACTACAAACCGTATGTTATCTTTTGAACAATGTGCCTTCAAAATCGGTCCCTAAAACTCCTCACGAGTTCTGGATGGGCAGGAAGACATCCTTAAACCATATTCGCATATGGGGATGTTCAGCTTATGTCCTGTTTAAGGATGCGAATAAGTTGGAAGCACGTTCGAAAGTTTGCATGTTCATAGGATATCCAAAAGGGACTAAAGGGGGTTATTTCTATAACCCAAATAAAAATAAAGTCGTGGCTTCTACTAATGCAACTTTCCTTAAGGAGAGTTACATGGACGACTTTAAGCCTCGAAGCAAAGTGGTGCTTGAGGAGTTAAGGAGTGATCTGATCACTCTGGAGATTCTGAATAAAACCATTCCAATCAATGTAGAAAAACCAAACAAACCTGAACAACAACCTCAGGGGCTTTGGCCTAGTGGGAGGATCGAGCGTCAACCTAAGAGGTATATGTTCAATGGGGAGGTCTTTTTGGCTGAACTGGATGAACATGATAGGGATCCTTATACTTACGCAGAAGCTATGGAGGTGTTGATTCAAAACTTGGACAGAGGCCATGAATGTTGAGATGAAGTCTATGGAGACTAATCAGGTCTGGGAGCTTGTGGATCTTCCCAAAGAGGTAAAACCCATAGGGTATAAGTGGATCTACAAGAGGAAAAGAGGAGTAGATGGAAAGGTCGAAACCTTTAAGGCTAGACTGGTAGCTAAGGGTAATACACAAGAGGAAGGAATCGATTATGAGGAAACCTTTTCGCCTGTAGCCATGCTTAAGTCCATCTGGATTCTCTTGTCCACAGCTGTCGCTCTCGACTATGAGATTTGACAAATGGATGTCAAGACAGCTTTTCTGAATGGCTATCTTGATGAGTCCATTTATATGGAACAACTAGATAGGTTCAACGTCATGGGTCAAAAGGGTAAGGTTTGTAAGCTACTAAAGTCAATTTATGGACTTAAGCAGGATTCTCATTCCTAGAACATAAGATTTGATCAGGTGATCAAGACTTATGGGTTCTCACAAAATATGGATGAACCATGTGTTTACAAACACATTAAGGATGAGAAGGTGGTTTTTCTACTGCTCTATGTAGATACATACTGCTAATTAGCAATGACGTTGGGGCGTTGTCATCGGTCAAATTGTGGTTGACCAAGCAGTTTGACATGAAGGACTTGGGTGAGACTAATTTTGTTCTCGATATCCAGATCTTTTGGGATCGAAAGAACAAAATGATAGCTTTGTCCCAGGCCGGCTACATAGATAAAATTCTCAGGAGATTTGCAATGCAAGATTCCAAGAAAGGTGGACAACCATCTAGCTTTGGAATTACTCTTTCTAAGAGAGACTCTCCAAAGTCTGAGGACGAAAGAGAATACATGAAGAAGGTGCCTTATGCTTTGGCAGTGGGTAGTCTTATGTATGCCATGCTTTGCACACGACCGGATATCTGTTGTGTGGTCAGGATTGTAAGTCGATTTTAGGCGGATCTAGGACCGAACCATTGGATTACAGTAAAGCATATTTTTAGGTACCTAAGAAGGACTCGAGGGTATATGCTTGTATATTCGGGTGAGGACTTGACTCCTCTAAGATATACTGACTTAGATTTTTAATCCTGTTTGGATTCTAAGAAATCGACTTCAGGTTTTGTGTTTACTCTGGGCAGTGGTACTATCAGTTGGAGAAGTGTGAAACAAGATTACACTTCAGATTTAGCGATGGAGGCCAAGTATGTGGCAGCTAGTGATGCTTCAAAAGAAGCAGTGTGGCTCCGTAAGTTCCTTGGGGATCTCGAGGTAGTTCCTGGTATGGATAAGGCGGTATCACTGTACTGTGATAACAGTGCGGCGGTAGCTAATGCTAAGGAACCAAGATTTCATAAGAAGAGTAAGCATATTGATCGGAAGTATCATGTGATAAAGGACTTCGCTAAGGGCGGGCATGTCACGGTGTGCAAGATCGCGTCAATGGATAATTTAGTTAATCCATTTACGAAGACATTTACTGGGAGAGTCTTTGAGAGGCATGTGGAAGCTATGGGGATGTGAGATTTGTCATATTTACTCACTTAGTGCAAGTGGGAGATTGTTAGACATGTATGCCTTAAGGAGTAAAAATGTGATAAGTTTTTGGAGACATTTTTATCAATAAAGAATTTATTTATTGTTTATATACCAAATCTTGTCCTCTTTACATTCATATTTGTTGAATGTATGTTAAGCAAACAATAGTCTGAGACTGTCGGTCTAAACCTTAAGAATTGGACATATGATGGACAGATTATGCGAAAGACACAATTCTTAAGGTAACGGTCTAAATCATAAGATCCACAATCGAGGGAATAAAGTTGGGCACTTTATTCATGTAACGGTTATTATGTTGTCTATATCCCACTTGGGAGATGGTTTGTCTTGGCCATCAGAGGTGGACTCCGTGAATAGAAACATTGGTAAATTGTCATAGGTGACGATGTATTGGATCGGGACATAAAGTGAATTGATTTGGATTAATAATTCTGTCTCAGCAAATCGATTCACTTTAGACAATCATTTGTATTGTATCTTAATCCTGAAATGAATAGTGGGCCCGTTGTCTTGACTTGTGTCTTTTGATGTACCAAAGGGTGACACCCACATCTTACTAGTGGTATGCATGCTGATACGTTGGAGGCATGACTCTTGATAGCGTAGACCTGTTATTCACAGATATGGAATCCATAGCTCCTCTTTAGGAGTAGTAATATCCTCTTATGTGCGTTATCCTGTAATTGAAAAACTGGAGCGCTTAACCATTTGGATACATAGGTGTAACCGAATGGTATACTGTCCTTGTATGGTAAGTTTTCCAATGGTGAGATAATAGAATGTAAGATAAAAATAATCGGGAAGGTAAGGCAGAACTTGTCCTTAAGCCGATTATGGATAATCATATGGGGATACGATACACTATGATATGTCATGGAGACTTAGCTATATGGGCTTTGTAATTCTATGTAGTTCGAGAGTGCAGCTCCAAGCTTTTAGTAGAGTAGCGTTAGAGTTGATAATTATGAAATGTATATATGGGATATTGGGTTTCATAATTATTGGGAGTTCGAACTATATAGGTCCATTTGGTCCCCTTTGCTAGCTCACAACATCCTGCAACGATACAGCGTGCTTTTCCACCAATTGGTGACTTATGTCAGATTTATTAGATTAGTTGAAATTCGAAAGAATCAAATAATTCATGTCTGTTTATCGTTTGAATTAATTTTGTGATAAAATTAATTCAAGATAAACTTGTTGAATTATTGGGATCAGATAATTCGTGTCTATTATCGGTTGATTTAATTTTGAATAAATTAGATCAAGATAAACTTGTAGAATTGTTAGGAATTCATTTATTTTTCTAGATATTATCTAGATAAAGTTGTTTTAATCAAATAACTTTTCTATTGTGTTATTTGAATTAAAACTGAGACTTTATCCTATAGAATCTTGGGTGAAAAATAAAAGATTCGCTGAGATATTAATCTGCATTTCAGCATGCCGATTCTCAAGTTTGGCCTGCCGATGGGGCCTATTCGGCCTGTCGATGAGCGAAGGATAAGATCACGCGTTTTTATGTGGTTCTTATCAAATATTGATCTGAATTTGATTCTGATTCAAATTTTGAGACCTAATATGATATGGACTGACCTTGGACCCAACCTCTATAAATAGGGAGAAAGTCTTAAGAGTTACCAAGATCAATTGAGAGATTAAAAGTGATACTCTGTTGGTTAGAATCTGGAAACTCCCTGAGAGCTCTTGTTCACAAATCACGAACACTAGCTTTGTGTTCTCTCAATTGGTTGGAATGAGAGTCACCTAGAGGAAAAGTTGTACGTATGAGCCCACGCTCACTCCGATCGTGGATAGAGAATAACAAAGAAGACCAGTTGGTTGAGGCTCTTCTAGAACGTTATTTCTCTTCACTGATTGCAGGAGCTTTTTGGCACACAAAGGTTAGTAAGATCTGGTTAATTTATGCATATAGCATGTCAAACATGTGTTTGAGAAAATACTCTGATATAAAATTTTTAAAATTCTGCTGCGCACTATTTTTCCAACAACAAATTTTTTATTTCAAAATTCAAAATAACAAATAAAAATAATTAAAGGTAGTTAAGAACTATTAAAATAATCAAGAATAACATTAACTTAGAAATATCTCAAAATAGACAAATTAAGTTTAAAAATACATCATGGCGCACTAATTCACTATTTTACATACTAACACCACTTAATTAATTTCGGAGCATTACAATAACTTATATAATTTTATTTTTTCAAATGTTATTGTTCTTTTTAAAGATATGGCCATTGGTCGTCATAAAGGTAATTACAAATAAATAACGAGTAGTCATTAGAAAAAGTTTCCTACAATCTGGATCGTATTTCCATTTTTCCCGTATCTAATTGTTTTAGTGTTCTTAACATTATTCCTTATATTTCATCTATTGAGAAGGTAATTTATTGAAAACATGCAAATAATCGCTCGAGTTCCTTTTGTTGCAAATATGTGATTCCAAATTAACGTGATTTGTACAATTTGAAAACAAAGTTGATATCTTCATTATCCAAACAAATTCAGCTCATTAATATTACTAACTGAATATTAGGTCATTAATAGCATTAATGTTTTTGAAAAACATTTACGATGCATAGCTGGAATGTCTATTACATAGAAGGTTGATATTAGTTCCACGAAAGGTAATTTAAATTTTCTACTGTATATAATCGGCCCTATCCGTATCTCACGTTACTATTAGACTTTTTTTAAGTTAAATATAATATTAGTAGTGATATTTACAACGGAGATAAAGTTAAGACTCCTAGTGTTGTTCTTTCATGAATGTAATAAAAGTGCGTTCCATTCTTTTTCCCGATGCTACTGGATGGAATCAGTACTACGTGACTGGCCTTTATTAGATGGACAGGATTCAATGTTTTAGATCCATATTTGCTAGGGGACACAGCATATCTTTGACCTTTTTGAAACGATATCGATCATATGGATACATTCTTCTAATTGAATTCTCATTAATATGCGTCCTTTCTAAAAGGTAAACGAGTAATTCTTCAAGAGTAACTTTTGAAATAAAGCTTGTGAAAAAGAAAAGTGCAGTGGCTTCTCTCAGTTGGTTGAGGACATCTAGCTATGCTTTAAGTTTTGATTAATTACCAAAATTCTTCCGAATTATAATTCTTGTAACAATGTACCAACTGATTTTCAAAATGTAACATTCGTCCTCTCCAATTTGTAGAATAGTAATGAAAGAATTTCTTATGTTTCCGTTTTAGTTGAAACTGACACAAAATTAATATATAGTACATAATAAAAAGTTAATTTTGATGATTTTATTATGTTTAAAGCTAATATGAAGTTAAAAGTCGATTTAACATAGAAATTAGATTGGAGTTATTAGAGTACTTTTACATGATACCTGCTTTTTTTGGCTTAAAATTAAAACATATGGAATCATTTCCTAACTATTTTAGGTCAAGAAGAATAAATATTACGTTTTGAGAATAGAGAGGCATGTTGTTATAGGCCATGTTGTAGTTGAGGGGAATTTTTAAAATTAGTTTTTTAACTTTTATACCAAATATTGGAGAAGCAGATTATATAATGTAAGAAAATTTAAAAAAGCGCAACCCTGCTTGTCAAAATTGCATTCATGAGAGCCAGATTAAGTTTATCAACCACTAATTATTAAAGATTGTTTAGCTTTCTCATGAATACGATTATAACCCCTATATATCCGTAGCCGATAATCAATAGAGAAATTAAATTCGGGAAAAATTAAGAATGGCCGATGTGGTCCACCTATTTTTAAAAATGATTAACTTTTTTAGGCAAATCACTAAACTAAAGTTAATAGTGAAAAACGACCGAGTTAATCCGTGATAAACAACAAATCAATACATCACTTATTGAACATTTCAAAAAAGGTTATTCTTCTAATTTTGCAAAACTGTGATCATGCACTGAAGTAAAGCCTAAGAAACGACCATATACTCAAATCCTGTGAATTTATTCTCTTGCACATTCTTTAAATTTTTACGTTCATCAGTATCGGATGAACAATTGATAAGATAGATGCAAGGGAGAGAATACATATAGACACACACACACACACATATATATATATATATATATATTAAATTTTGTGAGAATGGATACATAATTAATTAAATGGTTGAAGGTACATCAAATAGTGGTTTTCTATGTATTGAATAATTACTTAAGGTATATGCTTTTGTACATTTATTTCTTTTTTTATTTTTATAATGGAATTGAAGAGCCGGTATGATCTACTCAAAGAGGTACATATTTCATTTGAGAATCTCCACATTTCAATATCAATTCCAAAGTAATTTTCATGAACCAACGTCTTCTGCTTCCTTTGCCTTCTCATGTCTCAATCTATGTCTTCCAATAATAAATTCCAACTTCCTATGTTTTGTTGCACTCTTTTGATAATTGATGAGAAAATTAGTTTAATTTAAATAGAATGTTTTTCAAAGCTGGTCTCAACTCTCAAATATATTCTTCCATTTCCTTTTAATGTGTCCATCAAGGGATTCGATTTTACGGCACCAACATACCATAGCCGACAATCAAATGGGGGATCTAAACATGTCATGAACATATAGGGGGGGATCGGATCCTGATACGTACACGGATGGTGTACATTGCCAATTTAGTACAAACCATTTTATTATCTCAACATAATAGCCTCTTAATCAATCAAGTTCTTTTTTTTTTTTTTGTGAAATTTTATTTCAAACTAAATAGAATACATTCTCAAACACAGTGGCAAATAACTTCTTGTTACACAAGAATTAGACCTCGGATATTTGATTGGATCTCTCAGTAAAAACATATGAAGCATAAGGACAAACCAAAAATGTTGAGACCCAGTAACGAAGAAAAACTTGCTCGACACAAAAATTAAGCACAACCAAAGCTCAATACAAAGAGCTACTATAGTCGATAAATAAAGTATTCAACCAAATCCAAACCCTAAATACTAAATACATAAGTAACACGATATAATTGTAGACATAGTTTAATGGTAAAATTATAACTATGTCCTCAATGTTGACGTATAGAATTAATTGAATCCCCACCCAAGTTGAAAATCCAATAAAAGGAAAAAAGCCGAGGGAAACAACGCTAACCCCAAGATCACAAGTTTGCATACCATATACAAGATTCGGCTAGCATGGCTCTTTTCTTTTCTATGTCTATTATCGTTCAAAAAATAATATGTTATAATATTTTTATTTACGTAAAATTTTAATTGACGTAATATAATATTATTCGATGGAAATGAAGGAGGATAAAAGCTAAAAGGACACACGATCCCCATATATTTACCTACTAATATTGGCCAAGTATATAGAGAACTAAATAAGATGATCGGAGATCTCAAAGTAAACAATCTCTCCTTTCCATTTTCGTCAAAGCTTATCATTATAGAATTCATGTCAGCCCAGAAAAAGAAAAAAGAAAAAAAAAACCCAAATAGAATCCACTTTATTTACGTTTGTACAGAATCGACTTTATGAAACACATTAATCGATTTTCACGTAAAGCTAAATCCAGAATGATTCGATTCTGGACCACAAAATCATTAGGAGAATTTCCATCCAGCTCAGCAGCATTCTCGCTTTATTCGTTTGAATATATCAAGTAGGCCCAAATTGCACCGTCTTATTAATTTTGTCCGTCAAAAGAATACTATAGGAGAATAAGAACAACTTCAACTACACCTGCATAAACCTAACCTCTGCTTGATCTAAATTTCCCTATAAAAGGCTGCAAAACTTGGAAATTTAGGTATGAGTGAAGAAAATGAATAATTTATAGAAATAGGTGACTACATATACATATATATAGGTATATATATTATGGATCTAGATATACTAGTAATGTACGTACAATTATATTAATTATTTGGTGAATGGTCCAAGAGTCTTTGCATGGAGAGGTGGAGAGTGGGAATGCAGCCAAGGATGACTTGCCGGCATTAGCTGAGTAATAAGCTATATATATATATATATATATATATATTTTTTTTTTATGCTTCAGCTGGGTCTTGTTGGCGGGTTGTCCTTGGCTACATTTTTCTCTTCACTGTTCATGTAAGACTGTGAGATCCGTGTAAAAAACATAGGAAAACGTTGAGGTTCTTTTTCTTTTTTTTTTCAGCTTTAATTTTCTTTGCAAGTTATTACTTCATCTTCTTTGCCAGATTATGGTTGTGGTGAAAGCTATTAAAATGTCCAAAAATTTGTTGTTTTTGTCCGAACAGTTATTTAGAACAATAAAAAAAATTTGACAGGAACGTTATACGCAGGCTAATGACATCGCTTATGGTAGATCTTAGATGAGAAATTCCATCGTGGAATTTCTGTTTTTTGGTTGTTTTGCATTCCCTTTCTCAGCTTGTTGTTAAGCCCTATCATTGCATGATGACATCTCTGTTTAAAGATTAATTAACTTTTTTTAACTTTGTATTTTCAATTTTTCTTTCCTTCACAATGAACAAACCACCCATCCTATATTTCCAGATTTTCTAGTTTCCATTTCTTGTTTGTGTCCACAAATTTTCCAACATAAGTTGTGTGCCAACACAATTACGATGCGTCATATATTTTTTCATGATGTTTGCAGTTTGTCAAAAGAACATAACACTATAAGGGCACGTAAGCACGATAAATGAAGAATTTCACGTCTTCTAACATTGTATAAGGTTAAAACAATATCTTCCTACCAAGAACCCAACGGACGGAAAAGATAAACCCTACGCTTCATTCAAAACACTAGGGCATCATTTGAACATTATTGGACTAGTATTTTCGATTATGATGTGTGGAGAAATCAAATTCATTGCTAATCAATCGCTAATGGGCTAGATTAGGATTTTTTTTATGTTACGTGTTCAGCTAAGTTTTTGTGGATTACGAATTTCAAAACCGTTAACAGACAATATTCATATAGAAAACTTTTTAATAAGGTATCTATGTTCCGATTTACACGAAGAGTAGATATCACGTAACACAATTTGTATTTTGTCTTTATATGTGGCAGAGATTTAGCTTTTATAAGAGAGAGGCATTCCAATTAGATTCGCAGTCTTTGTTCGCTCCGATCTTAAAAGAAAGCTACAACTTTTTTTGGTGCCTATGAAGATTTTCCAGCAATTCATGGTTGAGAGTGTCTAATTCCTCCATGGAATAATTCTCATAGCACGATCGTCAAAAGAATCTACCTCTCTTATACAGGACCTAATCATGGAAACTACAGCTAGAGGAGATAGACTTATTTTACGTGTCGAGATTTTTCTTGTTACCGATTTTTCAAGTTACCCAAAGATCTAAAATCATGCAGAAACCCATGAGTTGTAAAGTAGAATACTCTTTTTTTTTTTTTGGTCCTGGGAGCCGAGTGGATGAAATTAGGCTCATAATAAGTATTCAGCTTTTGATTAAAAAATAAAAAGCACTGCTAATTACTTTCTCCAGATAATATCGACATGTTCAAAATATATTGTCGTATTGATTTTCCACTGCCAACTAAGGGGCAAACGGAAGCCAATGAGAAATCTCTTCCAATGAGAAATCTGCCTTTTGAGGGAATCATCTGAAGCTACAGCCATGAATCCTTCTCCAAAATAAGAAGAACATATTGTAACCTGATGAAGTGTAGCAGGCCTTGAGTGATTTATACAATTCCTTTGTCGGAAAGGAATCCATGAGGGGAATTAACCCATGTATCAAATTATTTTTTTTAGTAAACAGAAAGAGGCACTGAGATTAGAGAAACTTCACATTTAGCATATCTCAGTTAGGTTGACATTCACTAAGCAAATCAAACAAGCCTTTATTAACAGATAAACAAAAGAAAACAAAATAAAATAAAATAATTAGAATCGGGCAAGGCAAACAAAAGAAAAATGCAGTGAAAGCCAACCCTTCAAAAAGGCTGAACAAAAACAATTCCGAAATTTTATTTGTTGCAACTTGAAATCCTTTCCGTTGAAAACACGAAGAGTATAGGTACTTTTTAAAAATCAGTAATCACCTCTTTTCGAAAATTGATTTCCCTCAATTTATCCTAAGAGTTTGAAACAGTTACCTTCATATCAAATTATATCATCATCAGTGGCAAAGATGACACGCCAAACCGAACGTTAACCATCGGCAATAAACTCTACAACAAAATTTAGGTCCATAGTTTATGTATTACCTAAGCGATTCACAATTTTGTAACCAATCCAATTATCCCTGTAAAAATTAGAATGCTCCTAATAATAAGGACTAGTACAGCCAAAAAACCGGCATAGTGATCATGCTCTGTCGACCATAATAAAGAGGATTTATACCATAATCTTTGCTTCATGAAGTCCCCAATTATGTATTTTCTTTACACCGAGGAAAAAGTAATTAAGTGTTGGCCATCAATTTCCAAGCCAAATTCTGGAGAATAACATATGATTAGTTGAAAATTTATGGACTTTTATGGGTTCATTAATTCAAGTAATGATAACTTTGATGATAATAAACACTTTGATTGGTAAATACTAATATTTGTATTTAATATCTCGATGATAGATCATACTGGCATGTGTAAAGTGTTGAGTAAACTTCAGTCTCAGCCCTTGGAGATAACAAAAAGCTGCTTGACTTTATAAGTAAGAATTATGGTGAGTTAGAAAAGAAGGGTCTCCTTATGGATGGACGTCTAGTGTTGGTAAACTTAGAAGTAGCTAAAGATAAAATAAGGTATTATACCTCAATGATAAACACTTTAATTGGTAAATACGGATATTTGTCTTGAGTAAAATTAAATACATCCATATATTTTGAGAATTATCCCGACTCTTTCTTTTCTACCCTCTCCTAGGGTTTTTCTTTTCTTTCTTGCGCCGCTTCAGCAGTGGAAGTCAAAGGGCCGGACTTCGGCGCTGCATTTGGGCTGGTTTCCAGACTCCGGACCCCAGGGGAGGATGCCAGAGTGATAAGATGTAGGTAACTCTGGCGAGAGCTTGTTGTACCAGTGGTGTGGGGGGAGTCCGGAGGTTTGGGGGGCTATGCTCCGATGTGGCTTCAGATGTGGTTTTTAGTTGTGCTCGGATGTGAATGTCCTTGAGGTTTGGGTGGCTCATTTGTGTGATGCTATCGAAGGGGGCAGAGGGAAGGATTCTCCCTTCATGAGGTAGAGGAAGGCTGGGTTGTTTGTTATCGTCATGTTTGAACGCCAACGGCCCCAAGTCTCAGACAGTGTTTCGGTTCTACATAGGCCAGTGGTGGTAGAGAGGGGGATTTCTCTTCATGGATGGGAAGTTCAGCGTGGATGTCATCCATGGTGCAATGGGACCATGGAGGTGAAGTGCTTCCAAATCTATGAGGGTGAACGACAACGGATGATCCTCACTTGACCAAGGCCCGCATCTTTGCTAGCTTTCTTGCGGCTCGTCTTCTGTTTTCCGGCTTCCCCGCTCTCGCTCGGCGATGTTTGGCTCGTCAACAGAGGTGGCTTAGTCGGTTTCATTCGGGCTTTTCTCGGCTATTTTTATTGTGTTTACCAGTTAATTTTGTGTTTTTTTTTTTTATTTTTATTTTTTGTTGTAATAGAAGAGATGGTATCCCCTCTGATATTTTTTTTTTTACTAGTCCATAACTCATTGTTCTTTGCGGTGATGTGTTTGGACTTATTGCTTTTAGCATCTAGATCTTGATTGATCAGAGTGATCCACCATCTATAAACATGTATTTAAAAAAGACTTTTGTGTGCTTGATTAGTGGTGTATCTAATCAGTTTTACTTTGTTTGAACTTGATACATCGTTTACCTCTTGAGAGTTTCAATTGAATCAAATAGTGGTTTTAGTTTGTTATTAGGGTTGAGTGGCTTAATGTATTTGAATTGGTGTATGTACTATTCTAATTTGCAAAGAAATACTATTTTCATATATATATATAGTTCGTTTAAGCTTCAATTACCCAGTTTTATTCTTCCTATTGTTATCGTTCAATGAATGCTAGGAAAATGTTACAACCTTTTCACTTTAAATATATATATATATATGTATGTATGTATGTATATATCTTTGAGAAATTTTCACAATATAGGTTAGAAAATTTGGGAAAATTCTCTTATAAAGTGCAGTTATCCCATACAGTATGAAATACCAAAAGTCAAAACCTATATGAAAACCACTCATCATCATAGAATTCCACTCACCCGCCTCTCTCGTCTTGATATATTCTTTATTCCTCAATTATCAGCCCCTCAGCATCTCAACCATTCGCCAAAACAAGTGCATTGCGAGAAGTTCCGACTAGAAAAATGAGATTTATTCGACATAAAAAAGAATTTCACAAATCTGGCTGTAATCTCTTTTATTTTAACTTTTGTATAATGGCATGTATTGTTGGAGTTAAAATACGTAACGCAGTGGAATGAACGGATCGTTGACAAACAAAAATTTTCTGAAAACTTTGTTAATCGAGAATTGATATATAATTTTAATTAATTATAGAAAGCTTTGAAAATTTTTACTAACCTTTTTGAAGACTATCAGGGTATCTTATCTTTCTTCTTTGACACCACGATATTCCAATCCAAGCCTCCACACCAATGGAGAGACGAGTGGACGTCAAACTGTAAGAATGAATTTTCCTCACACTTTTTTGAATTTACTATGTACTCAACACATGAGATAGCAGACCTTTTTTTTTTCTCAGAGAAAAACTGAGAGTTTTTCTCTCTGGGTATTTTGCAAAGTTACGTGAATGAAAAATTTGTTGAGATAACAGTTATCTCTCCCTTTATATATCTTTTTTCCCCCTTTTTTATTAATATATATCAATGAATGTTTGCCATTCGAATCTGGTAACTTCTTCTTCTTTTTTTTTCGATTCACATTTTGATTCGAGATATATATATATATATATATATAAAAGTAAAACATGAACCTTAACTTTACGTTTCCTTTTCCTTTTTTTAATATTAATATATTACAAAATCCTATATAAAAAAGGATTTGGTTCAAAACCATATATATATATATATCTATATCTAAATTCAAAAATAAATCACATTTATTTAAGAATAGATTTTAAAAACAATCAATTAATTAATTAACTAATGCTCAGTTAAATGTGACAACATTTATCACGATATATTATGTGTCACAGAGAACATTTTTCTGTGTCACATTAATAATTCAAGTGTGAAATAATTAATTCAGAATTCAATAATTCCAAACTAAATATGTATAATTCATTTTATGCATAAGTCCAATATAGTGTTATAGAGGTGGTATTAGAGACCTATGGACCTATAACCCAAGCTCCAATAAATTTGACAATTAATCAAACTCTTTAATTAATGTGACAAATTTATTAGTTTCAGTGTTACTCCACTAAAAACCTGAAACTGAACTCTTGAGATTATAGTAAAATTACTCAAAGAAAATAAGCGAGTAGTCCATTGATATAATCATTACATATAAGTCAGTCCTCCATAAACAGTTCATAATGAGAGCTAGGTTCAATATCCATTCACCTCTCTTATTACATCTTTATTCTTGAGTTCCAATAATTCTCTAATGAACAGTTAATTCATAATCTTATTATGAACGAGCGCTCTACTATTCAAACCTTGAATTGTCACTCAAGAGAACTATTTTTCTAACTTCCATAGGAAAGGAATGGATTCCATATCTGTATAATATTATTCCCAGCCATTTATTACATTATGTTTCCAAGATGCTAAGTTATGATTTGTGCTTATACAAATCTTACCATGCAAGTCAAAAAACATAATGTCATAAATAGGAGTCTAATAAATACTCAGGGTTAAGACTATCAAACATATGATCATTATAGTGATAAATTTGAATACTCTATTTGTAACGGATGATTATTAGAGATTCATAATTTATCTGGTCAAGTCCTATATAATCTCATTATATAAAGTACCTCTAATCCAATGTCTCTATATTAATAGCATAGATAATGACTATTTCATTCTAAATGAGATTAGTATGTACTTGCAATATATAATTAAAGATCCCAAACTTTAATTAATTATTACGGACTATTTAGATTATTATCTATAAATTTTATCCCTAAGCATATAACACTTATATGCTAAATTTATAGTGACATAAATAATCATAGAATTTTCTCGATGTTTCTAAATGTATTCATAACACATATAAGCAACCAAAATAATAATAAATGTCACTTTATTTATTTATTAATAATATGTCCAATATCATAGCTTTTAGGGCACCAAACCCAACAATCTACCACTTGCCCTAAAGCATGTGAGACATGTCTCTAAGACCTAAGCCTTCTAAGTGTCCCTCAAAGCTCTTTGCAGGTAACGTCTTGGTGAAAGGGTCAGCAAGGTTGTTTTCCGACGCTATCTTCACAACTTCCACATCGCCTCAATGTACTATTTCTCTGATCAAATGATATTTTCTCTCTATATGCTTTCCTCTTTTATAGCTTCTAGGTTCTCTTGAATTTGCCATTGCACCACTATTATCACAATACAGTGTGAGTGGTTTATCCATGCCTGGAACTACTTCCAGATCATTTAAGAACTTACGGAGCCAAACAGCTTCTTTAGCTGCTTCACAAGCAGCCACATATTCAGCTTCTATAGTTGAATCAGCAATACATGATTGTTTGATGCTTCTCCAAACTATGGCTCCACCACCAAAAGTAAACACTGATCTAGTTGTAGATGTACGTGTGTCTTTGTCTGATTAAAAATCAGAATCAGTGTATCCAATGGGAATAAATTCTCTCCGAAATATACCAGCATATAGTTTCTCGTTCTCCTAAGATACTTGAGAATATGCTTAACTACTACCCAATGATCTAATCCTAGGTTGGATTGATACTGACTGACTATAGCCACCGCATAACAAATGTCAGGTCTTGTACACAACATGGCATCCATTAGACTTCCCACTACAGATGCATAGGGTACCCATTGTTGGAAACACGGTGCGTAGCAGAATTTTAAAAATTTTCATCAGAGTAATTTCCAAAGCACAAGTTTGACATGTTATATGTATAAATTAGACAGATCTTACTAATCTTTGTGTGAAGAACCTCTGCAACCTGTGAAGAGAAGTAACGTTCCAGAAGAGCCTCAACCAACTGGTCTTCTTTGCTATTCTCTATCGACAATCAGAGTGAGTGTGGGCTCACACGTACAGCTCTTCCACTGATGACTCTCCTTCCAACTAAGTGAGAGAACCCAAAGCTAGTGTTCGTGATTTGTGAACAAAAGCTCTCAGGGAGTTTTTCAGATGCTCACTATAAGAGTATCACTCTTAATCTCTCAATTGATCTGAGTAAATCATGAGACTCACTCCTTTTATATAGCCCTTGGTCCTAGGGTCAGTCCTTATCAGATTAGGTCTCAAAAACTCGAAACAGAATCAAGTTTGGATCAATATCTAATAAGATTCGCGTGAAAACGCGTAATCTTATCTCCTGTTGATTGGTAGGCCGAACATTCTAATCGGCAGGCCGAACAGGCCAATTCAGTAGGCCGACCACGTCATTCGGCAGGCCGAACTCCCGAGAAAAAATCTCCACAAATCTTTTATTTTTCACCCGAGATTCCAAAGGATAAAGTCTCAGTTTTGATTCAAATAACCCAATAGATAAGATATATGATCAAAACAAACTTTATCAAGATAATCTCTAAGAAAATAAATCAATTCACAACAATTCTACAAGTTTATCTTGATCTAATTTATCTAAAATTAAATCAACCAATAAACAGACAAGAATTATCTGATCCAATAATTCAACAAGTTTATCTTAAATTAATTTTATTACAAAATTAATTCAACCAATAAACAGACATGAATTATTTGATTCTTACAAATTTTAAACCAATCCGATAAATCCGACATAAGTCACCAATTATTGGAAAAACACGCCGTGTCGTTACAGGATTTTGTGAGCTAGCAAAGGGGACCAAAATGGACCTATAAAGTTCAAGCTCATGATAATTATGAAATCCAATATCCCAGATATATGAATAACAAGTCTACGCTTCCAGCGATCGTACGCTTGGAACTGCTCATTACTTGAGTCTCCCGTAGGCTCGGGAGGACAAGGAGTTGTCAGTACATATTTTAGTTTCTCAAAGGATAGGACGATGTCTAGGTTTCGTTTCCAATCGTTATAATTCTCACCGGTTAATTGGTTTTTGTCAAGTATCGATGATAAAGCGTTTTTAGACATTTTCAATCTACAATAAAGAATCATATACCAAATATAAGCAAACATATATAATAATTTAGTAAGATAACACAATCATGTAAAATCATACAAATGTGCTTATGTGTCAAAACCTTGAAAATATCACAACCTTACAACGATAATTCCCAACTTAGAATTCAACAAGCTCCTAGGGGAGTCATGCCAAATTCAATCAGGAACACGGATCCCCTCCTGATTAATATATGCCATCCAGGACCCGTATGATCCAGCATATACTAATAATCGTTTCTTTGGCCATTAATTTTATTAACAGAGCTCCTAGAGGAGGTTAATAATAAAATTAACGTGAGTGTATAACTATCGTTTCAATATTTTATCCATGATTTATAATCACCACCTAGGGGTGTGTAACCATAAATCATACTAAAATACCTTATCCTTTCAGAGATCCAATATGGTATATGATAGAAATCCCTTCCTAGGGGTCGGGACCACCATGTTCTTCCTATGGACCAACGATGGATGCCTTAGGTCCTCTCTTCGAAAACGTTCTCCCACTCAATCTTTTGAAGTCAAGGTTTTATTTTAAAATTATGCATGAACAATTTTAATATGAGCGGCACTCTCTATCCTATATGACATGTTATCAATATACATGGTAAATCATATTATAATGCAGACAAGCAAAGCAATCAAGCAAAGCTATAAGCAAAATAATAATAACCGTAATATTATGGTTCCACCCTAGAGAATAGAAAAAACAAAGATTACAAGAGAATAATCGAGACATTTATCGATCCTTCATCCTTGAATCCTCAAGCTGTATCCTTCTTCATGCAATACCCATCTTCAAGTCTTCAATCCCGTATGAATCAAATACTTCATATTTTCGGTCATATCCAAATTTAATTTTTCTCATAATCGTCCCAAAAATAAAATTAAAACTACACCAGAGAAATTACACATTTTCTGGACATTTGGCAGCTCTCGGTAGATCGGCCTGCCGATCATGAAGGTTCGGCCTGCCGGCAGAGCACCCAAAATTTCTGCCCCACTGTCGGCCTGCCGGACCACACGTCCGGCCTGTCGATCTGTGACCTTCGGCCTATCGAACTGTGATATCCGGCATGCCGACCGAGCAGGAAAAATTATTCCAGAAAATACAACTTTAATGCAATTTATCAATTTTATTTTTAACAATTCAAAAACATAAAATTAGAGACTCAGGAAATACCTAGGGGCGCCATCATCATTCTTCTAGATCCGTCTTCTCTAAATAATTATTTAATTACAAAAATTCCAATAAATTTAAAATTAAATAACAATTCCTAAAAGGAGATGATAGTTCGCCATCTAATTACATGAAAAACCTAGATACAAATTCTAACCTCTAAGGAATCATAACCGGTATTAATTAATTAATAATTAAACAATAATTTAATCAACCATAATTAATTAATAAACATTCACCACATAATTCATGACAACATATATATTATATAAAAACCTGGAGTGCCATCTCTCTATAAAATTCAATTCAAGCATAGGAGAGATAGAGATCACAAAATTTATGCATATAACATGATCACAAACTCGTAAATTTATGTAAAAATCATGGCTCTGATACCAATTGTTAGAAACACGGTGCGCAGCGGAATTTTAAAAATTTTCATCAGAGTAATTTTTAAAACACAAGTTTGACATGTTATATGTATAAATTAGACAGATCTTACTAACCTTTGTGTGAAGAACCTCCGCAGCCTGTGAAGAGAAGTAACGTTCCAGAAGAGCCTCAACCAACTGGTCTTCTTTGCTATTCTCTATCCACAACCGGAGTGAGTGTGGGCTCACACGTACAGCTCTTCCACCGGTGACTCTCCTTCCAACCAAGTGAGAGAACCCAAAGCTAGTGTTCGTGAATTGTGAACAAAAGCTCTCAGGGAGTTTTTCAGATGCTCACTTGAAGAGTATCACTCTTAATCTCTCAATTGATCTGAGTAAATCATGAGACTCACTTCCTTTATATAGCCCTTGGTCTTGGGGTCAGTCCTTTTCAGATTAGGTCTCAAAAACTCGAAACAGAATCAAGTTTGGATCAATATCTAATAAGATTCGCGTGAAAACGTGTAATCTTATCTCCCGCTGATCGGCAGGCAAAACATTGTGATCGGTAAGCCGAACAAGCCAGTTCGACAGGCCGACCACGTCATTCGGCAGGCCAAACTCCCGAGAAAAAATCTCCGCGAATCTTTTATTTTCCACCCGAGATTTCAAAGGATAAAGTCTCAGTTTTTATTCAAATAACCCAATAGATAAGATATCTGATCAAAACAAAGTTTATCAATATAATCTCTAAGAAAATAAATCAATTCACAACAATTCTACAAGTTTATCTTGATCTAATTTATCTAAAATTAAATCAACCGATAAACAGACAAGAATTATCTGATCCAATAATTCAACAAGTTTATCTTAAATTAATTTTATCTTCAACCAATAAACAAACATGAATTATTTACCAATTATTGGAAAAGCACGCCATGTCGTTACAGGATTTTGTGAGCTAGCAAAGGGGACCAAAATGGACCTATAAAGTTCAAGCTCATGATAATTATGAAACCCAATATCCCAGATATACATTTCAAAATTATCAACTCCAACGCTACTCCACTAAAAGCTTGGAGCTGCACTCTCAAACTTTATAGAATTACGAAGCTCGTGTAGCTAAGTCTCCATGACATATCAAAGTGTATCATATCCCCATATGATAATCCATAATCGGCTTAAGGACAAGTTCTGTCTTACCTTCCCGATTATTTTTATCTTACGTTCCATTGTCTCACCATTAGAAAACTTGCCATCCAAAGATAGTATACCATTCGGTTGCACCTATGTATCGAAATTGTTGAGTGCTCTAGTTTTCCAATTACAGGACAACGCATATAAGAGGATATCATTACTCCTAAGGAGGAGCTATGGATTCCATATCTATGAATAACAAGTCTACGCTATCAAGAGTCATGCCTCCAACGTACTGGCATGCATACCACTATAGAGATGTGGGAGTCACCCATTGGTACATCAAAAGACACAAGTCGAGACAACGGGCCCACTATTCATCTCAGGATTAAGATAAAATACAATTGATTGTCTAAAGAGAATCGATTTGCCAAGACAGAATTATTAATCCAAATCAATTCACTTTATGTCCCGATCCAACACATTATCACCTATGACAAAGAGCCAATGTTTCTATTCACGGAGTCCAACTCCGATGGTCAAGACAAACCATCTCCCAAAAGGGATATAGACAACATAACAATCTTTACATGAATAAAGCGCCCAACTTTATTCCCTCAATTACGGATCATATGTTTTAGACCGTCACCTTAAGAATCGTGTCTTCCGCATAATCAGTCCATCATATGCCCAATTCTTAAGGTTTAGACTGACAATCTCAAACTATTGTTTGCTTATCAGACATTCAACAAATATGAACGTAAAGAGGACAAGATTTGGTATATATATAAATGAATAAATTCTTTATTGATAAAAATGTCTCCAAAAACATATTACATTTTTACTCCTTAAGGCATACATGTCTAACACCCGTCTCATGTTTTCTTCCTCTTGAGGTGTCTTAGGGCACTACTCTTTTGAAAGATAAACTCCATGACATGTAGGTAAATTACCTTTCTTGGAGTTTTGCATTGAAAATATGATAAGCACTTTATCGATATATGATGCCTAAGACAGCGCCAACAGTTTGTTCTTCCGATCTCTTATGAGTTGGATTCCAAGAACATAACTTGCCTCTTCCAAATCTTTCATTTGGTAATGGTTGGCGAGCCATTTTTTTACATTAGATAATACGCCTACATCATTCCCAATGAGTAGGATATCATCTACATAAACAACTAAGAAGACCACCTTCTTATCTTTGATGTACTTGTATACACAAGGTTCATCAATATTTTGAGCAAAACTGGAAGATTTGATCGCCTCATCAAAGTTCCAAGATTTTAAAGCTTGCTTAGGTCCATAGATGGACCTCTGCAACTTACAAACTTTTTGCTCTTGACCTTTGACTACAAACCCTTCTGGTTGCACCATATAAATGCTTTCACTACAATAAATTTGAGATTATACGACCTTAATTTAACGATTGTTTCTCAAAAACCATCATGATAAGGTGAAAAAAATGTGACGAGTTACCCCTACGAACATGAAAACCGTCGTGGTAGCTTATACTTACCACGATAATTTTTTAGAAAACCATCGTGGTAGCTCACTACTAGAATCTTGACATTATACATACCATGACAGTTTTTTATAAAAACCATCATGAAAGGTTCTATATCTTGACACGTGCTTAATTTGAAAGAGGGACTAAAAATTTTGAATATGGGACTTTTCAAGACGGTTTTTATAAAAGCCGTTATGAAAGGTAAATTTGGGCGGAGGACTAAAAATTTCAAATATGGGACCTTTCATGATGGTTTTTATAAAAACCATTGTGAAAGGTTCCGTATACTAAAAATTTTGAATATCGGTACCTTTCACGATAGTTTTTATAAATAGTTCATAATGAGAGCTAGGTTCAATATCCGTTCGCCTCTCTTATTACATCTTTATTCTTGAGTTTCAATATTTCTCTAATGAACAGTTAATTCATAATCTTATTATGAACGAGCGCTCTACTATTCAAACCTTGAATTATCACTTAAGAGAACTATTTTCTAACTTCCATAGGGAAGGAATGGATTCCATATCTGTATAATAGTGTTCCCAGCCATTTATTACATTATGTTTTCCAGATCCTAAGTTATGATCTGTACTTACACAAATTTTACCATGCAAGTTAAAAAACATAATGTCATAAATAGGAGTCTAATAAATATTCAGGATTAAGACTGTCAAATATATGATCATCATAGTGATAAATTTAAATACTCTATTTATAACGGATGATTATTAGAGATTCATAATTTATCTGGTCCAGTCCTATATAATCTCATTATATAAAGTACGTGCAATCCAATGTCTCTACATTAATAGCCCGGATAATGACTATTTCATTTTAAATGAGATTGGACCATACTTGTAATATATAATTAAAGATCCTAAATTTTAATTAATTATTACGGACTATTTAGATTATTATCTACAAATTTTATCCCTGAGCATATAACACTTATATGCTAAATTTATTGTGATATAAATAATCATGAAATTTTCTCGATGTTTATAAATGTATTCATAACACATATAAGCAACCAAAATAATAATAAATGTCACTTTATTTATTTATTAACAACATGTACAATGTCACAGCTTTTAGGGCACCAAACCCAACTTGTATGGCTATATATCATGTGTAGTGGGGTCGTATTGGACTAGAGAATTTCTACTTTTAACTCTCATATTGTCATGACCATGATCACCTAACATTTTAGCTATATATATATATATATAGTTTTGTATAAATGCATCTCTAACACAACACGGTGTTTGGAAATAATATTGAAACATTTTACTCAAGTTTACTAGATGATCAGCATTGCATGAAAGCAAACAGTGTGCAATAAAGCCAAGGATGAATTGCCGGCGGTTTTCTGTATTTGTTGTATAGCTATGCATTTATGCAATGTTTCTCGGCAGTCCGTTCTTGGCTAGGTTGGGCTCTGTTTCCTTCATGCAATGCCATGACACCACCCCTATATGAACTTTCCTCCATAAATATTTGTTCAGGTTTTTAATAAGGTCTACCGATGAAATTGATTTGCACAAGTGTAGTCTTGGCTTAGCATTATGACATCAGTTTTTGCTAAATATATGGATTGCTATTTATTCTTTGGGCTGAATCCCTCCATGAAATTGTTTGTTTCCTTCATTTATTTTTGAACTTATTGTAATTTTTCTTTTTATTCTACTAAATTGAGTGATTAGCATTGTGAGCTTCTAGGTGCAATCTAATTGAGATGCTAAGTTTTAGTTTATTCCAATCCCATGTTTAGTGTTTTGTGATTAGGAAGGGGTGCTTTTGCAAATTTTTTTGAAATTTTAGGAACCAATTATAACTTTTAAAAATTAAGGGTTAAAATATAATTTTATAAACATTTAGCCCTATAAAATTTTGACCTTGATATTTGAAAAATTACAATTTGGATCCAAATTTTATAAATATTTAAAAATATGTCCAAATTTTATAACACTAGTACATGCAGGACATTAGGTGATGGTTCAAAAACTGTCGTCTAAATATTAGACGATGGTCATGGAAACCGTCATCTAATCGACAAATGTAATATGCCTAGATATTAGACAACACTTAATAACTATCATTTAATGTCAATTTAGGGAGTTTAGGTGCTAAATGACTACAAGTAGATGATGGTTTTTCTAAAAAACCATCGTCTGATTTTTGCTTTAGACGGTTTATTTTAAAAAAATTATGGTCTAACACCAATCTAGCCATGATTCATTTTCTTAATTGCCCACGGGTGGCCTTCTTGCATTCCATTTGTTTTTCATTGGCCTTATAATTCACTGATAATATAAATTACAAAACATATACAAAACAATATGACACAACATAAATATAAGAAAACATACTTATATAAATTAAGTGCTAAATAATTAGTTTTTAATATATTGTTGCACAAATAATGTCCATTCTTCCATCAACTAACTAAAATGATCATTGGTATAAAAATCTAGGTTTGTGAAGACTTGTGCCCTCCATTCACTATAATATCTCTCATGTACCTTAATACAAAATAGCTGCATTCTTTGTCTCCTTCTTGTCAAGATATTGCCTAAAAAGCATAGAAACAATTTATTAGTTTAAATAATAATTAATTCATTTTCAATTACAACTATATTTATACTTGAATGCTTACCCTTTGTGATTTTAGAAATCTAGTGTTTTCATGCGGTATATTGAAGACGATTTTAATGGTTGTCTTTAATTTCTACTCATTTAAGGCCCTAAAAATAATTCGTTAAAAATACAATCAATCAAAAGATGATTTAGCTAGCAATAATAATTTATATAGTTAACAATAAATAAACTTAAAGTTGCATCATTTGCTTGAAGTCGAGTCATACTAGTCTGTCATGTGGATTAAACCATAAAGCCTGATTTTTTGGGGTGAAGGAAGGCCAAGATCCAATGACCTCCACCATTATATGGTATGAAGTAATACTTTTTGGCTTCTGCTTTGTCAAAAAAGTGAACATGTAAATTCATTCATTATTGCATTGAAAGCTCAGCAGTGCTGGACACATAAGAGATGATGTACAAGTTAAGAAACCATACAAATCGAGCAATTTGAATCTCTGGCATTATTGCTATAAGAAACGATGTACAAAAAAATGAATATTGTTAGACGACGATAAGTAACAAGTAAAAAAAAAATGTACAAGTAGTTAAATACCTTATATATACCATGACACATGATATACTAATTTAAGTAAAGCCGCGAACCACTCAATGTCCTCGACGGTGATATAAAAGGGTTCATCAACGCTCTGGGTGGTGTTAAAAGGCAATATCATTGTAATTGTGCTAGAGGTGTCCATGGAATTATTTGAATAACTATACAAGCATACCATGTTTAGAGGTAACCCTTTCAAACCTTCTATTAGTTGCATCATCTCTATTACGTTCTCAATTTACTACTTCTTTTTCCCCTTTGGTTTCTTTAAAGGGCCTCCCTTGATTGGCTCATTAGTAGGTCCTATAGGCATTTTGCCCCGGTGATGGGGTCGGTCAATCGGAGCATTGCTTATTAGAATTAATGACTCCATTTGAATTCATGACATGGGCCAAGCAACAAATCCTCTGAGAGCATCATTCACGACCTTATGTTCCTCAGTCAAGAGAGGTAAAGGCATATCCCTTATATAAAAAACTTAGATTGCAACACATATGATACCTTCCCGAACTAGCCTACATGAATCATTTATATGGGGAAAGTATCCATCCACACCCTTGTCCCTACAATGACGTCAAAAAATGGAGCAGCACCTTCTCTAGTTGTTGATGGCAATAGAAGAAGGTAGGTTTCACCCTCACGAGACTTGATGAGGGCGACTCTGCAGGTGGTGTTGGTATGGTATGAGCTATGCAACTTGTTTTTGCACTTGTTCGTTGTTCTACAGTAGACGTCTCATTTTCTTCCATGTGGGAGGAGGAATTCCCCTGAGTTTGACTTCTTCTGATTGCCTCTCATTGGACAAACTTAGCCTCCATCATTTCCACCTTTTTACATAGTTCAATCTCCTTTGCATTGGACTTTGAGCTTCGCATAGATTGAAAATATCAGGACTACTTCACAAATTGAGATTGACCATGCACCCATCCTAAATGTTTAGGATTGCCGAATGTAGCGATCAACACATCACTCACCCCCTGTGATTAAAATGCACCCACACCCTGGGAGGCTTGCTCATCATACTCATCTTATTAATCATGAAATTACTATAAGTTAAAATCAACCATAGTTAATACGAAATTTAAAATACTAAAAGTGAAAAAGATTATATAACTTACAATTTTTTGGCCAATCTCTCCACATCTTAGATTTTTGAAAGTTCCATCCTTCTTTTGTGGGATGAACTTCCAAATAACATGACGAGCAAAAAGCATAGTGGTATTGTTTGTTCATATCTACACTAAGAATAAGGTGTTTGAGTTATGTAAAGAAAATTACAAATTTTCATATAAATAAAGTAAACAAATTTTACTTACCCATTCATGTTCTGCTTTTAGATATCCTGAACGACCCTTCGAGTGCTTAAGATCGTACTCAATTCTTTTCTCTTTTGCTTGTTTCGACAAACTTTTTTGCTCTTCACTAAGCTTGTATCTCACAAAATCCCTTCATTGGTTCGAACTAATATAGGGATAATTTTTTACTACTTTTTTAGAGAGCTTAAAAACGTTGAGGTTGTTTTTATGGGGTTCAATAAAAGCCTTCTTTAGGTTCTACCTAAAGTCTTTGGCCATCTTAGTGGCGCTTGTCATCAACTTCTTCTTCATGGTATTGAAAATAGTGAAGGATGTGCAACAATGCCTTTCCAACATGTTCCACATCGTCCTTATTCTTTTTTTTTTTTTCTCTCTAATCCTTTGTTGTTATGGGGACATGCACCTAGGGTAAAACTTTAATATATTATTGGAACTCATCCCCCCTCTTTTCCAAGAGCTTGATCTTTTCATCGAATTGGACTTGTATTTTCATACTTTTTTATCCCAACTTTGGCATTTTCTTCCTCAATATTACTCTTCTTTTTCCATCTGCATCTGAATTAACTAGCGCCCTTCTCCAGAGCTCATAACCATCATCTTGTCTAGTCATTTTCCCACAATATCAAGAAATTTGTTATCCAACATTTTGAAATATTCTTAAACAATAATACTTATAATTAAATAAACATATAACTAAAACGAAAAAAAAAGCTTATAATTGGAATAAAAACAAACATTTAATTAAAGCCAACATATAATTAAAACAAATAATAATGTGAAAAATTGCATATAATTAAAACAAAAACAAACATTAAATTTTTAAAACCAACATATATGTGAAACAAAAATATATTGACAATAAAAATAACATATGATTTTTTTTTTTGGAGGAGATGACTTATAAAACATAATCTCACATGTAAAAACTAATAACATTAAAACTGAAACTTATAAAACTAAAACTAATACACCAATTAAAACTAAGGTCAAATTAACATACAAATAATTCATTAAGTCCTAATTATAACATTTCCATTCAATATAAGACTAAAGAAAAATCTAAATACTAAATGCAATAATTTCATAGACAACTGTCTTGGAAATAACTGTTGTCAAATCATCTCAAGTTTCATTAAAATAAGCACAAAAGACATACCTTTGGACAGGTTGTAGCAGTGGTGATGGAGGGTGGCGACTTACAAAAATTCGCGGTGGCTACGGTGGGGCTCAAGAAGCATTCGCAATGGGGGCTTAGCGATGAAAAGGTACAACGACCCTATTTACGTCGTCGTTACTTAATTACATAGTCATATTACTTAAACATATTTAACATAAGGTATTTATATTTGCAAAACAATTTTTTAAACATAATTTTTATTTAGGTTAAGTTTAAAACATAATTAATTTCTTAAAACCTATTCTTTTAAAAACTAACATAACAATAACTTATTAAATTTTAATCTTTTAGAACTAGTATGATAATTTTCTTAAAAATTATTCTTTTATTACTTTTCTTAATTTAAAATGATACTATAAAAGCATTTATAAAACTAATTATTACTATAATTTCTTACTAGAAAATTTGCATATATTTGTTGCATTTTTTGTTGCAACATCTATATATATATATCTTGTTGAAAGTCTAAAGCCCTTTTCTTCTTCTTTTAATATCTGAGGTCAAATGACTGCAACCTCAGTCTTTAAAGTTCATTACTTATACTACTTGATTACTTACACATACAAAATTTTATGAATGAAAACATAATGTGGAAAATACATTTTTGCATGAGTAGTGTCCATTCCCATCTCTATAATTCGTCCGCCACTCGCCACTACCCAATCAAGTGATGCTAATAGGTTCCTTACCAATAGCATAAACACACTTAAATAAGCTTTTGCTTAGCAAGTAGGAAGTTCAACTCCAAAACAACTTGAAGATCATTTAATAAAAATGTGCATGATCATTTTTTGCCTGCTTATTACTTGCTTTATGCTTAATGATTTAAGTCTTATCTTATCTTACTATTGGGCCAGAGTGATCGTCTCAATTGTGTGTGATTTTTAGGAAGTTAAGGTTAACAAGGACCTAATGGCGCCGAGATTATAAACTGTATTGTGATCATTGGGAAGTTAAGATTTGCAAGGTCCCAATAACACCGTGATCTTTTTTTTAAAAAAAAAACACTTAAGCCTCACTATGGGTTGAGAGGTTAGCACGAACAACCTATAGCATGAAAAACCTTAAATAGAAACTAGGTCTATCAGTATCTAGCTTAAGATGGAGGGTGGCTCATTTGTTTATAAAAACTCATATCAAAAATTACTTTTTCAGTTTGTTTTAAAAAATTACCTTGAAATCATATGTTAACGATAGTTTCTCTTTTAACATTTTTTATTCATACAAATTGCTTGTTTTAAATATGTGATTTAATAATTTTTATGCTCATTTTAAAGTCCAGAACATCGTCTTTGACATATTTATTTTTTGATTAAATTTTACAAACTTTACCGATTAAAAATTTTGGATTGCTTTTATAAATCTCAATTGAAGTTCATTTTAGAAGCGCATTTTTTACAAAACGTTCTTCACGAAAATTCTTTACTATCGAAAAGTAAAACTTTTGCATTCGACAAAAATTGCAATTTAGTCTTGAAACTTGAAAAATGTTTTCGACCCAAAAATATTGTTTTTTAACAATTTTGAAAAACTATCCATAACTATATTTTAGTGGCAGATTTTGAAAAAACATTTCTTCACAAAATTTGTTTGCCTCGTCGAAATCTAAAATTTTTGTATTCGGCAAAATGTACAATTCGAAACCAAAGTTGTCTGAAATTTCAAAAACAGTGACAGCCCTAAAAATTGTTTTTGGTAGTTTTTTCACAAAATTGTTTTAGGTAGTTTTGTGCAATTTTTTAGGACTACTTTGTGCAGTTTTTGGGACTATTTTGGGCAATCAGTAAAAATCGCTTAGAAGCCTATTTAGAGTCAAAACTAAGTTCTTGCTTAGTCACAAGGTTTTATTCAAAGCGTCGAAAACTAAAAGTTATGATCGGAAAGTTTTGAAAACCCAACTCCATGGCCTCTTTTTATGCATTCAAAGTTTGTGAAAATTTTTTTCACATGCTAGAAACTACTAACTTTTTATAACACATGCATACATAAACTAAACTAACCAACACATAAATTATTACTAACAATTCGTCACCTAATCATTAAATTACTTATAAAATTGTAAAATTTAACCTTAGTAAATTTGAGGAAAAAGTTTAGAATCCTTACCTTTGATGACAATTTCTTCGTGGTTGATCTAGTGCCACTAATTCCTCTTTTCCTTCTTGTTTTAAATACTAAAAACACAAACTTAGCCATATAAAAATCTAACCTTGTTTGGTCTCTATACAAAGCTATCTATGCAAAAACACTTTCTTTTCTTAGCTAGTAAATGAGAAGAAAAAGGATAAGAATAACCTTAATATACTCTAGAGTCTCCACTTTTTTCCTTTGTCATTCCTTGGAGCTAGGTTTTCTTAATTTATTTATTTTGTAATTTAGTAATGGGAGAGAGGTATCTTGGAATATGGCTTGGTGTGAGTTGAACTTTGTCGAGGAAAAGTGGAAGGAACAGTTTCCTTGAGAAGCTCTTGGAAATTCGGGTGTGGAAGGAAATGGGAGAAAAAAAGCAAAAATAGTGGTTTTTTGCTTGTTTATCTATTTATAGGACATGGCTAATCTAATCACTTCACCTAACTTATGCTTAATTAAGATTCAAGTAGCTTTGAAGGTTCATTTTTGGCTTGAACTCCCTTAATATAGGCACCATATCTAGAAAGGGTTGGAGTGTGGTTTTTGTCTTCTTCATTGCCCAAGTACACCTATCATGGTTGTAAGCTTATTTTAAGAGATTGTGTCTCTAGGCTTTTCTTGCAAGTTCCCTCTTAAACAAATAAATCTTTATACAATAAGCAATGACTAACTTAGTTGATAGGATATCTAATGAGTTCTTTCTCATTTTATGAATACACTAACACGCTAAACATAATATGAACCGATACCAATATATGTTTAAATTGTGTATCAATTTTTGACTGGATTTAGTCTTAAAATTAATTCTAAACTTGACAAAAATCTGAACTTGGCTTTTTCAGTGTCTAGACTTGGTAATGACATAGTTTTTGACATTTTCACTTTTCGAGTTCGTGTAGCATTTTCTACCAAAATTGCTACTCGCGTAGCTCCAATTTTAAATTAATTTGCAATTATGGACCTAATATGTGTTAGAGTATTTCTTGGTATACTATTAACTTCGTATTGCACTTAAATATTCCTATAATTAAATTTCTCAAGTTATTTATGGATTAAAATTTCTCCCACCTTATGTCACGATTGAATTTTTTAAACAATTTATTAAATCACAAAAGTTAATAGATTTGACTTTTAAAGTTTACTCTAGAATTTTTGAATATTTATATTAATTTTGTAAATCTATCAATCACAAAAATTCATACATGATATCTCTAGGAAAATCTTTGATTTTAATGTGTAAATTACATTATTTAATTCTAGGATATTCTCAGCTTTTACTAAAACAGACTTAAGTTCTTAGGGCTTGTAAATGTTAGTTCCTTAATTTCACTAATAATCAACTTTTTAAATTAAATAAGAGCTTACAAATCTTGCTTAACTATATTAAAGTGTCTATCTATACACCTTTAATGTAGTACTTATACTTGAAATTTTAGTATATTAAATCAAGGTTCCTCGCTAATAAACTCCATTTAACTTTACCTTTAACATTAAGGTCTCCTGATCTTAAATAGTTTTATAGAAAATATTTTTGTAATGTTTAACAGTATTGCATACTACCGAATTCACTCTAATTATAAAAGTGTGGAAATTTAAGTTGAATTTTTCATGTTAAGTGTTTAGGTTTTTCAAGAAAACCCTTGACTTAAATTCTTCAGTTTTATATAATGTAATAAATCTAATGCTTAACTATCAAACCGAGCCATTGCTCAGATTGTTAAAATTGAATTGGCTTTCCAAGGTCAATCCTTTTCTTAGATTTTTATACTCTGTTATGAACGTTTCTTGTAATTCTTACCGAAAGGTAAACTTGTAAGCTTTAAACTTATATTTTCCTATGGACTTAATGGCACAGTTATAAAAAGATTCTTAATTAATTATACCTATTAATTTTTGGATTTTTTTGCTCATTACACAAGGGGTGTTTACGGTAGGGCCTAGCGGTGGGACTACGGGCTCGACAATGGAGGGAAAGAAAGGGCGATGTAGGGAAAGAGAGGATGACTGTGAGTTGAGAGATGATGATGGTACTAAAAAAGCGAGGTTTGATTTTCGAGTGGGTGGGATGATTATAAAGCATAATAGATGATGGTTTTAAAAAAATTATGGTCTAATGATTGTCTTTAGACCGGTTATTAAGAAACCGACATCCAAAGTATGTGACATTTAATGCTAACAAATGCCGCATGACTTTAGATGACGATTTTGCACTAAACCGTCTTCTGATGGGAGTCATGTAAACCCCGTTTTATTGTAGTGTAAATATTTACAAATAGTGTGTTTTGTTTAATCTTATGCTTTTTGCAAGAGATATCTGAATCCTTTCAAAGGGTGATTATGGATTGTTTTCAATTCAGTGCTTTAAAAAATTTCACTAAAAAGTACTAAGATTTTATCCTACTTTGTCCTCCGTAAATTTGTGCACCAAATAAACTCATATGCCTTTACGAAAGAACTAATTGACAGTTTCTTTCTGTTAGAATTAGATAAGACAATTTAAAAAATGCTAAAATAGAACAAAAATCTCAAAAACATATCCACTTTGCATGTATAAAAGCGCTAGGATAACTGTATTTTATAGAGCTATCATATCTAAAATCAATCTCTCGTGGGTGAAAGTCGTTATGGCTTGTTATTGATCGGTAGAAACAACTCTATTTTGTTAATTTCGCTATTTAAAGTGGTTCTTCAGGTAGTAAATGGTTAGGGAATAGCTCCCAGACCTTGTCAAACTCAAGTTACATTAATCTCATTTAAGTAGAGCATTTTTTACACCCTTGTCATTTAAAAAACGTCGTGTACTCAACAATTTCTATTAGTGTTATTTGTTGAGCCAAAATTAAGACAATTTTCATTGAGTGTGCTATACTATCCTAAAGCCTTACTTCTACAAAAAATCTAGTGGTGGAAAACATTATTACGCAATTATCAATCTCTAATGCAATCTGCTTCGGACAAAAAAAGCCTTGGTTGATTGTTATCTATGTTGTGCTTGTTTGCTGTTCCTTTATTCCAAACAACTGCTAGATCTTGCAGCCATGCGAACGGTGGATCAGATTCATGCTGACATTGTCCCTGCAGCATGGAAGGTGGGGCTTGTTTGGTACATTGAATAGTTGTTCAAACATATTAGTTTGTTTGCCAGCGCAATCTTCAATGCATTGTATAAGTCCTCCGACTTTGTTGCGTAGGCTATTTTATTGAAGTATGATGCCAAAGAAGCACACATGGTGATCTCTCTTAGTCGGGTGGAACCTCCGTGAATTGGCCGACGCTACAATCTAACCCCATTTTCGCAGCCATTGTCCATCTGATTGAGGGATGGAACGAATGTTGAGGCACTTCGTAACCGCAAATATATGTCTACAAGGATATCCTTTGGTTTCTACCATCAAGCAAGAGCAACACAAATGTCCACTATCTTTTTCAAAGGTGATGATATGGCCTACTCTCCCTCCTGGAAGTTAGTGAGGGCAAGCCATATAGTTGGGCCCATATCTACTTGATTGCTAATTGAATAAGCATTTTGCATAATTGTCCACTTTGCTACCTTTTTGTAAACTTTTCGTGTGTATACACTCAATGCATGTGAATAATATTGTTTGAGAACGTCGTCTCTAGGTAGCTGAGGGAATGTATTGGTCGTCAAGAAGTCATCATGCAACGTCAGCGTATGAGCACCGTATGATGGGGCATTTTGTAGGAGTCAGGTGATGTGCAGGCTTGTAAACCGGTTGCAGCAAGTAACCGTTATGAAATAGACTTTCTACAATACATTTTAATCCAAAGTTAAGTTTCTGGATCAAAATCGGGGGAAATGCACTACAATATAACAAATAGAAGCCTGACAGTACCATTCAGTTTTTCGATAGTATCAATCCCAATTTTTGACAATATTAATCCCTTCTTTTTTAGGAAAAAATGCACAAACATTATTGTCGTCAACGTGCAACTTTTCAGTGTCGTTTGAAAGACAATAAAAATATTCTTCGATTATTTACTTTTTTTTTTAATCTTGGCAGTACTTTATTCAAACAATATATATTTGATTCTTTATGGCATCAAATATCTAGCTTCATATTAGATTTATATATTTTCTGCTCAATTTTGACATAAAAAGTACAAAATACTCTCCAATAGAAAATAAAAAAACTTTAAAAATAAAAAAAATAATCTACGGGTTTTGACCTAAAAAATATCTAAAATACTCCAAAACATAATTGGTTTAGTAGGCTCAATTTGTCTTTTAGTTGAATTATTATGGTTAATTTTCTACTTTGGAAGGGCTCGCTGTATTTTTCTTTTTGAATGTTGTTATTGTTCGATGTTGATATGTACTCCGCAAATTATCAAAGCAGAAAATGGGAGAAACGAATGATCAGAATGAGCACAAATCTCAAAAATTTTTGTAGTTCAAATTTTCAGAAGAAAAATTTGCCATGAAACAAGGAAATCTTCCTTCAAAAGAAAAAATAAAAGAAGAGAAAAAATTGTTTAAGAGTTCCAACGACATAATAATTGTAATAATTCGAGGTCAAGGTAGAAATGTCGAAAGGGATGGGCCACTTTTGACCCTAGCCCCATTACGGCTAGGCCCAACCCTCTATAGTAAAGAGTTGTGCTTAAGGAGAAACCCTTAGGCCCAACCTTGGCCCAAGCTTTAGCCCTTAAAAGGCCGTGCCGGGCCTAGTTTCAAGCCTTGTAGGGCCTAAGTAGGGTTGCACTAATAGGGCCAGGCTTAAAACTTTAATTTTAAAATTTTAAATTTTTTATATATTTTAAAATAATTTTTAATGAAAAATTAATAAATACATTATCATGGGACTACTACATGTAAAGAAAGACTTTTAATTATTATATGAGCAACTAACAAGAATGCTCCTTACAAGAGCACCTTTCCAAGATTACCCCTCCTAAAAGGCTCTTTTCAAAATTGCCCACTTAGAAAAAAGGTGATTTATTAAAATTCCAAGTCGCCCTTCATTCCTTAATTAAAAAAGGTGATTTATTAAAAGTCTAAATTACCCTCCATTGCACTAGTAGAAAATGGAGATGACACAGCTGTTTTAAACAGTCGAGCAAGATTTAACATCACAGTTTCTTAACCCTCGTGTAAGCCTCAGTTATGGTACCAACGAGACTTTTAACGACCATTTTTATTGTCATATAATATAGTTTTTGGTGGGGTTCTAGAGTCTAGTGATCGAGGCTACTACGACTGTTTTGAATGAAAACCGTCGTGTAATCTAGGCCTTACCTGACCATTTGCATTAAAAACCGTCATGCAAAACTAGTCTAATATGGTCCTTACATGATAGTTTTCGTTAAAAATAGTCATTTAAGGCCTAGATTACACGACAGTTTTCAATAAAAACTATCATGTAAAATGTGTCAGGAGCACAAAAAAAAACCAAAATTTTTAGTTTTCCGCGAGCTGGTCAGTCCTATATTATAACCATTAATACATGGCCCTGATAGCATAATCACATATTTATATTGAATTAAAATTTTTTTACAAAATCTTGTATATATTTATATTGCAAAGTGATGTATGAAATCTCACAAACCTACTCAAAAATTGTTCCCACTCAACTCTAGCCCTAAATATATCGTCAGCTATATAACCTTGCTTTCTTGCTAATGCTTGTAAACTATTATCAATAAAAATTAAGTCCTGCATATAATGTAAAATTAAAAAAAACCTCATTTGATGTTGCCTCCTTGTTTAGGACATTTACGGTTGGGTATAAAGAGTTCTCCATTCAGTCGACTTGTTACACCGTTTCCCACTTCAACTAATTTCCAATCATTAAGGGCCCTAACAATTATTGAAAAATATATCAAACCATAAATTACCATATAGTTTGACACTTACATCCTAGTGAGTGATAGAAAATCTTCACGTAGTTTACATCCGAGGGGATCCAAACAAAATATTTGGCCGTTCCATGGTGAAATAAGTACAAACATCCAATGTCTACAACATTGTATGGCCTAAAGAAGGATTTCCCTCTTGGTGCCCCATGTAAAAGGTTGAAGAGGGATGTGGTGCACTTTCTAATGTTATTATGTGGGTCTCTTGCAGCACTTGAGAGAAGTGCCAGAGATATAAAGCCAAATCTTTGAACTTAACCAACACGATCACAACATTTTGCTAACAGATTACAATAAAAACAATGCACAAACTTATTTTAAATAATAATACAAGCCAAGTTAGATTTTGAAAAGTAAAGAATGAATGCTAGATCTATCACTTGAGCTATACCATTATATAATTCACCCTGATTTGTTCAAATTTGAGGAAATGATAAATGTCTTCTTACCTGACTTAGATAGGCATGTCATTTCTAGGGATTATTGCTAGTATCGGGCACTAAATCTACAACCCTCATTGCATGACACCATGTGCGAACAAAGCCAATTGCATAAATTCTTTGGGAACCTTATCAAAGTCAAAGTGAGGCACAGGCTCATCCATAATGGGTTGTTTCCTAAATGCTCGAGCTTGTTCTATCTCTGGTTGTGACTCTCTTGTTTTTCTAGCACCTTTCTTTCTCGGGCATTTCTTTTCCTCAACCTCTCTAGAAATGTTGCTTGGCACTCAAATCGTCTTTATCATTGCAATGATGTCAATTAATCATTTCGGCCATGCCATGAAGCTTCTGACCACTTATCCCACAGTTGTTGCATCTATTGTCAGAAAAGGTACTTTAGTCGTTTTAACTTTAGGGGTAATATGCTAATGCACATTTTGGTCCCCTAAGAGTCTTCCATGGACTCTATTAGTTGGAAGACTCTTCATCCATGCCTTTCCAAGCACAACAAGCGCACATCCACCATTCGCTTTTTCATCAATAAAGAGTTTGCATTCTTGATGTTGTTCGTGCTCTTGATGATGACGTGATTCTAGAATTTCTATAGATGTTGGACCTTTTGTAGCTTCTGCACTAGTAGAAATTGTAGATTACACGACGGTTTAAAACCGTCGTGGTATGTTTTCATGACAGTTTAAAAACTGTCGTGTAATCGTCCGTCGTAGTACCAATGAGACTTCTTACGATGGTTTTTTATCGTCATGGATTTCTTACTTTGGTGGCGTTATAGGATCTTAGGACGAAGCTACAACGACGGTTTTCACTAAAAACCATCGTGAAAAGCTAAGCTTACACGATAGTTTTTATAAAAACCATCGTGTAAGGCTTAGGCTTCCATGACGGTTTTTGTAAAAACCATCGTGGAAGGCTTTCACGATGGTTTTTAGAAAAACCATCGTGAAAGTCTAAAAACCGTCGTGAAAGGCCTTTCATGACGGTTTTTTTAAAAACCGTCGTGAAGGCCTTCCATGACGGTTTTTAGAAAAACCATCGTGAAAGCCTTCCATGACGGTTTTTTTAAAAACCGTCGTGAAAGGGCTTCCACGACCGTTTTTTTAAAAACCGTCGTGGAAGGCCTTTCACGACGGCTTTTCTAAAAACCATCATGGATTCCTTTTCACAATGGTTTTTATGAAAACCGTTGTGTAAGACTCTTGTTTCATGATAAGACTCTTGTTTCATGATCGTTTCACTAAAAACCGTCGTGAAAAAGTTGGTCTAATGCTAAAAAAAATAACCAAAATTTCTGGTTTCTCACGGAATGAATGGTGCCATGTTTTCACCATTAATACAATGACTTAACTTCATAATCACATAATTATATTGAACTATAAAATTTTGACAAAATCATATATATATTTACATTGTAAAGTTATATACTCTTTTCATGCTTGCACAATAGTTGATGGATTTTTGGTGTCTAAGTCCATACACGCTATCATGTGTGAGGTAAAGAAAGAAAAACAAAAATAAATATAATTAACGAAAATAATGAAAATAAAATGAATTAACTAAAACACAAACACAAATACAAACGCACAGTCATAGAAGCTTTTCATCAAACATGTGGTGGGCATCACAATAATGCTTAGACATCACAAACATATAAAAAGTAACATATTCTCACACCAAAATGCTAAATGTTGTTCAAAGTTCTTTTAAACACCAAATACAAGTAACACATACTAAATGACAAATAACAAATTAATATAACTAATATTAAAACTAAAACTAAAGCTAAATAACACTAAAATAACCAAATAATACTAAGTTTAGAACTAACAATAACGCTAAAACTAAAAGTAATGGTTTGAAATTTACCAACGGCGGTGGAGTCGGTGGAACGGTAAAGGACGAGTCGAATGATAGTGGAGTCGGTAGAATGTCAAGGGATGAGGATGAATGATGGTGAATGGCATCAGGTTTGTTAGGTGGGTCATGAAAAGAGTGATAGAAGAATGTCAAAGTCGGTGGAATGCCGTGGGGGTTGGTTTCATCGGTGGCTAGGTCGTGGGGGGAGGAGTTAGAGAGAGAAAGGGGTTTGAGAGTTAGTGGGTTTGAGTTAGAGAAATTTTGAATAAATAAGGAAGGCCATGTCGTTGGCGCTGGATTAAATTTCGACGGGATACTAAAAATTTTGAACATGCGGAACATTTCACGACGGTTTTTAGTAAAAACCATTGTGAAAGGTCTCCTTCCACGACGGTTTTTACTCTTTTCACGATGGTTTTTACTAAAAACCGTTATGAAAGGCCTTCCACAATGGTTTTTACAAAAACTGTCGTGGAAGGTCCTCATGTTTGAAATTTTTAGTATCCTGCCTAATTAAACCTTTCACGAAGGTTAAATTTGGGCGGGAAACTAAAAATTTCAAACATACCAACCTTCCACAATGGTTTTTATAAAAACCGTCGTGAAAGGTTAAATTTGGCGACATTCTAAAAATTTCAAACATGAGGACCTTCCACGATGGTTTTTGTGATTTGTGAACAAGAGCTCTCAGGGAGTGAGTGTGGGCTCACACGTACAGCTCTTCCACCAGGTGACTCTCCTTCCAACTAATTGAGAGAACCCAAAGCAAGTGTTTGTGATTTGTGAACAAGAGCTCTTAGGGAGTTTTCAGATTCTCACCAACAGAGTGTCACTCTTAATCTCTCAATTGATCTAAATAACTTGTGCGACTTACTCCCTATTTATAGAGGTTAGGTCTAGGGTAAGTCCTTATCAGATGAGGTCTCAAAAATTCAAATCAGAATCAAATTCAAATCAATATATGATGAAATCTTTGTGAAAACGCATGATTTTTTTTTTCGTGCATAGGCAGGTTGAACTTGCCCCATCGGCAGGCCGAACTTGAGGATCGGCATGCCAAACTGCCGAAAAAAAAATCTCAGTGAATCTTTTATTTTCTACTTGAGATTCTATAGGATAAAGTCTCACTTTTAATTCAAATAACCTAATAGAAAAGTTATCTAATTAAAACAACTTTATCTAGATAATCTCTAGGAAAATAAATGAATTCCTAATAATTCTACAAGTTTATCTTGATCTAATTTATTCAAAATTAAATCAACTGATAAACAGACAAGAATTATCCGATCCTAATAATTCAACTAGTTTATCTTGAATTAATTTTATCACAAAATTAATTCAACTGATAAACAGGCATGAATTATTTAATTCTTTCAAATTTCAACCAATCTAATAAATCTCACATAAGTCACCAATTATTGGAAAAACAAGCCGTATTGTTATAGGATTTTGTGAGCTAGCAAAGAGGACCTGATGGACCTATATAGTTCAAGCTCCCGATAATTATGAAACCCAATGTCCTAGATATACATTTTATGATTATCATCTCCAAAGCTACTCCACTAAAAGCTTGGAGCTGCACTCTCAAACTATATAGAATTATGAAGCCCGTATAGCTAAGTCACCATGACATATCATAGTATATTATATCCCCATAGGATTATCCATAACCAGCTTAAGGACAAGTTCTGTCTTACCTTTCGGATTATTTTTATCTTATGTTCCATTATCTCACCATCGGAAAACTTACCTTCCAAAGACAGTATACCATTTGGTTACACCTTTGTATCCAAATGGTTGAGCACTCTAGTTTTTCAATTACAGGGTAACGCATGTAAGAGGATATCACTACTCCTAAAGAGGAGGTACGGATTCCATATCTATAAATAATAGGTCTACGCTATCAAGAGTCATGCCTCCAATGTACCGGCATGCATACCACTATTAAGATGTGGGTGTCACCCTTTGGTACATCAAAAGACACAAGTCAAGACAATGGGCCCACTATTCATCTTAGGATTAAGATACAATACAAATGATTGTCTAAAGTGAATCAATTTGCCGAGACAAAATTATTAATCCAAATCAATTCACTTTATGTCCCAATCCAATACATCATCACCTATGACAACGTGCCAATGTTTCTATTCACAGAGTCTACCTTCGATGGCCAAGACAAACCATATCCCAATTGGGATATAGACAACAGAACAATCTTTACATGAATAAAGCGCCCAACTTTATTCCCTTGATTGCGGATCTTATGACTTAGACTATCACCTTAAGAATCGTTTCTTTCGCATAATTTGTCCATCATATGCCCAATTCTTAAGGTTTAGACCGAGAGTCTCAGACTATTATTTGCTTAACATACATTCAACAAATATGAAAGTAAAGAGGACAAGATTTGGCATATAAACAATAAATAAATTCTTTATTGATAAAAACGTCTCCAAAAAATTATCAGATTTTTACTCCTTAGGGCATACATGTCTAACAATCTCCCACTTGCATTAAGTGAGTAAATATGACAAATCTCGCATCCGCATAGCTTCCACATGCCTCTCGAAGACTCTCCCAGTAAGTGTTTTCGTAAATGGATCAGCTAAATTGTCCTCTGACGCGATCTTGCACACCGTCACATGCCGGCCCTCAACGTAGTCCTTTATCACAGATATTTTCGATCAATATGCTTACTCGTGAAATCTTGGTTCCTTAGCATTAGCTACCGCTGCACTGTTATCACAGTATAGTGATACAGCCTTATCCACACCAGGAACTACCTCAAGATCCCCAAAGAACTTACGGAGCCACACTGCTTCTTTTGAAGCATCGCTAACTGCCATATACTCGGCCTCCATCGTTGAATCCAAAGTGCAATCTTGCTTGGCACTTCTCTAATTGATGGCACCGCCACCCAGAGTAAACACAAAACTCAAAGTCGATTTCCTAGAATCTGATAGGATTGAAAATTCAAGTCAGTATATCCTAAAGGAGTCAAGTCCTCACCCGAATATACAAGCATATGACCTCTAGTCCTTCTCAGGTACTTAAAAATATGTTTTACCACAACTCAATGGTTTGGTCTTGGATCCGCCTGAAATCGACTTACAATCCCGACCGCATAACTAATATCCAGTCGTGTGCAAAGCATGACATACATGAGACTACCCACTACCGAAGCATGAGGCACCTTCTTCATGTATTCTCTTTCTTCATAAGACTTTGGAGAGTCTTTCTTAGAAAGAGTAATTCCAGATCTAGATGGTTGCCCACCTTTCTTGGAATCCTGCATTGCAAACCTCTTGAGAATTTTATCTATGTAGCTGGCTGGGACAAAGCTATCATTTTGTTCTTCCTATCCCAAAAAATCTGGATATCGAGAACAAAATTAGCCTTAGCCAAGTCCTTCATGTCAAACTACTTGGTCAACCATAATTTGACCGATGACAATGCCTCAATGTCATTGCCAATTAGCAGAATGTCATCTACATAGAGCAGTAGAAAAACTACCTTCCCATCCTTAATGTGTTTGTAAACACATGGCTCATCCACATTTTGTGAGAACCCATAAGTTTTGATCACCTGATCAAATCTTATGTTTCAAGAACGAGAAGCCTGCTTAACTCCATAAATTGACTTTAGCAGCTTACAAACCTTTCCCTCTTGACCCTCGACCTTGAACCCGTCTAGTTGTTCCATATAAACAAACTCATCAAGATAGCCATTTAGAAAAGCTGTCTTGACATCCATCTGCCAAATCTTGTAGTCAAGAGTAGCAGCTATGGACAAGATAATCCGGATGGACTTAAGCATGGCTACAGGTGAAAAGGTTTTCTCATAATCGATTCCATCCTTTTGCGTATAAACCTTAGCTACCAGTCTAGCCTTAAAGGTTTCGACCTTTCCATCTACTCCTCTTTTCCTCTTGTAGATCTACTTACACCCTATGAGTTTTATCCCTTCGAAAAGATCCATAAGCTCCCAGACCTGATTAGTCTCCATAGACTTCATCTCAGTGTTCATGGCCTCTGTCTAGAGTTTTGAATCAACATCCTCCATAGCTTTTGCGTAAGTATAAGGATACCTGTCATGTTCATTTGGTTCAACCAAAAAGACTTCCCCATTGAACATATATCTCTCAGGTTGATGCTCGATCCTCCCACTACGCCGAAGCCCCTCAGGTTGTTGTTCAGGTTTGTTTGGTTTTTTACAATGATCGAAACAGTTTCATTTGAAACCTTTGGAGTGATCGGATCACTCCTTTACTCCTCAAGCACCAATTTGCTTTGAGGTTTAAATTCGTCCATGTAACTCTCCTCAAGGAAAGTTACATTAGTTGAAACCACGACTTTATTTTCCTTTGGGTTATAAAAATAACCCCCTTTAGTCCCCTTTGGATGTCCTACAGACTTGCAAACTTTCAAACGTGCTTCCAACTTATTCGGATCCTTAAACAAGACATGAGTCAGACATCCCCATATGCGAATATGGTTTAAGGATGTCTTCCTATCCGTCTACAACTCATGAGGAGTTTTAGGGACCGATTTTGAAGGCACATTGTTCAAAAGATAATATGCAGATTGGAGTGCATATCCCCAAAAGGATGAAGGCAATGACAAATAACTCATCATGGACCTAACCATGTCCAATAAAGTCTTGTTCCTTCTCTCCGCTACGCCATTCTGCTGCGGAGTGCCCGGCGTCATCAAATGGGAAAAAATCCCATTTTCTAATAAGTGTCCCAAGAACTCATCAGAAAGGTATTCTCCAGCTCGATCGGATCGAAGTGTCTTTATGAGTCTACGTAATTGCTTTTTCACTTCAGCCCGAAACTCCCTAAACTTGTCAAAAGTTTCACTTTTGTGGTGCATCAGGTACACATACCCATATTTTGAGTAATCGTCAATAAAAGTGACTAAGTACCCACACCCTTCTCATGCCCAGATGTTCATCGGTCCGCAAACATCACTATGCACAAGTTCTAGAACCCCTTCGGCCCTATTGCCCTTAGACCTGAATGGTCTTTTGGTCATTTTACCCTCCAAACAAGATTCACATTGAGGTATAGATTCCACCTTTAAGTGACTTAAAGGTCCATCCCTTACCAACCTTTGAATCCTATTCAAGTTAATATGACCAAGGTGCAAATGCCAAAGATAGTTTTATTAGAGTGAGAAATTTTAAGTCTTTTAGAGTTATTATCATTCATCTCAGCATTAAGCAATAAGTCCATCTTAGTTTGATAAAATATAGATTATTTTGCATCCATCCAGAATAGATAAAAGATTTGTTTTTACAAATCACCACTTCATCATTAAAAGAAACCAAATAGGAGTCTTTAAATGAACAAGCTATAGAAATTAAATTCCTTTTAAATTTAGGAACATAAAAACAGTATTGCAAAAATAAATTCTAATAATTATCAAAATAGAGATGGATGTCTCCTACTACTTCCGCTGAGGCCAAGGATCCATTGCCCTTCCGAAGCGTGAAGTCCTCATGCAGTAGACTTCTCGTTTCTTTGAACCCCTATAGAGAAACACAAACATGATTACTTGCACCAGAATCTATGACCTAAATGTCACTAGATTCCTCAACGAAACAAGTTTTTGAATACAGAACATCACACCTACCTCCTTTGGAAAGGAAGTCCTTGCAATGCTTCTTGATGTGCCTGATCTTCCCACAGAAAAAGCACTTAAGCTTCTTCAGGTTCTTCTTCTTCTTTTCTTGCTCTTGGTGCTAGCAGGAAACGAAGACTTCTTGTTCTTGGCCCGTTGCTTCTTTCCATTCCTAAAATTGAGATTGGAACCGGAAGCAGCTACCATATTGGCCCCTCCACCCGCAGGAGACTCCCTGATCAGCAGTTTGAACTCCTGTAATTGTCTCATTAATTCATTTAAGGTAATATCCTGTCTATTGTTTAAATTAAATGTAACTCTAAACATAATAAATTCCTTTCACAAAGTCTCAAAGACCATGGTCATCTGAGTTTCAGTATCGATGTTGGCTCCTTTGGTTTGAGTCTTAGCGAGGTAACCCATGACCAACATCATGTGCTCCTTTATAGATGTCCTCGGTCTCTGCTTACAGTTAAGAAGTTTCTGAAGCGACCCTTGCCGCTTTGTTATGGCGTGACCTCCAGACATGTCTTCAAGATTATCCAAGATCTGCTTCGTAGTCTCATAATCCTGATGTTGAGCCTGTAGCACATTATTCATGTTAGCCATAATATAGCGATGGGCCTGATCATTAGCATCTTTCCAGCGATCATACGCTTGGAATTGCTCATTAGTTGAGTCACTTGTAGGCTCAGGAGGACAAGAGGTTGTCAACACATACTTTAGTTTCTCAAAGTAGAGGACGATATCCAGGTTTCGTTTCCAATTATTGTAATTCTCTTCGGTTAATAGGTTTTTGTCAAGTATCGAAGATAAAACATTTTTAGACATTTTTAATCTACAATAAAGAATTATATACTAAACATAAGCAAACATATCATAATAATTTAGTAAGATAACACAATCATGTAAAAACATACAAATGTATTTATGTGTCAAAACCTTGAAAATATCACAACCTTACAACGATAATTCCCAACTTAGAATTCAACAAGCTTCTAGGGGAGTTATGCCAAATTCAATTAGGAACACGGATTCTCTCCTGATTAATATATGCCATCCAGGACCCGTATGATCCAGTATATATTAATAATTGTTTCTTTGGCTATTAATTTTATTAACAGAGCTCCTGGGGGAGGTTAATAATAAAATTAACGTGAGTGTATAACCATCGTTTCAATATTTTATCAATGATTTATAATCACCACCTAGGGGTGGGCAACCATAAATCATGCTAAAATACCTTATCTTTTTAGAGATTCAATCTAGTACATGATAGAAATCCCTTCCTAGGGGTCAGGACCACCATGTTCTGCCTATGGACCAACGATGGAGGCCTTAAGTCCTCTTTTCGAAAACCTTCTCCCACTCAATGTTTTGAAATCAAGGTTTTATTTTAAGAATATGCATGAACAATTTTAATATGAGCGGCACTTCCTATTCTATATGACATGTTATCAATATACATAGCAAATCATATTATAATGCAAACAAGCAAAGCTACAAGCAAAATAATAAATAACCGTAATATTATGGTTCCACACTAGAGAATAGAAATAAAAAAATTACAAGAGAATAATCGAAACAAATTATCGATTCTTCATCCTTGAATCTCCAGGTAGTATCCTTCTTCATGTAATGCCCATCTTCAAGTCTTCAATCCCATATGAATCGAATACTTCATATTTCTAGTTGTATCCAAATTTAATGTCTCTTAGAATTGTCCCAAAAATAAAATTAAAACTACATTGAAAAACTACACCTTCTCTAGAAGAATTTCCAGCTCTCTGCCAGCAAGCCTATCTAGGTGATCGGCCTGCCAATCACGACCCATTGGTCTGTCGATTAGGAAGATCAATCTGTCGATTCATGAAAGATCAGCCAGTCCAACTAAAGGTTCGGCCTACTGCCAGAGTCTCTCGATTTATGCCCCTTTGACAGCCTACCGAACCTCACGTTTGGCCTGCCGATCTACGATCATCGGTTTGTCGAACTGTGGAGTTCGGCAAGCCGACCGAGCAGAAATCTCCCATTCCAAAAAATACAATTTTTAATGCAATTCATCAATTTTATTTTCAATAATTCAAAAACATAAAATTAGAGACTCAGGAAATACTTGGGAGCGTCATCACCAATCTTCTAGATCCGTCTTCTCTGAATAATTATTTAAATAAAAAATTCTTACAAATTTAAAAATAAATAATAATTCCTAGATGGAGATGATAGTCCTCCATTTAATTACATGAAAAACCTAGATACACATTCTAACCTCTAAGGAACCATAACCGGAATAAATTAATTAATTAATAAATAATTAAATAACCATTTAATCAAATATAATTAATTAATGAACGTTCACCACATAATCCATGACAACATATATAATATATAGAAACCTAGAGTGCCATCTCTTTATAAAATTAAATTTAAGCATAGTAGAGATTAAGATCATAAAATTTATACATATAGTATGATCACAAACTTGTAAATTTATAGAAAAACCATGGCTCTGATACCAATAGCTAGAAAAATAGTGCGCAGTGAAATTTTAAAAATTTTATATCAGAGTATTTTCTAAAACACAAGTTTGACATGCTATATGCATAAATTAACTAGATCTTGCTAACCTTTGTGTGCCAAAAAGCTCCTGCAATCAGTGAAGAGAAGTAACGTTTTAGAAGAGCCTCAACCAACTGGTCTTTTTTGCTATTCTCTATCCACAATCGGAGTGAGTGTGGGCTTACACGTACAGCTCTTCCACCAAGTGACTCTCCTTCCAACCAATTGAGAGAACCCAAAGCAAGTGTTCATGATTTGTGAACAAGAGCTCTTAGGGAGTTTTTAGATTCTCACCAGCAGATTATCACTCTTAATCTCTCAATTGATCTAAATAATTTGTGTGACTTACTCCCTATTTATAGCGGTTGGGTCTAGGGTCAGTCCTTATTAAATAAGGTCTCAAAAATTTGAATAAGAATAAAATTCGGATCAATATCTACTAAAATCTGCGTGAAAACATGTGATTTTTTTCCATTCATAGGTAGGCCGAACTTGCCCCATCGACAGGCCAAACTTGAGGATCGGCATGCCAAACTACCGATAAAAAATCTCAGCGAATCTTTTATTTTCCACCCGAGATTCTATAGGATAAAGTCTCAGCTTTAATTCAAATAACCCAATAGAATAGTTATCTAATGAAAACAACTTTATCTAGATAATCTCTAGGAAAATAAATGAATTTCTAGTAATTCTACAAGTTTATCTTGATCTAATTTATTCAAAATTAAATCAACTGATAAACAGACAAGAATTATCCGATCCCAATAATTTAACAAATTTATCTTGAATTAATTTTATCACAAAATTAATTCAACCAAAAAACAGACATGAATTATTTGATTCTTCTAAATTTCAATGAATCTAATAAATCTAACATAAGTCACCAATTATTGAAAAAGCACGCCGTATCATTATAGGATGTTATGAGCTAGTAGAGGGGACTTGATGGACCTATATAGTTCAAGCTCTCGATAATTATGAAACCCAATATCCCAGATATATATTTCATAATTTTCAACTCCAAAGCTACTCCACTAAAAGCTTGGAGCTGCACTCTTGAACTATATAGAATTACAAAGCCCGTATAGCTAAGTCTCCATGACATATCATAGTGTATCATATCCCCATAGGATTATCCATAACTGGCTTAAGGACTAGTTCTGTCTTACCTTCCCGATTATTTTTATCTTACGTTCCATTATTTCACCATCAAAAAACTTACCATCTAAAGACAGTATACCATTCGGTTACACCTTTGTATCCAAATGGTTGAGCGCTCCAATTTTTTAATTATAGTATAACGCACATAAGGGGATATCACTACTCCTAAAGAGGTGCTATGGATTCCGTATCTATGAATAACAGGTCTACGCTATCAAGAGTCATGCCTCCAACATATCGGCATGCATACCACTATTAAGATGTGGGTGTCACCCTTTGGCACATCAAAAGACACAATCAAGACAACGGGCCCACTATTCATCTCAGGATTAAGACACAATACAAATGATTGTCTAAAGTGAATTGATTTGCGGAAATAGAATTATTAATCCAAATCAATTCACTTTATGTCTCGATTCAACATATCATCACCTATGACAACGTGCCAATGTTTCTATTCATGGAGTCCACCTCCGAAGGCCAAGACAAACCATCTCCTAATTGGGATATAGACAACATAACAATCTTTACATGAATAAAACACCTAACTTTATTCCCTCGATTGCGGATCTTATGATTTAGACCATCACCTTAAGAATCGTGTCTTCCGCATAATCTGTCCATCATATGCCCAATTTTTAAGGTTTAGACCGATAGTCTTAGACTATTGTTTGCTTAACATACATGCAATAAATATGAACGTAAAGAGGACAAGATTTGGTATATAAACAATAAATAAATTCCTTATTCATAAAAATGTCTCCAAAAACTTATTACATTTTTACTCCTTAGGGCATACATGTCTAACATGGCCATACTAGAATGAATTGATAAGGGTTATCAATATCAGTCTACTTAAGATCGAGAAATAATATAATGGAATAGTATAAGGATGACATAAACCATGCCTTATGTTCAATCATGGTATCTAGTGACAAAAGGACTTTGATACTTATTGTGGATTAGGTTAGGTCAGATTATTGACATTCACATAACTTGGGTAATCATAATGTCTTGCTAGAGGCCGCTTATGATTTGTGGGCCAGAGACAGATTTTCAAGCCCACTATCAATGTTATGTGAACCTACAGGGTCGCACACTTAGAACAGACTAAAAATGAATTTTGGGTTTACAATGTCTACGTTTAATGAACATGATAAGGTCCAGATTCGATGTACTAGATATGTCTAGGTTCATTGAATTTGATATTATCTAGATTCTATGAATTATATTTGAATTACAGTTTACCCTAGTTAATATCTGACTCTATCTTGAAGTCAAAATATATATATATATATCTGTTTTAAGGTTCTGGCCAGATTAGATGAGAAAAGGCATTTTCTTATTCTAAAAGGTGAAAACATTAAAACCCTAAAATTAGAGAGAGTCATTTAACGCAAGCAGAGGGCATTGCTCTAAGTAACAACGTCTGAATCAGATCCTGAATACGAAAAGCTCAAGTTAGGGTGTCACCGGAGTGAACCCGCTCTCTTCCTTCTAGAAATCTTGCCCTTTTTGTCATCCTAGTAAGATTCTATAACTTTCTTGTCAATCTAATTGAATGGCATGAATCCTGTGAGGGTTTTGTGGGAATTAATTTTAAATTTCCACTACTTATTTGAATCATAAAATCTAACAAAACCCAACAGTAAAGGTGTTTACAAGACTCTATAGGTCTAAAATTTCCCATTATAAGGCATCAAATTTCAAAGTAGCTGGACATCGAAGTATTGAGACTGCTTGACATACATAGATTGAGTGCAAACACTTCTTGAATATTTCAGTTTTCCTAATGCCTTTGCCAATATTTTATTGTTATTGATAGACTCGAAAGTCCTATGAGTTTGTTGCTTTGGGTACTTATCCTATAAAACAATAACAAATCAAGTTGTTGTTAATATGTTTCAAAAATTATAAATTATAAATCAAGAATTTGAGTTAAGAAAACTTACTACACAATTCCCAAGTTCCACATATGAATCTTTCCATTGTCCATTGGGATCTAGGTGCTACTTCATCCACAAATCCTCCCGTGATGGTCACACACTAGTCTCTACAAGCTACATTTTGTTAGGTCAGTAAATTATTATTAATGGAATCATTGAGATATATATATAAATATGAGTAAGATATCAAAGTACAAATTTTGATTCTAGCCCTCTATATCTGATTCTGTCTAATCTTGAGATGCATTCATTTTTTGCTCTTATTGCTCTTGCATGTAAAGATAGTAGTTGGAATTCTCGAAAATGTCAATACTGCACAAATGTCACCCAATTGTCCGAGGAGATAGTGGGATAGTAATATACTATCGTAAGAGGTCGGATCCATATATCATCATTGTTATCTGGAGCGTTTGGTTAAGGACTTACAAAAGTGACGTAGAGGTCGAATTTAAACCTCTTTGCTAGTTCAACGCAAACCTTCAAACTATCCTTTCCATGCGATTTCCCCATGATAAAGCTTGTATAGATTTCACTCTAGATAATTTCTTTTGCTTGGTCCAAGTACTTAGTTCTCCAATCATAAATCCATATTGGAATATGCTCTAGACAAAGAACTTTAATCCAACTATGCAGTTTATCTCCGGTGCGCCTTCCTGTTGGCCTTTTGTGTCAAAGGTCATTTTTATTTTTAATCCCCCTTTCCTTACCTTATGAACTCTTTTCATCAAAGTTGTACTTCAGTCAAAATCAACTTTGGGATTGAATTTGGTTTTTCTTCATGGCTTGCTCATTTCCCCTTCTATGTTGGGAGGAAGATGTCATATGCACCTCATGCTCCTCATACTCGTTATCTCTCCTTAACACATGTCCATTTGACATCTTTGCAAAGCAAGTGGGAAACGTCATCATCAAAATTATCAATCTCTTCAACCAATGGCAAACCTTTCGTTAATGAAGGGATGTCCGTGTAATCCTTGGCAACTTCTTCACTATCAACTACTACTCTTGGCTTCATCGGGACAACTAGGGATAACTCCAAATCTTTGATATCTGTTATGTAAAAAACTTAGATTGCTTGTGATGCCATAATGAAGGGATCATTTTTTTATCCTAATCGCCTAAAGTCAACTGCCATGATGCCATCATTATTTGTTTTAACATAGTTATTGTCGGTCCATTTGCACTTAAAAAGTGCTATGTGCTATCTGTAACAATTAAGTTTCGAAACATCTTCAACGAAACCAAAGTAGTTCATGGTCCCATATACCAAATTCTTGTCCTTCACAGAGGAAACATGCATAACCTCAACAAGAAGAGTTACACCACTATTTTGGACAGGATGTTTTTTATCTTTTTTGAAAGTGTAGAAAGTGTAACCATTTATGGAATATGATGCATACCTTGTAACTATCGATGACGGTCCTCTAGCTAGGTTCTTTAGGTCCTGTGAGACGCTTCCATCTTGTGATGTGTAGTACTTGACGTACGTGCATGCTCTAATCCACTCTTGAAAGGTCCGGTTGTGTTCATCTTGTAGCCACTTCTCATTTCTTGCTCTTTTTAGGTTCACATTTTTTAATTTGTTCATGTCAACCTCAATGAAAGGTTTCACTTCACAAGCATTGTGCAAGATATAAAGTCAAGCTTGCTCCTACTCCTCTCGATTTACCAAGGGAGGATTGCCCATAGATAGTCCTTTGGGCTCAATATTTATTATCTTTGGCTCCCTAATTGCTTCCATATTGGAAAAATACTTGGAGCATGACTCAACCGATTCTTCTACGATACAACTATTTACGATACATTCCTTTAGCCTATTTTGGTTCCTTCATATAGACCATCATATGCCTTTCAAAAGGATACATCCATCTCAAATATACTAGTCCATATAACATAATTTTCACAGACTGAGTGAATTGTTAGATGAATCACGATGTCAAAAAATACTAGTGGAAATATTTCTCAAGCACACATGAGGTTTGCACCAACTCCAATTGTAGTGAATCTAGCATAAGTGGATCAATGACCTTGGAGCATATTGAATTAAAGAATGAGCACAACTTAGTAATTGTAAATCTTAAATCCTTTGTTAGAATTCCCCGCAACACAAGTGGTAGTAATTGTTGCATCAATACATAACAATCATGTGTTTTCATGCCAATAAGTTTCAAATCCTTCACCGACACAAACTTTTTAAAGTTTGATGAATAGTCATTTGGCACTTCTAATGAAGCAAGCTATTCACAAAGGTTTCTTTTTTTTCCCCTTGATAACGCTTGCTTTGTCAGACGTAAGTAAGCACGATTCCTTTTTTTCTCGAAAAATAAATTAGGCCGAATATTCATCTCTATGAGATCCAACCGTGCTTTTTCACCATCCTTAGTCTTGCCTGGAATGTCAAGCAAAGTGCCTATTATTGATCACAAACATTTTTCTCAATATGCATAATATCCAAGCAATGATGAACAAAAAGTGTCTTCCAATATAGAAGTTCAAAGAAGATTGATCTCTTTTCCATGGTCTATCTATTGGTAGCTCATCCTTACCTCACTTTCTCTTCTTGAGTACCACTTTCACATCTTTTACCATTTCAAATACTTGTTCACCCATCAAAAGCAGAGGAAGATCTCTTTCTTTGATGTTGCCATCAAGGATTTCTTTTGCTTGTGATCTCTTAGTAACCATCTTCTATGGCCAAGAAAAGTGTTTTTCTTACTATTCTTCAACCATTTATGAGTCATTTTCTTCATTCAAATATGACAACCAAGAGAACTTTTCACCACATAACCAGATAGATTTCCATATGCAAGGAAGTTGTTGATTGCCCATATTAACATTGCATGACGTGTGAACGCTTCTTCTTAGTAAGCGTCTCTAACTTTAATTCTATTTTCCCAAAAGCTCTTTAGATCATCAATTAATGATGCTAAGTGTACAAAAACGTCATTCCTTGGTTGATGAGGACCTAAAATCAATATAGTCAACATTAAAAACTTCCGTTTCATGCCCATTTTTGGAGAGAGATTGTAGTTGACAAGTATTACAGGCTAAGTGCTTTGTTTATTACTCATGTTACCATATGAGTTCATTCCAACCATTGATAAAGTGAAATGCAGATTTCTTGGTTCCATACTAGACTCGATATGATCAATTTTAAAAGTCTTCCATTGTGGTCAATTTGTTGGATGTCTAAGCATACCATCGTTAACCTATTTGTCATGGTACCAAGTCAAATTCTTTGCATGCTCCACATTTCTAAAGAAAGGTCTCAAATGTTATGTTAGTGGAATGTACCACAACACCTTCGTTAAAACTCCTTTCTTGCCCTTTTTTGGCTCCTTTCCTTTCTTCCTTTCTTCCACCTTTACTCTTTAAAAACTGGGCAATAATTCTCATCCTCATACTCCTTCGCATAAAAGACACAATCACTTTCACAAGTATGTATGTTCTCATTCTCCATACCAAAGTGCTCAAATTCTTCTTAGTCTCATACATACTAGTTAATAATTCATTACCCTCTAATAGAAACCCTCTTAGAAACTCCAAAAGATTTGTGAAACTAGAATTTGACTACCCACCCGACGCTTTTAAATTCTATAATCCAATCAAAGTGGACAATTTTATGTAATTAGCACACCCCTCATACGTGGATGTCTCGACTTCATTCATCATTGTCTCAAAGAACTTTGAATGGTGTAAAAAGTGTTCTTCTAAATCATTTTCTCTATCAACCACATTGCCATGATCCTCCATATTAGTAAAGCTGGGTTCCTTTGCTTTACTTAATAAAGTTGGTTTAAACATAGACTTACCATGAAAATGTCACATTTGGTAACTATTTATAATCATATTTCGAAATAAACGTCAAATAACAAAAATTTTTCCACACCATTCATATATTCTCTAGTCAATCGATGATTCCACATCAATTTTTTATCCATTTTGGAAGTTCAAAATTAAAATATGCAATTCAATTACAAACAACTTCACAAATTAATTAATCTACCACATATGAACCATATAAAAAATGCATAAATTACACATGCATATGCCCATCGTATTCAAATATTTAACAAATAATTATGTCCATAAATCTACAATTTTCCCAAATAAATCATACTAAAAAACAACAAATTAATCATACCCATTATAGTCAAATAACTAAAAAAAAATCTATGAATTCATAAATATTGATCAATCACACTAATTGATCCCTAAATTAATAATGCCTGACATATCTAAATAACTATTTAACAAAATCAAAACCTATAAATATCTAATTAAACATTGACAAGGTGGGAGACTAAGAAGGATGAAGGCAGAGAAGGACGGTGACTGTAATTTTGTGGCATTCTGGCTGTGTTTTTTAGAGCTAGGTTTGCTTCTTATATCTAATCCTCGAGTTGAAAAGGGGGATTTTAAAAGACATAGCATGACAGTTTTTCTTAGAAAAAGAAAAACCATTGTATAAAAAAAAAGTTGATATTACTCAATGGTTTATGCTGGAAACCATTGTGTAATGTTGAATCATACATGATGGTTTTTTTCTAAAAACTGTCATTTAAGGTTCCATCTCCTATCATGATCGTTTTCATATTTTTGACGTAACTCTGTGAGTTTTGTCCCACCTACCACGAGGGTTTTTTTTAAAAAGGTCGTTAAATGAGAGTTGTTTAAGCTAATCTTTCTAGTAGTGTTCTCACTCTCTCACGTGGTAGATTACTCTAGTCGTCGACGCGAGGTATCAGATTGTAACTTGGTAGGTTCTAAAGTATAAACATATAAGATTCCCACATATTTTCTTTGAAACAAAAAAGCACCGATGGCCTTCGGTCGCCAACGCAGGCTGCTAGATTGTAACTGTTGGAAACAAAGTGCACAGCGGAATTTTAAAATTTTTCATCAGAGTATTTTCCAAAACACAAGTTTGACATGTTATATGTATAAATTAAACAGATCTTACTAACCTCAGTGTGCCGAAGAACCTCCGCGACCTGTGTAGAGAAGTAACGTTCCAGAAGAGCCTCAACCAACTGGTCTTCTTTGCTATTCTCTATCCACAACCGGAGTGAGTGTGGGCTCACACGTACAGCTCTTCCACCGGTGACTCTCCTTCCAACCAATAGAGAGAACCCAAAGCTAGTGTTCGTGATTTGTGAACAAAAGCTCTCAGGGAGTTTTCAGATGCTCACTAGAAGAGTATCACTCTTAATCTCTTAAATTGATCTGAGTAAATCATTAGACTCACTCCCTTTTTATACCTATTGGTCCTTGGGGTCAGTCCATATCAGATTAGGTCTCAAAAATCGAAACAGAATCAAGTTCGGATCAATATCTGATAAGATACGCATGAAAAACGCGTAATCTTAACTGTCGCGGTCGGCATGCCGAACTGTGTGATAGGCAGGCCGAACTGGCCAGTTCGGCAGGCCGAACTTTCTGATCGACAGGCCGAACTGCCGAGAAAAAATCTCCGCGAATCTTTTATTTTCCACCCGAGATTCTAAAGGATAAAGTCTCAGTTTTGATTCAAATAGCCCAATAGAAAAGATATCTGATCAAAACAAACTTTATCAAGATAATCTCTAAGAAAATAAATCAATTCACAATAATTCTACAAGTTTATCTTGTTCTAATTGTCCAAAATTAAAACAACCGATCAACAGACAAGAATTATCCGAACGCCATAATTCAACAAGTTCGTCTTGAACTAATTTCTTACATAATTAATTCAACCGATAAACAGACATGAATTATTTGATTCTTTTAAACCAATCTGATAAATCCGACATAAGTCACCAATTATTGGAAAAGCACGCCGTGTCGTTACAGGATTTTGTGAGCTAGCAAAGGGGACCAAAATGGACCTATAAAGTTCAAGCTCATGATAATTATGAAACCCAATATCCCAGATATACATTTCACAATTATCAACTCCAACGCTACTCCACTAAAAGCTTGGAGCTGCACTCTCAAACTTTATAGAATTACGAAGCTCGTGTAGCTAAGTCTCCATGACATATCATAGTGTATCGCATCCCCATATGATCATCCATAATCGGCTTAAGGACAAGTTCTGTCTTACCTTCCCGATTATTTTTATCTTACGTTCCATTGTCTCACCATTAGAAAACTTACCATCCAAAGATAGTATACCATTCGGTTACACCTATGTATCCAAATGGTTGAGCGCTCCAGTTTTCCAATTACAGGACAACGCATATAAGAGGATATCATTACTCCTAAAGAGGATCTATGGATTCCATATCTATGAATAACAAGTCTACGCTACCAAGAGTCATGCCTCCAACGTACCGGCATGCATGCCACTATAGAGATGTGGGAGTCACCCATTGGTACATCAAAAGACACAAATCGAGACAACGGGCCCATTATTCATCTCAGGATTAAGATACAATACAAATGATTGTCTAAAGTGAATCGATTTGCCAAGACAGAATTATTAATCCAAATCAATTCACTTTATGTCCCGATCCAACACATCGTCACCTATGACAACGCGCCAATGTTTCTATTCACGGAGTCCAACTCCGATGGCCAAGACAAACCATCTCCCAAAAGGGATATAGACAACATAACAATCTTTACATGAATAAAGCGCCCAACTTTATTCCCTCGATTGCGGATCATATATTTTAGACCATCACCTTAAGAGTCGTGTCTACCGCATAATCATCCCATCATATGCCCAACTCTTAAGGTTTAGACTGACAGTCTCAGACTACTGTTTGCTTATCATACATTCAACAAATATGAACGTAAAGAGGACAATATTTGGTATATATAAATGAATAAATTCTTTATTGATAAAAATGTCTCCAAAAACGTATTACATTTTTACTCCTTAGAGCATACATGTCTAACAATCTCCCACTTGCACTAAGTGAGTAAATACTGCAAATTTCGCATCCCCATAGCTTCCACATGCCTTTCGAAGACTCTCCCAGAACGTGTCTTCGTAAATGGATCAGCTAAATTGTCCTCTGACGCGATCTTGCACACCGTGACATGCCCGCCCTCAACGAAGTCCTTTATCACATGATACTTCCGATCAATATGCTTACTCTTCTTGTGAAATCTTGGTTCCTTAGCATTAGCTACCGCCGCACTGTTATCACAGTACAGTGATACCGCTTTATCCATACCAGGAACTACCTCAAGATCCCCAAGGAACTTGCGGAGCCACACTGCTTCTTTCAAAGCATCACTAGCCACCACATACTCGGCCTCCATCGTTGAATCCGAAGTGCAATCTTGCTTCGCACTTCTCCAACTGATGGCACCGCCACCCAGAGTAAACACAAACCCTGAAGTCGATTTCCTAGAATCCAGGCAGGATTGAAAATCTGAATCAGTGTACCTCAAAGAAATTATATTATGTTTTATAACCTTTTATTTATGAAAGATTTACATGTTAAAGTTAATGTTTTCTAAGCTCAAGTCCTACCAAGCCTTTCGCTCATAGTTTTATTGTTTTAAAACTCCCCCCTAGGTGGTGTTAGACATGTATGCCCAAAGGAGTAAAAATGTAATACGTTTTTGGAGACATTTTTATCAATAAAGAATTTATTCATTTATCTATATACCAAATCTTGTCCTCTTTATGTTCATATTTGTTGAATGTATGATAAGCAAACAGTAGTCTGAGACTGTCAGTCTGAACCTTAAGAATTGGGCATATGATGGGATGATTATGCGGTAGACATGAGTCTTAAGGTGACGATCTAAAACATATGATCCGCAATCGGGGGAATAAAGTTGGGCGCTTTATTCATGTAAAGATTGTTATGTTGTCTATATCCCTTTTGGGAGATGGTTTGTCTTGGCCATCGGAGTTGGACTCTGTGAATAGAAACATTGGCATGTTGTCATAGGTGACGATGTGTTGGATCGGGACATAAAGTGAATTGATTTGGATTAATAATTCTGTCTCGGCAAATCGATTCACTTTAGACAGTCATTTGTATTGTATCTTAATCTTAAGATGAATAGTGGGCCTGTTATCTCGACTTGTGTCTTTTGATGTACCAATGGATGACTCCCACATCTCTATAGTGGTATGCATGCCGGTATGTTGGAGGCATGACTCTTGATAGCGTAGACTTGTTATTCATAGATATGGAATCCATAGGTCCTCTTTAGGAGTAATGATATCCTCTTATATGCGTTGTCCTGTAATTGGAAAACTGGAGCGCTCAACCATTTGGATACATAGGTGTAACTGAATGGTATACTATCTTTGGATGGTAAGTTTTCTAATGGTGAGACAATGGAACGTAAGATAAAAATAATCGGGAAGGTAAGACAGAACTTGTCCTTAAGCCGATTATGGATTATCATATGGGGATACGATGCACTATGATATGTCATGGAGACTTAGCTACACGAGCTTCGTAATTCTATAAAGTTCGAGAGTGCAGCTCCAAGCTTTTAGTGGAGTAGCGTTGGAGTTGATAATTGTGAAATGTATATCTGGGATATTGGGTTTCATAATTATCAAGAGCTTGGACTTTATAGGTCCATTTTGGTCCCCTTTGCTAGCTCACAAAATCCTGTAACGACACGGCGTGCTTTTCCAATAATTGGTGACTTATGTCGGATTTATCAGATTGGTTTAAAATTTGTAAGAATCAAATAATTCATGTCTATTTATCGGTTGAATTAATTTTGTAAGAAATTAGTTCAAGATAAACTTGTTGAATTATTGCGATTAGATGATTCTCGTCTGTTTATCAGTTGTTTTAATTTTGGACAAATTAGAACAAGATAAACTTGTAGAATTATTGTGAATTGATTTATTTTCTTAGAGATTATCTTGATAAAGTTTGTTTTGATCAGATAACTTCTCTATAGGGTTATTTGAATCAAAACTGAAACTTTATCCTTTAGAATCTCGGGTGGAAAATAAAAGATTCGCGGAGATTTTTTCTCGGGAGTTCGGCCTGCCGGATGACGTGTTTGACCTGACGAACTTGCCTGTTTGGTATGCTGATCAGAATGTTCGGCCTGCCGATCAGCGGAGATAAGATTACATGTTTTCACACGGATCTTATCAGATATTGATCCAAACTTGATTCTGTTTCGAGTTTTTGAGACCTAATCTGATATGGACTAACCCCAGGACCAATAGGTATGAAAAGGGAGTGAGTCTTATGATTTACTCAGATCAATTTGAGAGATTAAGAGTGATACTCTTCTAGTGAGCATCTGAAAACTTCCTGAGAGCTTTTGTTCACAAATCACGAGCACTAGCTTTGGGTTCTCTCTGTTGGTTGGAAGGAGAGTCACCAGTGGAAGAGCTGTACGTGTGAGCCCACACTCACTCCGGTTGTGGATAGAGAATAGCAAAGAAGACTAGTTGGTTGAGGCTCTTCTGGAACGTTACTTCTCTACACAGGTTGCGGAGGTTCTTCGGCACACTGAGGTTAGTAAGATCTGTCTAATTTATACATATAACATGTCAAACTTGTGTTTTGGAAATTACTCTGATGAATTTTTTTTTTAAAATTCCGCTGTGTACTTTGTTTCCAACAATTGGTATCAGAGCCGAGGTTTTTACATAAATTTGCAAGTTTGTGATCATGTTATATGCATAAATTTTGTGATCTTAATCTCTCCTATGCTTGAATTGAATTTTATAGAGAGATGGCACTCTAGGTTTCTATATAATATATATGTTGTCATGGATTATGTGGTGAATGTTTATTAATTAATTATGGTTGATTAAATTGTTGTTTAATTATTTATTAATTAATTAATTCATATCGGTTGTGGTTCCTTAGAGGTTAGAATGTGTATCTAGGTTTTTCATGTAATTAGATGGCGGACTATCATCTCCGTCTAGGAATTGTTATTTAATTTTTAATTTGTAAGAATTTTGTAATTAAATAATTATTCGGAGAAGACAGATCTAGAAGACGGATCTTGAAGATAGATGATGGCGCCTCCAGGTATTTCCTGAGTCTCGGTCGGCATGTCGGACCTCACAGTTTGGCAGGCCGGAGTCACGGATCGGCAGGCCGGACATATGGTCCGGCAGGCCGACAGTGGGGTAGAAAATTTGGTGCTCTACCGGCAGGCCAAATTTCAGTTCGGCAGGCGAAACCTGCATAGATCGACAGGCCGATGGAGCAAGACCGGCAGGCCGATCACCCAGATCGGCCTACCGACTGAGAGCTACCGGGCGTCCAGAAAAGGTGCAATTTTTCCAAGTGCAGTTTTAATTTTATTTTTGGGACGATTCTGAGAAACATTGAATTTGGATATGACCGAAAATATGAAGTATTCGATTCATACAGGATTGAAGACTTGAAGATGGACATTACATGAAGAAGGATACCGCTTGAGGATTCAAGGATGAAGAATCGATAGATGTCTCGATTATTCTCTTGTAATCTTAGTTTTCTATTCTCTAGGGTGGAACCATAATATTACGGTTATTATTACTTTACTTGTAGCTTTGCTTGTCTGCATTATAATATAATTTACCATGTATATTGATAACATGTCATATAGGATAGGGAGTGCCGCTCATATTAAAATTGTTCATGCATAATTTTAAAATAAAACCTTGACTTCAAAAGTTTGAGTGGGAGAAGGTTTTCAAAGAGAGGACCTAAGGCCTTCATCGTTGGTCCAAAGGAAGAACATGGTGGTCCCGACCCTTAGGAAGGGATTTCTATCATGTACCAGATTGGATCTCTGAAAGGATAAGGTATTTTAGTATGATTTATGATTGCACACCCCTAGTTGGTGATTATAAATCATGGATAAAATATTAAAACGATGGTTATACACTCATGTTAATTTTAATATTAACCTCCCCTAGGAGCTCTGTTAATAAAATTAATGGCCAAAGAAACAGTTATTAGTATATGCTGGATCACACGGATCCTGGATGGCATATATTAATCAGGAGGGGATCCGTGTTCCTGATTGAATTTGACATGACTCCCCTAGGAGCTTGTTGAATTCTGAGTTGGGAATTATCGTTGAAAGGTTGTGATATTTTCAAGGTTTTGACACATAAATGCATCTGTATTATTTACATGATTGTGTTATCTTACTAAATTATAATATATATGTTTGCTTATGTTTGGTATATGATTCTTTGTTGTAGATTGAAAATGTCTAAAAACGCCTTATCATCGATACTTGACAAAAACCAATTAACCGGTGAGAACTATAGTGATTGGAAACGGAACCTGGACATCGTCCTTTCCTTTGAGAAACTGAAACATGTTTTGACAACTCCTTGTCCTCCCGAGCCTACGGGAGACTCAAGTAATGAGCAATTCCAAGCGTACGACCGCTGGAAAGATGCTAATGATCATGCCTGCTGCTATGTTATGGCTAGCATGAACAACGTGCTGCAGGCTCAACATCAGGATTATGAGACTGCGAAGCAGATCTTGGATAATCTTGAGGACATGTTTGGAGGCCAGGCCATAACAAAGCGGCAAGGGGCGCTTCAGAAACTCTTAAACTATAGACAGAGACCAGGGACATCTGTAAAGGAGCATATGATGTTGGTCATGGGTTACCTCGCTGAGGCTCAAACCAATGGAGCCGATATCGATGTTGAAACTCAGATGACTATGGTCTTTGAGACTCTGTCTAAGAAATTTATTCCGTTTAGAGCTACTTTTAATTTAAGCAATAGACGGGATATGACCTTGACAGAATTGATGAAACAGTTACAGGAGTTTGAACTACTGATCAAGGAGTCTCCTGCTGGTGGTGAGGCCAATATGGTAGCTGCTTCTGGTTCCAATCCTAACTCTGGGAATGGAAAGAAGCAACGGGCCAAGAACAGGAAGTCTTCTATTCCTGCTAATACCAAGAGGAAGAAAAATAATTAGAAGAACCTTAAGAAGCTTAAGTGCTTCTTTTATGGGAAGGTCGGGCATATCAAGAAGCATTGCAAGGACTTCCTTTCCAAAGGAGGTAGGTGTGATCTTCTGTATTTAGAAACTTTTTTGGTTGAGGAATCCAATGACATTTAGGTCATAGATTCCGGTGCAACTAGTCATGTTTGTGTTTCTCTATAGGGGTTCAAAGAAACGAGAAGTCTACTTCGTGAAGTATTAACGCTTCGGATGGGTGATGGATCCTTGGTCTCAGCGGAAGCAGTGGGAGATTTCCATCTTTACTTTGATAATTATAGGAATTTAATTTTGCGAGATTGTTTTTATGTTCCTAAATTTAAAAGGAATTTAATTTCTATATCTTCTTTATTTAAAGACTCCTATGTGGTATCTTTTGATGAAAAAGTGGTGATTCGTAAAAACAAATCTTTTATCTGTTCTGGATGGATGCAAAATAATCTATATTTTATCAAACCTAAGATGGACTTATTGCTTAATGCTGAGATAAATGATAATGACTCAAAAAGACTTAAAACTTCTCACTCTAATACGACTTATCTTTGGCATTGGCGCCTTGGCCATATTAACCTGAATAGGATTCAAAGGTTAGTAAGGGATGGACCTTTAAGTCACTAAAAGGTGAAATCTATACCTCAATGTGAATCTTGTTTGGAGGGTAAAATGACCAAAAGACCATACGGGTCTAAAGGCAATAGGGCCGAAGGGATTCTAGAACTTGTGCATAGTGATGTTTGCGGACCGATGAACATCCGGGCACGAGGAGCGTATGAGTACTTTGTCACTTTTATTGACGATTACTCAAGATATGGGTATGTGTACCTAATGCACCACAAAAGCGAAACTTATGATAAGTTCAGGGAGTTTCGGGCTGAAGTGGAAAAGCAATTGGGTAGGCCCATAAAGGCACTTCGATCTGATCGAGGTGGGGAATACCTTTCTGATGAGTTCTTGGGACACTTGTTAGAGAATGGGATTTTATCCCATTTGACTGCGCCGGGCACTCCGCAGCAGAATGGCGTAGCGGAGAGAAGGAATAGGACTTTGTTGGACATGATTCTGTCCATGATGAGTTATTCATCATTACCTTTATCCTTTTGGGGATATGCACTACAAACCGCATGTTATCTTTTGAACAATGTGCCTTCAAAATCGGTCCCTAAAACTCCTCACGAGTTGTGGACAAGATGGAAGACATCCTTAAATCATATTCGCATATGGGGATGTCCGGCTCATGTCCTGTTTAAGGATACGAATAAGTTGAAAGCACGTTCAGAAGTTTGCGTGTTTGTAGGATATCCAAAAGGGACTAAAGGGGGTTATTTTTATAACCCAAAGGAAAATAAAGTCGTGGTTTCAACTAATGCAACTTTCCTTGAGGAGAGTTACATGGACGACTTTAAACCTCGAAGCAAAGTGGTGCTTGAGGAGTTAAGTGGTGATTCCTTCACTCTGGAAGTTCCAAATGAAACCATTCTGATTGGTGTAGGAAAACCAAACAAACCTGAACAACAACCTGAGGGGCTTCGGCGTAGTGGGAGGATCGAGCGTCAACCTGAGAGGTATATGTTCAATGGGGAGGTCTTTTTGGCTGAACCAGATGAACATGACAGGGATCCTTATACTTACGCAGAAGCTATGGAGGATGTTGATTCAAGACTCTGGACAGAGGCCATGAACATTGAGATGAAGTCTATGGAGACTAATCAGGTCTGGGAACTTGTGGATCTTCCCGAAGGGGTAAAACCCATAGGGTGTAAGTGGATCTACAAGAGGAAAAGAGGAGTGGATGGAAAGGTCGAAACCTTTAAGGCTAGACCGGTAGCTAAGGGTTATACGCAAATGGAATAAATCGATTATGAGGAAACATTTTCACCTGCAGCCATGCTTAAGTCCATCCGGATTCTCTTCTCCATTGCTACCGCTCTCGACTACGAGATTTGACAGATAGATGTCAAGAAGGCTTTTCTGAATGGCTATCTTGATGAGTCCATTTATATGGAACAACCAGATGGGTTCAAGGTCCTGGGTCAAGAGGGTAAGGTTTGTAAGTTGCTAAAGTCTATTTATGGACTTAAGTAGGCTTCTCGTCCTTGGAACATAAGATTTGATCAAGTGATCAAGACTTATGGGTTCTCACAAAACGTGGATGAACCATGTGTTTACAAACACATCAAGGATGGGAAGGTGGTTTTTCTACTGCTCTATGTAGATGACATTTTGCTAACTGGCAATGACGTTGGGGCGTTGTCATCGATCAAATTATGGTTGACCAAGCAGTTTGACATGAAGGACTTAGGTGAGGCTAATTTTGTTCTCGGTATCCAGATCTTTCGGGATAGGAAGAACAAAATGATAGCTTTGTCACAGGCCGGCTACATAGATAAAATTCTCAAGAGGTTTGCAATGCAGGATTCCAAGAAAGGTGGGCAACCATCTAGGTCTGGAATTACTCTTTCTAAGAAAGACTCTCCAAAGTCTTATGAAGAAAGAGAATACATGAAGAAGGTGCCTTATGCTTCGGTAGTGGGTAGTCTCATGTATGCCATGCTTTGCACATGACCGGATATTAGCTATGCGGTCGGGATTGTAAGTCGATTTCAGGCGGATCTAGGACCGAACCATTGGGTTGCGGTAAAGCATATTTTCAAGTACCTGAGAAGGACTCGAGGGTATATGCTTGTGTATTCGGGTGAGGACTTGACTCCTCTAGGATACACTGATTTGGATTTTCAATCCTGTTTGGATTCTAGGAAATCGACTTCGGGGTTTGTGTTTACTCTAGGTGGTGGTGCCATTAGTTGGAGAGATGCGAAGCAAGATTGCACTTCAGATACACTGATGTGGCAGCTAGTGATGCTTCGAAAGAAGCAGTGTGGCTCCACAAGTTCCTTGGAGATTGTGTGGAAGTTCCTGGTATGGATAAGGTGGTATCGCTATACTGTGATAACAATGCAGCTGTAGCTAATGCTAAGGAACCAAGATTTCACAAGAAGAGTAAGCATATTGATCGGAAGTATCATGTGACAAAGGACTTCGTTGAGGGCGGGCATGTCACGGTGTGCAAGATCACGTCAGAGGACAATTTAGATGATCTATTTAAGAAGACACTTACTGGGAGAGTCTTCGAGAGGCATGTGAAAGCTATGGGGATACGAAATTTGCTGTATTTACTCACTTAGTGCAAGTGGGAGATTGTTAGACATGTATGCCTTAAGGAGTAAAAATGTAATACGTTTTTGGAGACATTTTTATCAATAAGGAATTTATTCATTTATCTATATACCAAATCTTGTCCTCTTTACGTTCATATTTGTTGAATGTATGATAAGCAAACAGTAGTCTGAGACTGTCAGTCTAAACCTTAAGAATTGGGCATATGATGGGATGATTATGCGGTAGACACGATTCTTAAGGTGACGGTCTAAAATGTATGATCCACAATCGAGGGAATAAAGTTGGGCGCTTTATTCATGTAAAGATTGTTATGTTGTCTATATCCCTTTTGGGAGATGGTTTGTCTTGGCCATCGGAGTTGGACTTCGTGAATAGAAACATTGGCACGTTGTCATAGGTGACGATGTGTTGGATCGGGACATAAAGTGAATTGATTTGGATTAATAATTCTATCTTGGCAAATCGATTCACTTTAGACAGTCATTTGTATTGTATCTTAATCTTAAGATGAATAGTGGGCCCGTTATCTCGACTTGTGTCTTTTGATGTACCAATGGGTGACTCCTACATCTCTATAGTGGTATGCATGCCGGTATGTTGGAGGCATGACTCTTGATAGCATAGACTTGTTATTCTTAGATATGGAATCCATAGCTCCTCTTTAGGAGTAATGATATCCTCTTATATGCGTTGTTCTGTAATTGAAAAACTAGAGCGCTCAACCATTTGGATACATAGGTGTAACTGAATGGTATACTATCTTTGGATGGTAAGTTTTCTAATGGTGAGACAATGGAAAGTAAGATAAAAATAATCAGGAAGGTAAGACAGAACTTGTCCTTAAGCCGATTATGGATTATCATATGGGGATACGATGCACTATGATATGTCATGGAGACTTAGCTACACGAGCTTCGTAATTCTATAAAGTTCGAGAGTGCAGCTCCAAGCTTTTAGTGGAGTAGCGTTGGAGTTGATAATTGTGAAATGTATATCTGGGATATTGGGTTTCATAATTATCATGAGCTTGGACTTTATAGGTCCATTTTGGTCCCCTTTGCTAGCTCACAAAATCCTGTAACGACACGACGTGCTTTTCCAATAATTGGTGACTTATGTCGTATTTATCAGATTGGTTTAAAATTTGTAAGAATCAAATAATTCATGTCTGTTTATCGGTTGAATTAATTTTGTAAGAAATTAGTTCAAGATAAACTTGTTGAATTATTGCGATCAGATGATTCTTGTCTGTTTATCGGTTGTTTTAATTTTGGACAAATTACAACAAGATAAACTTGTAGAATTATTGTGAATTGATTTATTTTCTTAGAGATTATCTTGATAAAGTTTGTTTTGATCAGATAACTTCTCTATTGGGTTATTTGAATCAAAACTGAGACTTTATCCTTTAAAATCTTGGGTGGAAAATAAAAGATTCGCAGAGATTTTTTCTTGGGAGTTCGGTCTGTCGGATGACGTGTTCAGCCTGCCGAACTGGCCTGCTCGGCCTGGCGATCAGAATGTTCGGCCTGCCGATCAGCGGAGATAAGATTACATGTTTTCACGCGGATCTTATCAGATATTGATCCGAACTTGATTCTGTTTCGAGTTTTTGAGACCTAATCTGATATGGACTGACCCCAGGACCAATAGGTATAAAAAGGGAGTGAGTCTCATGATTTACTCAGATCAATTTGAGAGATTAAGAGTGATACTCTTCTAGTGAGCATCTGAAAACTCCCTGAGAGCTTTTGTTCACAAATCACGAGCACTAGCTTTGGGTTCTCTCTATTGGTTGGAAGGAAAGTCACCGGTGGAAGAGCTGTACGTGTGAGCCCACACTCACTCCGGTTGTGGATAGAGAATAGCAAAGAAGACCAGTTGGTTGAGGCTCTTCTGGAACGTTACTTCCCTACATAGGTTGCGGAGGTTCTTCGGCACACTGGGGTTAGTAAGATCTGTCTAATTTATACATATAACATGTCAAACTTGTGTTTTGGAAATTACTCTGATGAAAATTTTTTTTTAAAATTCCGTTGCGTACTTTGTTTCCAACAGGTGGTTCACAGCATAGTATTGAGTGGGATGCTACTGGACGTACATGTGGCCTGTAGAATCTTTCTATCTAGGTTATTTGCTTATTAAATCAAGGCTTGTAATATTTTCATCATTCATCCTTTGCATTGGACTATGGTTGTATTAATTTATGTCGATATTATGTGTGTGTACAAATGTGGATCCGGTGTGGTCCGGCTCGTATTTATTTGTCTTTGTTATTTTATTTTATCTGCTTTAATTTAGAGGTAATTATTTAAGAGTTTTAAATTTTACCATGTTTTTATAAATAATACTATTAATTAATTGGCGAGTTTAATTAAAATTTGGTTTAATTAACTTAATTAAACCACCATGTCACTAACCGGATCAAGGTTTGTGACCAATTTCTTGCGACTATCTCCCCCTTTTTGGCTTGGTCCATGGCTAAGATTGATCGTCATGCAATTCTGTGGCACACAACCATGCTGCTTGGTCCAACTTTGTGTCTTTATCCAGTCTTATTAACTTTAATAGTGTTCCTAATGATGTATTAGATGATTATACTGCTTGGACCCCATCGAATTACTAGGGGTGCCTTTAGATTGTTCCTTTTCACGTGTTTTGTATATATCCTCACCAAAAAAAAAAAACTTGGTGGCAAATTTGTCCAAAAATTTAGTATATAAGAAATTTGACTTTAAAAATGGCATTGCATTGTAGAGGTTTTTTTGCACCCCAATACTAAATTTGCCATAGGCACATCAATTTAGCATTGACTTAGATATGCTCTAATAGGGTGTATGCAAGTATTCATGTTTTCTTTTTTCATTCCCTATTTTGTAAGGCCGGCAATTTCAGATACAGCACGATGACACGATACGAAAACGACATGAGATAAACGGGTTTAGACCGCATGTTTATTAATTGTGCTATAAATGTGTTGGCACGAATAACACGAAAATAAACAAACTGGATTCGTGCTAACATGCTAAACACGCCTTAACACGTTTAATTAAACGGGCCGTAAACATGTTGACATTGCACGACACGACCCGCCCATTTATAACACATTTAAACTTAAAAATAAAAATATTTGAAATATTTATAGTAGGTTAGTATTAATTAGATATTGTGTTTTTGTTAATTTTCTTTATTAACTTTTTTTAAATTTTTTTTAAGTTTTAGTTAATTGTGTCATAAACGTGTCATCCTGTCACAGCATTTTTAATAATTGTGTTAATCATGTCGTGCTGTGTTACGCATGCCATAGGTGTGTCGTGCTCGTGTTTGCATTTCTGACACGTTTATTAATCGTGTCGTGTTTGTGTTTGGGTTAAACGTGTCGTGCTGTAAACGTGCCGACATGAACACAGCACAAACACGATTATTGCCACCTCTACTAGTGGAGTGTACAAATAACTCATTATTAATTTAGTAAGCAAACACGTTATTAAAAGAGAAAGAAAATGACTGTTTATTTTCTCTTTTTTTATCTGAAATAATAACGCACCAAATGACAGCTAATGTGGTTGATGTTAGTGACTTAATTTAATTGTGAGACGTATAACTAATGATTTCTCCCTACTTTTGGGTGCCACATGTGGTTAGGGGCACATTTACCTTTACTCTTCCCTTTTTCGTGACATGGTTGTAAGGCAGCATTCTCGTTGTTTCAGTATTTTCCTACCTCCAAATACACCTTGAAAGAAATTATTTATCATTTTTTGTCGAGAAACAAATTTCATTAGAAGATGGGAAATTCTCAAATTACGAAGTCAATAATTTGTGTGCTTTAGGCAAGTCATTATAATGAATCGCATCAGATAATGTTTCACTTGTAATATTAATCTTATTTCTGCCGATGGAAACTCGAAATTCTCCATAACTATAAGCTAGCTAGTTCAAATACTCAATTTCACACGTAATTAATACCTTAATTGGGGGCCCAATTAAGGTCCATTCAACTAGTTAATATCCAAACAAAACAATGTCTAATCACCAGCTCACCAATATGCATGTTTTCACAAGCACTTTTCATCATTACTAAGTCTCTTAGAGCAATCCAGTAGAGGAGTTCATCAAGTATGCTTTAACCTTAAGCTTTAAAAATGGTATGTATATCATCCATAATTCTTTGCGTCTGAAAGTAATAGTACTTTGCAAACTTGATATTCAATCTGCTCTATTTTTTCACGTAGTCTTGTCATAGTCACAGATGAAAACTGAGACGTACTTGGCATTTTATAGTAAATGTCTATTGGCCCATGATTCTAATTAAATAGTTGAACTTTCTAAAGAAAATAGGCAATGCTCGGAAAAGGCTATTAGAATATAAAGGAATAGGAAAACTAAGTGTTTGATCAAGTAAAACTGATTGTACGTCGGATCTTGCTTTGTAGAAAAGAAAGAAAAAAAGGAAAAGAAAAAGAAAACTATTTGTATATTTTTGAAAAAGTACACAAATAAGCCGTCAGAATTACAAACTATAAACTGTAAACTTGATAATTGCATAATAATTTCAGAATATATTCAAAATATTTATTGATAATTATTATCGCACCCACAAAAGATATATACAGCTAAAAATTTGTGGCCGATTTTAGAAGAAAAAGAGGAGCGCCTAAAATATAGGTGAATAAACATATACCATCTCTCGAAAAAGCTATAAATTATAACAATTCTGAAAAAAAAAAAAAAAAGCGGCTTATGTTGTCTCACTCGAAGCCTAAAGGCGTTCAGAATTCAGGGTATAAAGGCATGTTTACTTACTATGAATGGTGAGTGCAGCTTAATTAAGGTCATATTTCTTTACTCATTTTTATCATGAAATGGAAATGGAATTGATAGGCTACACAAAGTCCAAATTACAGTGGCAATTACAATATTCCCACCACCAAATTAGATTCCTCAATTTGGTTGTACCATTGAATTCCTTTCGTACCCCTAATTTACTTGCAATGTTGAATATGAAAAGGTAATGAAAAAGAAATAGCCATTAACTCTTCTTATTTTTATTAACGTTATATAATAAGTATATAACATCAGTTGCTACTTAAATGGAATATTCTAAGGTCTTCTTTATTATTTTTTTTTTGATACAAGGGGAGGGGGAGGGGAGGGTAATACCACTACTATTGAGTGGGGTTCAGCATAACTCGAACTCACAATTTATGGTTGGGGTGGAGGGACTTATAACCAACTAGGCTGCCCTCACTCGCCAAATCTGCTTGATTCACAGGTTTGAAGTTCAACAGTTTGAATTATTTTGTTTGATTTGTAAAATATTGAATAATATTGTGGTTTAAATTGGAATCCAATATTTAAATATGTAGTTAAATTCTTAAATCTGAGCAAAAAATAATCTAGTGTGGGTGGATATATGTTGAAAACCCACTTCATGGAAAGGGAAAAAAAAAATTTATACAGTAGTTAATAAAACAGGATTGGATAAACTTAAGATAGGACATAGGCCGGATCATGAAATAATCAATTTGAGTTGTTTCGCACTTGCTTCACAATCCAAATAATGATACCCAGAATAACTTGCCGAACGACAATTCGGATTTCGCTCATGGGTCGGCTCACAGGTTCAAATTAGCTAAACCTATGTACCAAAGGCTCCTTTGCTTGAGGTCAAATTGCTCCTTCTCTTCATTAAAAAAAAAAAAAGAAATAAAATACGTTATTTTTCACTGGACGAGATACTTTATTCTATATTTCAAACTTTTATTTATGGGTTAATTATCTCATAGCTTTAATTATTTCTTAATTTATCTTTTTGTTTTTAAAAACTATAAAAATATCATTTGAATTTGAAAAACTTATTTCAATTTTATCCTTTGTAGACTCTTTTGACAGAAAAATATGAAGATAAAATAAAGATGCTCTTAATTAGATTGAATGTCTCTAAAATATATTTTTCTTCTTAAGAAATTTTATTGAAAAATATTTGTACACTTAAAATCCATGAATAAGGTCTTTTTATAAAATAAATGGTTATGGTTTAATATTTTTTATGTCTTCAAATCTATGAAATATTTTTTATGACTTTTTAAGGTTAGCACGTTATGTTGTTTTGTCCAATTTTTTTTCTATTTATAGGAATAAAATTGAAATTAGTTTTTTAAAATGCAATAAATACCTTTGTAGTGTTTAAAAGTAGATATATAAATTTAGAAATTGTTAAAATTAGGAGGTATAATTAATCATGTAATTAACGCTTTTTATTAATTATGGTCAACTTTTCACGTTTTGTTTGTAATTTTCTTTTAAATATGATTTATTTTAATACTTGTTCATTTGTTTTTTGATATTATAATATTTTTTTGTAGCATCCCAAACCGGACGGATGTCATTGTCAAGCATCAAATTCATTTAAAATTTGGAATATTTTGTACATTACAGTTTATTGGACTTTAGATCCTATAATTTAAGAAATACAAAAGGTTGGCTAGGAGTCTTTAGAATCATAAAATTATAAATAAAAATAAAATATTTGAATATCATTTTCCATATTATGAATCCAAGCTAATTAAATACAAATACAAAAAAATTGAAGTAAAAGCATAAAGTTTGGTTACACAAATATTAATAAAAAATTTACTTTTCATAAACATAATATAGCTTGTTAACAATGTATTCAGTTGCTAGATAGTACGACGTATTTTATATAGGAAGAATATTATTAGCACTCTCTTTTACACTCTCTACATTTAAGAGTCTGACACATGAAATCTTCTTTAAATACACCAGGCACACAGTTATTAAAGTAAAGTTAAAAATACAACAAAAAAAAGTTTACCCAGAGGATAACAAGAAACACTTCAATAGCCAATATGTTATTTTTTCCATAGAAAAAATAATAAAAAATTTTGAGTTTTTATGACTGAATTTGGGAGATTTTTTTTTTCTTTTTTTTGGAGTACATGAATGTGGAAGAGTTTAAGAAAATATAATTAGAGAGATTCAGACCTGTGAGAAGAATATGAGTATGGCATTTGCTAATTGAGAGAGTTGTGTTGAGTTTTTTGAATGGATATATTTATAGTTGAACAAAAGATTGATTAAATAAAAAAAAAGGAAAATTGTTGTAAACAATACTTTTCTAAAACTTATTGAAATAAACCGCAAGTTTTGAAAATATTTATAGTAAATAAAAAATTTATGAGGTAATCTTTTTTACTTATCTATTTACTCTGAGCAAATTTTTTTATTTTTAAAATTAGTTTTTTCTATTATTTGTTACTTATATTTTCAAAACCTATCATTTCCTTCAAAATATTTCAATCTATTACTTTTCTGAGTCTCTCAACAAAAAATTACAAAAAGAATAGAGAAAATTACTTGTTGTGCCACACCTTTTGTATTTATTTATGCCAAACCATCATTCATATTGTATGCTAAGTTGAACAACAAAAAAATGTATAAGAATTATAAAAAATAAAACTTAAAAGATGACTTTTATGAAAATTCCTAAAAAAAATGGACCACTAAGGGTCCGTTTGGTAAATAGATGCGAGTTAGTGATTTGATTTGAGTTGTGGGATTTGAATTAGTGATTTAAATTGTTATCTGAATTAACTTTTAGATATTTATTCAAGTTTTAATCTAAATATGGAATAAAATTGAAATTTGTATTTAGAGAGGCAGGGGAAAAAGTTTTTTGATTTATTAACAAATTTAATAAAATCTTAATGTTAATGATCCTAAAAAAAATATACAGCTTAATTTATTTTTCTCTTCACTAGAAATACAATGAAAAAAGAATCATCTCAATTGGATATCAAATGAAGAAGTTGTGATTTTTTTCCTCAAATATAGGAGAGAGAATTTTAGCTTTAACTATAGCAAAGATATCCAAGTATCAAGAGTTTAGGGGGTTAGAACTTTGAAAGCTTCCATTCTTGATACTCATTTGATTCTGATTTTGAAGAAAACAAACACGTATCTAAATGATTCTTAATACTCGAATCCAAATTTGAGTTTATTGAGTCTAAAGAATACTCTAACCAAACGCACTCTACCTAGGGTCCAACCTGACACTAACGTATAACTTGGATTGGTCCATAACTTTATGTAGGCCATGCTATGTGATAGGCTTAATATGTAAGTAACAAGCCAACTCCACTCAGGGGTATTCATTGAAATTCGCCACATATTCAAAGGTCATCTACACATCATGCGTCCTCTTGTCCAAACTGCTTTGAGTGTGCTCAGAAACAACTTTACAACTTGTAGTTAGAACTTAAAAATTGTAGTGTATGAGAGGTTTACACTGTAGCAAACTTTTGTTTTTTGTTTTTTGTTTTTTTACTGTAGTATGTGAGAGCTTTACACTGTAGCAGTTAAAACTTTTTAGTTCCAATGGATTTCCCAAACAAAGCCTTTTCCTCAAAGAAAGAAAAAGGAGAGCACATGCATTATCATGCAAGAAAGTGCCAAATCTTTGCATTTCTCAAAACTATTATTCTCACTTCTATTTATATGATATATATTTACACACACACACACACACTTGCTTCCATGTGAAATGAATGAAAATTTTTTGTCGTGTGACCCTTTTTTTTTGTGCAGAAGAAAAAAAAAGGAAAAATTTACACAGTATACCACCTTTTTATTAATCAACGTTTTTTTTATGCCACAAATTGTAAACCATAAAAAAATATATTTTGATTGGCCATAAATTTTGATCTCCTTCAAAAAGAAAAAAAAATCAATCATCTATTTTTCTTAATCTCCCTTATATTTCCCCCTCTTTTTTTCTCTCTTTCTCTCTACTCACCCTCTCTCTAGTCTCTTCTTGTTTCTCTTACTCTCTCTTTCCTCTCTCTCTTATCCATCCTTATCTTTCATATGTCCCTTTCTCTCATAGTCATTTCAGTCACGGCATCACCGTCACCCACAACCATCTTAAGTCTCTTTCTCCTCTCTTAGTTTGTCACAATGTTTTGTGTCAAACTATCATCATTGTCATCACCCTTCATAGTTTGCTACTCTATCTCTCTGTCTCTCTTTCTTTCTCTTGTGTTCTTAATAGCTGAGGTCTATGGTGATCTTGTGGGGAGGTAGAACAAAGCCACATCCACATTTTAGAGGTGGATCAAAACCACAACGAGTCTGGGAATTGGATTGAAGGTTGTGGCTAGTCTAGGAGGGAGATCACAAGTTGCAATGGTTTTGGGAGGGAGATAAAAGGATGCGAGGCCCATTTTTCAGACAAACTATCGGCAACTCCTCATAGATTATTAGATTTTAAGTTCAGTGGACCAGATGACATAGGCAGACTCGTAGTAGTGAGCTTTGGCAAGTAAATGATGGTAGAAGGTGTGTGACCAGCGGTGGAGTGTAGAAAGCAACTTTTTTTGTTGTTTAGATTTTTTACTTTGTGTTTTGAATAATTTTTTGTTATTGTATTTTTTTCCTTTTGTTTTTCTAGTTTTGTTGGGATGTAGTGATAGGCATACCGGTACATTAGAGTCATGATTCTTGATTCACGTAGACTTGTTATTCATAGATATAGAATCCATAGCTCTTTTTGTTCAGTTAATGATATTTTCTAATATGCATTATCCTGTAATTAGAAGACTGGAGCGCTCAACCAGTTGAATACATAGGTGCAACCAAATGGTATACTAATTATGAATAGTAAGTATTCCAATGGTATGATAATGGAACATAAGATAAAAATAATAAGAAGCTAAAACAGAATTTATCCTAAAGTCAATTATGAATATCCTATGAGATGTGACAAATTATGATATGTCATGAACGGTTAGCTTGTTGGAGTTTGGTAATTTTATATAGTTCGAGAATGCATCTCTAAGCTTTTAGTGGAGTAGCATTAGAGTTGATAATTATAAAACATATATATGGGATAATGTATTTTATAATTATAGGAGCTCGATCTATATATATCTATTGGGTCCCATTTGCTAGCTCATAATAAATCCTATAATGATACGGCGTGTTTTTTCTATATATTGGTGAGTTATGTTAAATTATTAGATTGGCTAAAATTCGATAATATTAGATTTAATAATTCATGTTAGTTTATCAGTTGAATTAATTTTGCAAGTTAATTCAAGGTAAACATGTTGAGTCAGTTGGATAATATTTTATTTACCATGTGATTATCTATATATGACTATTTTCATCAGATAACTTCTCTATTAGGTTATTTGAATTAAAACTAAGGCTCTATCTATGATTCTTGAGTGAAAATAAGATATTATGAGCATTCCAAGTTATCACGTGGTCAACAGGCTGATGGGAAAGTTCGGCAGGTTGATGGATTAAGTTCGGTAGGCCAATCTCTTAGATCGGCATGTCAAACATGCAATAATCAATATACGTATTTTGACGTGTTTTGCATCATAAATTGATCCATACTCGAATTTTATGGCCTAATCTAATAAGGTTTAATCCTAAATTCGACCATTAAAAATAAAGGGTGAGTTTTCTTTGTTATTTAGATCGTTTGAGCAGCATATTGTGAGTACTCTAGTAAGAGAAACTTTAAAACTTCCTAAGAGCTATTGTTCAACATCTAGAAACTTAGCTCTAGGTTTTCTCAAGTAGTTTGAAGGAGAGTCACTAAAGAAAAAGCTGTATGATGTGCAACCACTTGCACTCCGATTGTGGATAGAGAATAGCAAAGAAGACCAGTTTGTTGATGCTCTTTTGGAACGTTCTTCTCTACACGGATTCCTACTACTTTCGGTATACAAAAGAGGTATGTAAGATCTGTCATTAATTTATGTATCTGGCATGTCAAACTTACGTATTAAAAAATACTCTGATTTAAAATTTTTAAAATTCTACTATGTACTGTTTTCCAATAGTATACACACTAGGTTTGCAGCATAAGAATTTTTTAGATGTTGTAGCATAAATAAAAATGCGACAATGAGGAAAATAGGCCAAACTAATAGGTAAATAAAAATTAATAAACAAAAAATTAGGAAAGATTAATATATAGGTCATTTGACTTTAAATTCACATTTGTTTAATAATATAATGACTAAAATACCTAAGGGTGTGTTTACTTACCAAAAATCGTAATTTAGGAAAGATAATTGAGTTCCCGTTTTAAATTCCAATGTTACTTTTATTTTTAGGAATTAAATTATATGGGCCCTATTTATAAATAAGAAATTAGTTCCTGAATATGAGGAATTTATCTCCGTTCTCAGGCTCACGAAATTGAATTCCTCTTCCTCATAGAAAATTACGTAACTGCCCCTTTTACCAAAACTAACCCTGCTTTTGTTTATCCATGTCGTCACTTTTACCTTTTTTTTTACCTACGACACTGTCCTTCTCGCATGCATCCTCACACACAGAAAAAAGCATACAAAAAGCTCATCTCTCCATAAAAAAACAAAGAACGTAGGTATGATATGTTATTATTTTTCATCTTAATTTTTTTTTTTATTTTGTATTACTTTCTCTCATTTTAGAACACTTTTTTTTTGTCTTTATGAGTTCAATCCTCGTAGGTTTTTCTAAGGGAATCAACCTTTGTGGCTATGATTAATGTCATCCTGCCTTTTTATTTTTTTTATATTTTTCTATCCGTTGTTTTTTATTGCGTGAGTTTATTTATAATATGTTAGCTAGTTTCTTGGGATATATTATATGCGATCACTTGTTTTTTTTACGCAAACCTAGCCCTATGTATTGTGTAATGCTTTCCAGTTCATTCGGATGCCAGTTTCTTTAGTCGTTTATTTCTTTATTGGTTTTGTTTTGGGGTCAATTAATTAAGATTTATTTTTTGTTGAAAAATATTATTTTTGTTACGTTTTGTTCTTTCCTTGCTTCTAAATTTAATTCAGATATAAAATTTTAGTATCCTAATTAACATAATATTTTGATAATCAATATTAATTGTTGTTAGATTATGTTTTTTTCAGTTTGGTATAAAAGTCATCGTGAAATTTAAAAACCCCTCATTTTCTTTTTCCAATTCAGTATAGATACAAATAATTGTATGGTTCTTGGTAGTGAAAAAATTGTCAATGAGTAGACTACGCTTGAGTAATATTGAATAGTTGGATATCAATTAATTAACTGCAAAAAAACTACAAAAAGATAACAAAATTTTAATGGCTATTTTGCACCTTGATGTGCCTTGCGTATGTTAAAAAAGAATTATTAATTTTGTGTGCGAATATGGCACGATTAAATTTGCGAAGAAGAAGATGAATATTGCTCCTTATTCTAAACACATTATTCATCATGTGTAGAATTATATATGTTGTTTGTACTATTAGCTATTGAAAGTGCTGGTTATGTCTTTTTACCAAGTTTGTTTATAAATTTATTGTAACAAGTATGTAAGAAACTTGAAACTGTAAAAGACACAGGAAATTGGTATCGCGGTTTGGTAACCACCTATATTTGCAGAGCCACACCTAGACGTATGAACAATTCTCTAACGAATCAAAGTTACAACTCAATTACTTAACCACTCCCGAGACTCCCTCTATAAATATAATGCCTATGACTCAAAACAACCTAACGAACATGCTTAGCAAAATTCCTTCAACTTTAAGTTGAAATCCCTTTAACTTAAAGTTTTCTCCTAAAGAAAGAAAAATAAAAGGCTCACAAATAATCTCTCAGTGAAATTCTGAGGCTCAAAAAGATGTGCTAAAACTATTGCAAGACTATATTGAAATAGCCAAAAGTGCCAGCTGTCGTAATCTTCCATGTAATCCACTATCAACAATCCGTTGCTCATTTTTATTGCAACAAATAATCCAAACAAATCTACAGAATCTGACACAAAATCAATTCACGATTGATTTTGGAAATCTTTCGATTAATGCAGCACGTTTGTTGTAGAAATCTCCTTGTATCTGGACATATTATTCAGCAGAACAAAATCTCCTCTTTGCAAATCAAGTAACTCATCTAAATTCTTTCCAAACATACAAAAGATTACTTTAATTAAATCAATAAAATTGATTGTTATGAGATAAGTACCATAAAAACAAAAACACTCCATAAATAAATCCTCGCTGCAAATTAAAGTCTTCAGCAAATCAATCCTTTAAAACCAAGTTTTCAAAACAAACACTACAAGAAATTTTTTATTATACGACCTTTAGTTAATGACTGTTTCTCAAAACCATCGTGGTAAGGAGAAAAAAGCGTGGTGAGTTACACCGACGAAGACGAAAACCGTCGTGGAATGGAGATTTAGCTACCACAGTGGTTTTTTAATAAATCGTCGTGGAATTGACCAGCTACCACGATGGTCTTTTAAAAAACCGTCATGGAATAGTGAGATACCACGATGGTTTTTTAAAAAACTGTCGTGGCAGCTACACGGCATTCCACGACAGTTTTTTAATAAAACCGTCATGGTAGCTTACTTAATACCCCTTTTTTCCCACCTCGACATTCAGCCACAATTCAGAAACTCACTTCTCAAACACAAACATAGACCCGTCTGAATCAGCTACCGCTATCCCTCTCCACCTCTACACTCCTTAATCTCAGCCTAAATTGTAAGTTTTTGTTAGAAATTGATAAATTGTTGTTGATTGTGTTGTATAATTAATCCTAAATTGATACATAGTTGTTGATTCTGTGAAATTTGTATTGTGGATCATGGATATGATTTATTTGTTTTATAATGAGTATGTGTAACTTGTTTTATGATGGGTGATGTTTTTGTTTTATGATTAATTAAGATATATATAGGTGGGTATATATATAAATTATGAAATTAATTTTAATTGAATATTTGCTATTTATTATTTTGATTTAGGAATTGCAAAATGGATAGGAAATGAATGTGGGATTTTCGATTATCTAGAGAGTATGTGAATGGTGTGGAAGAGTTCTTGGATTTTGCCAAAAGTCATGCCAATGATGATAAAAATTGGTGTCCATGTGTTCAATGTAGAAACCATAGATTGCATCCAATTCCAATTGTTAGAGGACATTTATTTCGAAATACAATTATAAGTAGTTATCAAACGTGGCATTTTCATGGCAAGTCTAATTTCAATCCAAGTTTACTAAGTAAAGAAAAGGAAGCTATTGTGGAGGATAATATGGATGATCAAGACAATATGGTTGACATGGTCAATGATTTAGAAGAACACTTTGTGCACCGTCAAGATTTATTTGAGATAAGGATGAATGATGCGGAGACACCCGTGTATGAGGGGTGTACTAATTTCACTAAATTGTCTGCTTTAGTTGGATTATGGAATTTGAAAGTGTCGGGTGGGTGGTCAAATTCTAGTTTCACAAAGCTGTTGGAATTTTTAGGAAGGCTTCTACTAGAGGGTAATAAATTACCAACTAGTATGTATGAGGCTAAGAAGACTTTGAGCACTTTAGGAATGGATTATAAGAAAATTCATGCTTGTGAAAATGGTTGTGTTCTTTATAGGAATGAGTATGAGGACAAAAGTTATTGTCCAGTTTGTCAACAAGCAAGGTGGAAGAAAGGAAAGGAACCAAAAGACGGCAAGAATGGAGTGCCAAAGAAAGTGTTATGGTGCATTCCACCAGTACCACATTTAAAGCGTTTATTTAGAAACCCAAAACATGCCAAGAATTTGACATGGCATCATGACAAATAGGTGGATGATGGTATGCTTAGACACCTGGTGGATTCACCACAATGGAAGACTTTTGAAGCCGATCATCCCAACTTTAGTATAGATCCAAGAAAGATACATTCTGCTTTGTCGACGGATGAAATGAACCCACATGGTATCATGAGTAGTAGGCATAGCACTTGGTCTGTAATACTTGTTAACTATAATCCCCCTCCGAAGATGTGTTTTAATGTTGTCTTTGTTGATTTCTAGTCCTCACCAACCAGGCAATGACATTGATGTATACTTGGCACCGTTAATTGATGACCAAAAAAAGTTGTGGGAAAATGGAGTTGAAGTTAGAGATGCTTATCGAAAAGAGACGTTCACACTCCATGCAATGTTGATATGGACAATTAACGACTTCCCCGCATATGGCAATTTATCTAGTTATTCGACGAAGAGTTCTATTGGTTGTCCTATTTGCATGACAAAAACGTTTCACAAACGGTTGAAGAATGGTAAGAAAACCGTTTTTCTTGGTCATAGAAGATGGTTGCCTAGAGATCATTGCTACCGTAAACAAAAAAAAAAGCCTTTGATGGCAACAGCGAAGAAAGAGACCCTCCTCGCCTTTTGATAGGTGAACAAATATTTGAAATGGTAAAAGATATAAGAGTCATATTCAGTAAGAGAAAGCGAGGTAAGGACGAGCCTCCAAATGATGGACCATGAAAAACAAAGATCAATCTTCATTGATTTTCCATACTAGAAGACACTTTTTGTTTGTCATTGCTTGGATGTTATGCATATTGAGAAAAACGCTTGTGAATCCGTAGTTGGCACGTTGCTTGACATTCTAGGCAAGACTAAGGATGGTGAAAAAGCTTGGTTGGATCTCATGGAAATAAAGATTAGGCCTAATTTGTTCTTGAGAAAAGAGGGAACCGTACTTACTTACCTCTGGCAAAGCACACGTTATCTAGAGCAGAAAAGAGAAAGCTTTTTGAATGGCTTGCTTCCTTAAAAGTGTCGGATGGGTATTCTTCGAACTTCAAAAAGTTGGTGTCGGTGAATGATTTGAAACTTATTGGCATGAAAACACACAAATGTCATGTGTTGATGCAGCAATTACTACCACTTGCTTTGCAGGGAATTCTAGCAAAGGATGTGAGATTTGCAATTTCTAAGTTATGCTCATTCTTCAATTCAATATGCTCGAAGGTCATTGATCCACTTGTGCTAGATTCACTACAATCAGAGTTGGTGCAAATCTTATGCATGCTTGAAAAGTATTTTCCATCGGCATTTTTTGACATGATGATTCATTTAACGGTGCACTTACTACGTAAAGTTAAGTTATGTAGACCGGTGTATCTGAGATGGATGTACCAATTTAAAAGAATATGAAGGTTTTGAAGGGCTATGTGAAGAATCGAAATAGGCTGGAGGGATGTATTGTAGAAAGTTACATAGCTGAGGAATCGGTTGAATTTTGCTCCAAGTATCTATCTAATGTGAACACAATTGGGGTGCCAAAGACTATAAACATTGAGGCTAGGGGACTATCTATGGGAAATCCTTCATCAATTAATCAAGAGGAGTGGAAGCAAGCTTGTCTTTATGTCTTGCACAATGCTAATGAACTGGAGCCTTTCATTGAGGTGCATATGAACGAATTAAAAAAAGCATACCCAAAAAGGGCAAGAAATGAGAAGTGGTTGCAAGATGAACACAACCGTACCTTTCAATTGTGGATTAGAGCACACATCTATAGCAAGTGCTTCACATCACAGCCTAGAGGCATGTCATAGGAGTAGAGGAACCTAGCTATAGGACCGTCGTTGGTAGTTACAAGGTATACGTCACATTTCATAAATGGTTACACTTTCTACACTCGTGAAAGAGATGAGAAGCATCTGGTGCAAAATAGCGGTGTGACTTTTCATGCTGAGGCTATGTACATTGCCTCCACCAAGGACAAGAATCTAGTATATGGGACCATGAACTACATTGGTTTCATTGAAGATATTTGGGAACTTGATTATGGGGGATTACGCATAGCACTTTTTAAGTGTAAGTGGGCCGACAATAACTAGTTAAGAACGATGACGACGGCATCACGGTGGTTAACTTTAGAAGATTGGGATATAGGAATGATCCTTTCATTATGGCATCACAAGCAATCCAAGTGTTTTATACTACAGATCCCCAAGACATGGAGTTGTCTCTAGTCATCTTGACAAAGTCAAGAATAGTTATCGATGGTGAAGAAGTTGCTGAGGATTGCACAAACATCCCTTCATTCACAAAGGGATTGCCACTGGTTGAAGAGATAGATAATTTTGAAGATGATGTTTCGCACTTACTTCTTGAAGATATGGAATGGACATGTATTGAGGAACCAATGAAGAAAAAGATAAAAAGATGAGCATCTATAAAATGTTTTATGTTAATTTATTTTAACACTTTTCTTTAATTTATTCCAATTTTTAATCTTTTTTTAAGGGTTTTGTATATCTATCTATAGTCATATTTATGGTGAAAACAGAGAAAAAGTACATTCTGGGCCATTGGATGCTTAACATACGGGCTGGCCACCTTAGGCAGTAAAGAACATCATGTGTAAGAGATATTTTAGACAATTTTTTACGACGCTTTTTCCAAAAACCGTCATGGAAGAAAGCTTTCCACTACGGTTTTTGGAACAACCGTCATGGAAATCTGTGGAAGCAACTTTCCATAACGGTTTTTGCAAAAACCGTTGTGGAAAGCTCTTCATAGCATAAAAATGCTGTGGAAAGCAGTAGGTCTTTCCACAACGGTTTTTGCAAAAACTGTCATGGAAAGTTGTGCTTCCACAGCATTTTTATGCTGTGAACAACTTTCCACGACGGTTTTTGTCGTGGTTTTTGCAAAAACCGTCGTGGAAAGCTGCTTCTATTTTTATGTTGTGAATAGCTTTTCCACGACGGTTTTTAAGAAAACCATCATGGAAGAGACCGCTTTTCATAGCATTTCTTATGCTATGATAAGCTTTCCATGACAGTTTTTGCAAAAACCGTCGTGGACATTTCCCCTTTAAATTTTTGAAATTCGTGCCTACCACCCATTTTTATGTGCACACCCTCTCTCTAAAATCCCTCTCTCTCTCTCTAAAATCCTTATCTCTCTCTGCCGCCATCACCTCCACCGTCGTGGCCTCTGCCGCCATCGCCTACTCGCCGCCGATAAGCTCCCTCTCCCTTTCTCTCCTCTTCCCCCTCCCTTTCTCTCTCCTCTTCCCCCTTACGCCCCCCGCACCTGTCCCCTCGCCCCACCCACGGCCCCCACCCACCCCCCACTCGCCCCTACCCACCCCCTGTTAGAAAAAGAGTGCGCAGAAGGAATTTTAAAAATTTTACATCAGAGTATTTTTCAAAACACAAGTTTGACATGCTATATGCATAAATTAACCAACCTTTGTATGCCAAAGAACCCTCGCAAAATGTGAAGAGAAGTAACATTCCAGAAGAGCCTCAACCAACTGGTCTTCTCTGCTATTCTCTATCCACGATTGGAGTGAGTGTGAACTCACACATACAGCTCTTGACCAAAGTGTCTCTCCTTCCAACCCATCAAGAGAACCCAAAGCAAGTGTTCATGATTTGTAAAATAAAGCTCTCAGGGATTTTTTTAGATTCTCACCAGTAGAGTATCACTCTTAATCTCTCAATTGATTTGAGTAACTCTTTAGACTTAGTCCCTTTATATAGAGGTTGGGCATAGGGTCAGTCCTTATCAGATTAGGTCTCAAAAACTTGAAACAAAATCAAGTTCGGATCAATATCTGATAAGATCTGCGTGGATATGCGTAATCTTATCCTTTGCTCATCGGCAGGCTAAATAAGTGGATCGGCAAGCCGAACACGTGGATCAGCAGGCCAAACTGTCGATAAAAAATCTCCACGAATCTTTTATTTTCCACCTGAGAATCTATAGGATAAAGTCTCAGTTTTAATTCAAATAACCCAATAGAGAAGTTATCTGATCCAAACAACTTTATCTAGATTATCTATAGGAAAATAAATCAATTCCCAATAATTCTACAAGTTTATCTTGATCTAATTTATCCAAAATTAAATCAACTGATAAACAAACAAGAATTATCCGATCCCAATAATTCAACAAGGTTATCTTAAATTAATTTTATCACAAATTAATTCAACCGATAAACAGACATGAATTATCTGATTCTTTCAAATTTTAACCAATCTGATAAATCCAACATAATTCACTAATTATTGGAAAAGCACACCATGTCGTTACAGGATGTTGTGAGCTAGCAAAGGAGACTAAATGGACCTATATAGTTCAAACTCCTGGTAATTATGAAACCCAATATCCCAGATATACATTTCATGATTATCAACTCCAATGCTACTCCACTAAAAGCTTGGAGTTGCACTCTCGAACTACATAGAATTACGAAGCCTGTATAGCTAAGTCTCCATAAAATATCATAGTATATCGTATCCCCATATGATAATCTATAATCAGCTTAAGGACAAGTTCTGTCTTACCTTCTCGATTATTTTTATCTTACATTCCATTATCTCACCATCTGAAAACTTACTAACCAAAGACAGTATACCATTCAGTTACACCTATGTATCCAAATGGTTGAGCGCTCCAGTTTTCTAATTACAGGATAATGCATATAAGAGGATATCTACTCCTAAAGAGGAGCTATGGATTCCATGTCTATGAATAACAAGTCTACGCTATCAAGAGTCATGCCTCTAATGTACCGGCATGCATACCACTATTAAGATGTGGGTGTCACCCTTCGGTACATCAAAAGACACAAGTTAAGACAACGGGCCCATTATTCATCTTAGGATTAAGATACAACACAAATGATTGTCTAAAGTGAATCGATTTGCCGAGACAATTATTAATCCAAATCAATTCACTTTATGTCCCGATCCAACACATCGTCACTTATAACAACGTGCCAATGTTTCTATTCACAGAGTCCACCTCCGATGGTCAAGACAAACCATCTCCCAAAAGGGATATAGACAACATAGCAATCTTTGCATGAACAAAGCGCCTAACTTTATTCCCTCGATTACGGATCTTAAGATTTAGACTATCACCTTAAGAATCGTGTCCTCCGTATAATCAGCCCATCATATGCCCAATTCTTAAAGTTTAGACCAACAGTCTCAGACTATTATTTGCTTAACATACATTTAACAAATATGAACGTAAAGAGGACAAGATTCGGCATATAGGCAATGAATAAATTTTTTATTGATAAAAATGTCTCTAAAAACTTATTACATTTTTACTACTTAGAGCATATATGTCTAAACCCCCCCCCCCCCCCCCACCCACCCCTCGCCCCTCGCCCCTCGTCCCCACCCACCCCTCTCACCCCTCACCCCTAGCCCTCACCCACAGCCCCCCTCGCCCCTCGCCATTCCCCCCTAGCCCCCACCCACCCCCTTCCCCCCTCGCCCCTCGTCCCCTTGCCCCAGGCCCCCCACCCCCCACCCGCCCCTCACCTCTCGTCCCCTTGCCCCCACCCACCCCCCACCCCCCTCGCCTCTCACCCCACCCACGGCCCCCCCTCAGCCCTAATCCCTCACATGTGTAATATACACAATTCCGTAATTGAAATTGTACATTTATGAATATGTGTAATAGGTGAAATTGTGTAATTGAAATTGTAAATTTGTGAATATATGTAATATGTGAGGTTATGTAAATATGTGTAATATGTGAAATTATGTGAATATGTGTAATTTGTGAAATTATATATGTAATTGAAATTGTAAATTTGTGAATATGTGTAATATGTAAAATTGTGTAATTGAAAATGTATGAAGTGGAATATGTGAAGATGTGAATATGTGTAATATGTGATCTAATATTACTATGTATGTGTTAGTTTCTGCTTACTTTGCACAGGTACAATGTCTCACGGGATCGATAGTGACTAGTACGATGATGAGTATGAAGACTGCACTCCATCTTCATTGCAATATAGCAAAGGAAACCAATGTAGTAAGCCACGAAGGCGAACCAAATTTGATCCAAAATTAGACTTTGAGCGAAGGGTTACATTAATGAAAAAAATTTATTTGATGAGAAAGAAAGGTTTAAGAATGGAAGTGACTTTTGATGCAAAAGGCCAACCGAAAGGCGCACCCAGCCATAAATTAAGCAGTTGGATCGAAGTTCTCAGTCGAGAGCACATTCTGATATGGACAAAAGATTGGAGGTCTAAGGATTTGGATAAAGTAAAAGATGTGATATTGAGAGAGATATAAGAAGCTTTCACAGTCGAGGATTGGTATAGGAAAAGGGCTTTGAAAGTTTGTGGCGAATTAGCAAAGGGATTCAGATCCAACCTCTACGTTACCTTCATACAGCCATACCTTTCCATTCTGAAGGAGGATGAAAATGTATGTAAACGACCTCCTACGGTAGTACACTACTACCCCTCCATAAACGATAACGATTGGGAAGCTTTTCTGAGGTATCGACGTTCCACCGAATTCCAATTGCTATCATCAAACGCAAGAAAAATAAGAGCAAAAAATGAATACTGCTCTATGGTTGGCTGAGTCAGATATAGAGACTTCAAGCAATCCTTGGTACGTTAATATTTTACTCATATTACATATATCAATTATTCTATAATTACTATATTACTAACATAGTGTAACACAGTTTGCTAAGACAGGCGTGCTACCAACACAGGAGGAGTTGTGGGTAAAATCACGTCATGGTCCCAATGGACAGTTTAAAAATCCAAAAGTTGCAGAAATTGAAAACTTGATTGTAAGTTTATTGAACACGAACAATTAATTTGTAATTTAATACCAGATGAAAGATGATTTGAATAACATGGTTATGTTGTTGTTTTACAGGATGAATACACGATGCAACAAAGTCAAAGGAGCTTCCAATCGGTTGGTAATGATGACATTTTGACGAGGGCACTAGGGAAACAGGAACATTCAGGACGTGTTTGCAGTTAATCGAAGTATATGAAATAGTCTCAATACTTCGACCTCCAATCAGGTACTTCAAAATTGAATTCCCAAATGTCGAAGATGCAGATGGAGATTGCAGAACTACGAGGTGTTGTGACCGAGCTCATTTCCCAAGGACATGCCAAGTCGACAAATGATAGCATCTCACAATGCAACAGCTTCAAAGCTAGTTGTAACTTTCCCAATAATGTAGCAGAAGCTCTAGAAGTCCAAGTGTCATATCCTCATCAAGAGCCTGAATAATGCAAACTCTTTGTTGAGGATAGAATTGATTGTGGGTGTGCACTTGTTGCGCTTGGGAAGGTGTGGATGGAGAGTCTTCCAACTGATACAGTTCATGGATGACTATTAGGGGAAAAAAATGTGCGCGTTAGCATCACTACCATCAAAGTTAATGTAATTGAGTTGCCTGTTCCAACACTTGAAGCAACAATTGTGGGTGAAGCTGCCAGAAGCTTCGTCGCATGGCCAAAGAGGTTAGATGAAGTCATCATATTGACGAAGACGAGTCAAGCACCTAGCCATGTTCCACAAGATCTAAGTGGAAAGGAATGCCAAAAAAAGAAAAGCTCTACAAAAGCAAGACAATCACAACCTGAGGTAGAACAAGAATAAGAATAAATCGTTGCTAATGAGCAACTGCCTGTATTTAACTTCGCTTCAGTACCCCAAGAATTTATGCAGTTGGCTTTATACGCACATTCTTTCATGCACGATGGGTTGATGATTCAGTGCCTGATACTGGTAAATGTCACTGGAAATGAATTGGCTATCTATGTGGGGTATGAAGACATTTACTACTTCATCAACTTCGATAAAATCGGGGCAAACTATATCCTGGTATACCTGAAGTAAAAACTCCATCCTTATTTCATATTTTTAAAATATAGGTAGAGTTGTAAGGTGCTTTCAAATAATTAACTGTATTGTTTTTCATTGTAGTTTTTTGACGGAATATTGTGAACTTCAAGGCTTGGCACAAAATTTCGGCTTTATATCTCTGGCCATTGTTTCAAGTGTTGCAAGTGTAATGACTAGGAAAAAAATTCATTAATAAAACCTAATATTGAATTAAGTTTAATTAATGAATTTATCCTCAAAAATTATATTTTTTGTAAAATGTGATAATGTATAAGTAAGCAATATTAATTGGAAATTCATTGCAAATGTGATGCAATGTTAGATATTGTTAAATACAGATTTTATGAGCTTAATTACTCAAAGATTTGTAAATAATATCCATAAAATAAATTTTATATCACAATTAATCATAAAATTGTGATATACATGAAAAGGTAATTAAAGTATGAATAAGGCATAGAGTCTATTGAGACCCTAATCCAGTATGAAAAAAGGCCGATGCAGTATAAGTATACTATTAAGTAAAAACGTAGATATGAGAAATATTATGTTTGGCCTCCAAAAGTAAACGAAAGGTAAGTAAAATATTTTTGTACAGTCTAAGGATATGTTTTGCACTGATTGGACCATGACAGTATAGGAAAAATACTATGTGGTAAAAAAATTACACAATGTAAACTTTTGGACCCCACACAGTGGACACCCATTGAATTTCTATTGGGCCACCATGCCATGAAAGGTGGCCCAATCCCATGGTGACACCTAGTAACCCAATGGATTACTTGATAAGTAATCTAAGAGGATAAGAATGCAATTAATGCAAGTTTAGCCAAATTTTCATTTCTCTTTCTTCTCCAAAGCCCATGGCAGCCATAGTTAGAGCTTCCAAAAAATTTTCTCAACCCAAATCTTTGTAAAAATAACCCCAAGTAAGTTCAACAAGTTAAGTTCAAGGAATTTCCACAAGTTCTAAGGTAAAAATCTAACTTTTTTTCAAGTGTTTCATGGGATTTTTATTGGGTTAAGGGAGAAATTAACTCAAGATGTTTTTGCAAGAAAATGGTGTCCAGGAAGGAGTTTTAAAGAGCCTTGGAAGGCTAGAAATCAAAGAGTGTTATTTGTGGTAAGTTTTGAATTTTAAAGTTTTGAAATTTTGTGGTTTTGTCTTGATTTTTATTTCCTCAAAAGTATATAGGTTCTTGAGCAAGTTTTTAGTTAAAACCTATGGAAATATGAATTATGGCGTGTTGATATTGTGAAATTGAGGGTTGGATGTTGAAAAATGGTAGTTTATGTTAAAAGTATTATTTTTGTAATTTTAGAGTTAGTTTTGCAAAAATGATGTTTAGACATGAAAAATTATTCAAACAAGGGTTGTAACTGCCTATGCAAGGGTAGATTTATTGTTTAAAAATGGATTTATACAAAAATACCCCAAGGACAAAATTGAAAGAAAAATTTTTCCCTCGCCTGATTTGAAAAATGCCCAAAAACACCCATGTACAGTAAGAATTTTGGAAAGTTAAAACACGAAAGTTATAGATCTCGATGAAACTGTTAGGCATTGCAAACGGTTTGTCAAAAATCTCAATCGTTTGAGAGATTTTAATTTTCAAGAATTTGTTAAAATCGAAAAAAAAATTTAAAGTGCAAAAATGTCATTTTCTAAAGGGATTTGAATATGGTACTTTGAGCAAAAATGATCCTTGTGAAAAATGGCAAATTATGGTTTAAAAAGATAAATTTTAGCCCTGGCGGCAAAATTGTCAAAATTTTCAATTCAGGATTTAAATTGTAAAGTTTTACTGAAATAGAGCATAGAGATGAAATAAGGAGATTCGACTCATTAGATTATTGTTTTGGAATTAATACGTGATCATTTTCGTTAGAATAGTGAAATTGAGCTCAGAAAAGTTAGTATACCTGCTAGGGGCAAAATTGTCATTTCCCCCCGAAGTAGACCGAATCACTCTAAAACGTCCCTAGATAGGGAAAAAGGAATGATTTGACAAAATTTTGCCCTTCGTTAGAGATGATAGGGTAAGGTTAGATTGAAATAAGAAAACTGGGCGTTGGTGGAGTTGTATATAATTATGCAACTCAATTTATTAATTTACGATCGTTTCGTAATGAGACATAAAGGAAATAGTAAACTTTGGCTAATAGCTTTGTAATTGGCGAACAAGAACCTAGAAGTCTAGGAGAGAGGAAACCGAAGTTGCTTTGCATAGTACACAAATCAAGTAAGTTCCCATCCCACCTATAGTACGAAATTGTACGTATAGAACGTATAATATATATATATGTATACTTGTATGTATATCAAGTGTATACCAGTGTATATGCTATAACATGAATACCTATATGTATATTAGTGTATACCAGTGAGTATACATAATAAATTCCTGAGTGTATATTATGATACGTACCTATGTGTGTACTATGTTAAGTACCTGTGTGTACAATATACCATGTACCTGTGTGTATATTAATGTGTACTTGTGTGTGTATGAAGTATGTACCTATGTGTACTGTACCGTATAAGAGCATTTATGTTTTGTGTATAACATGTGTTTATCACTTCATGCATGGTATGATAACCACAATAACTGGACTGGTAATTATATCACCAAAAGTTAAGAAAAGTGTTGTACCGACTCCTAGCTCAAGAGGAGTTTAAGGATATAAAATTGTCTCGGTGTTACAAAGACATAAGTGCACAACGGTACGAACACTTAGGCCCTAGTAAGAGATAAGGTCTAAAAAGGACAAGGAATGTTCATAAGTAAGCATAATTGGGTAATGCATTTTATTGATTGTGCATGTGGGCTATATTGAGACTTATTGGGCGTAAGCTCATTGAGTATTTCATGTCGTAGGTATTTCGACAAGAAGGTCAGAATAATTTCATAGCTAGGCTGGCGGAGAGATGAGTAATGTGCAGAATAGGTATGGATTCCGCCTAGTATGTTTCCGCTGTAGTATATTTTATGTTATTTTGAAAATAATGTTTTGAAAACAGTATATGTACAAACAAGTATGTTAAGTAAATTTATTTATATAACTGTGTTTCCAAAAATGTTAACATCTGTATGTAAAATATTTAAAGAAAAAAAATTCTTAAATTTTTGCCTATAAGTATGTAAGAAAAAGATTTATCACAGCCCGAAAAAGGTGGGCTGTGACAGTTGGTATCAAAGCAGAAATCCTGCCACCCTACTACACATTGTCATCTGCTCCATTGCCATAGCTCAAGTAAGATAGTTTAATTTTAAATATAAGAGTGTTAAGCTTTCACTTTATATGGCATTGTTATGTTAATTAAGATAAATATAGTAGATGGCAGCACCCTCGAACGCACCTAATGTGGAAGAGGATCGAAGAGCAAGTATCATATTCCAAGACATGATCCCACCACGCTATTATGGAAGCCGACAACTCATGGTATTGATTGAATGGCTACATGCGGTAGAAGTGATCTTTGCTACATGTCATACGCCATTGCACCTTCAGGTATGATTAGCTTCTAGACTATTGCTAAGAGAAGCCTTAGCATGGTCACTGAGGATTGGACCCGATGAGCGACCTAGGGACTGGCAAGGTTTCAGGGAATAGATTCTAGCTGAATTCGTACCCTTACCCTTAGCAGATGCTATGCACATTCAAGTGATTCCGATGCTGTGGGCAGACTGGCGTCGTCGGTTATATCTGCGTGTAGAACCCTTATGGGGAAGGTACATAGGAGAGCTAGTAGATCACTATATTTTAAGGTTTCGCTATACTATGGTACCATTGATTCTGCCAGAAATACCCTTGCGGTGAATTTGTGACCTTATTTGGAGAGATCTTCCTTATGTGGTCTGGCAGCAGATGCAGTACCCGAGGGATTTTCTTAGTCTCCACTATTTTGTTATGGAAGTATTGCATGTAAAACAGAATGTGGCCACACCTTTAGAAGATCCCCCAGTAGATATGGAAGAGGATGATGAAGACGACGTTGATAAAGATGATGCTGGTGGTAAAGATGATGATGAAGAGCTCGAATTCATTCCAATGCCTCCCAAACCCATAATTGCAAGTGACAACAAGTCTACCAATTCATATGAAGAGGAAGAGGAAGAGGAGGACCCTAAGGAGGATCCCAAACATAGTGACATGTCAGGAGTAGAGTCAGATTAGAATGAAAAGGGACCTATGATGAACTGTATGTATTAAGATGTATGTAGATGTATGGTTAGCATAGTTTTGAGCCTTGTGTTTTTGTATATGAGTGCATATCCGGCAAGTAGTATCCTACGCAACAATAGGCTATATGTAGCCGGAAAAGATAATTGCTCCCGAAAATGATATGGAAAGTTTATGTAAGAAAGGAAAGTAAGTATATATGTTAATCATTTATGTAATTTTTTAAGAATGAAGAATGTAACATGAAAAGGAAGAAGTTAATGAAATGAAATGTATGAAATATGATATTGAGTTTATGTCATTGTTATGTTTGCATGTATTTATGCTATTTGATATTATTCTTAAATACTATTAAGTTAATAGTATATACTGACGTAATAACGAAATGGCACGGTAGGCTTGTAAACAAACTTTATTATCGATGGTTGATGCACCAGCTATTCTAGCTGCTCTAGTAGCATCTACTACTGAATTTTATGAGAGATTCCGATGGATGATAGCCCCAGAATTTGACAGATCTACTGATCCACTAGAAGCTGATGATTGGCTTACTGTTATAGAAAGGGTTTTGAAAGTTATAGGGCTTAGTGATCGTGAGAAAGTTTTGTGTGCCTTATTTTCTCTCACCAAGGATGCTAGGAGATGGTGGGAGTCAATAGAACGTAGAAGGAATGTAGATGAAATGACATGGTCAGATTTCATGGAAGAATTTGGAAGGGCTTACTTCAATATGGAAACAATGGCAGCCCAGCAAGAAGAATTCAACAATTTTAAAAAAGGCAACATGTCAGTGGCTAACGCTATAAAGAGATTCAATCAATTGGCACGTTTATGTCCCAAACTAGTACCCACAGATCAGGAACAAATAAGAAGATTCATGCGGATGTTTTGAACTAACATTGTCCTTATAGTCAATAGTAGAGGGCAAGAATTTTTAAAGCTCAAAAGGAAGAGAAAGCTTTAGCTAAACAGAGTTGAGCTATACAAGTGAAAGGACGAGGAAGCGTTCCAAGTCAAGGGCAATCCCAGAGCCATCCAGCTGGACGAAACTGCAATGCCAACATTAAGAGAAAATGGAATGCGGTTAATCCAAAGAATCAGAAAAGACAACCCCAGAAAAAGGATTAATGATGGAGGAAGCAACAAGCCTCTCTGTAGTCAATGCGGGAAGAGACATGCAGAAGAGTGTAAAGCTGGCACCAATAAGTGTTACCTCTGTGGCAAAGAAGGACACTATACCAGAAACTATTTCTCTAATCCCCAAAATCAGAATACTCAGAATCAACAAAGACCCCAAGGAACCCAGCTTCACGCTATCCAAGCACAGATTGAAGGCCCTAATGTTAGTTAGGGATGCTTGGAAGCTCTGAAACTCAGTGGACAGATTTATGCCTACATAAAGAAAGAGGATGATGTGAGAACCTCATCAGTCGTAATAGGTCAGTTTTCTGTTGCCAATACTGATGCTTATGTTTTGTTTGATTTTGGAGGAACACATTCATTTGCCTCGGTTAAGTTTGCTAAATGGATAGGAAATGAAGGGGATAGGATATAGCAGACTTTTAGGACTACGCTTCCCTCTGGGGAGGTGTTGAATTCTGATTATTGGCTACATCATGTACCCATTACTAATTGTGGAAGAGAATTGTATATTGATTAAATAATAATTGATATACAAGACTATAACGTTATCCTGAGAATGGATTTCCTAGGAAAGTACACTGCCAAGATTAACTGTCGACGTCATAAGGTTACATTCTGACCCTCTAGAAGTGAGAAGTTTGTGTATTCAGGGAAGATTCCTAAGGTTCCAAAGGCGCTAATTTCAGCGCTCAAGGGGCAAAAGATGTTGGAAAATGGATGCACCGGTTATCTGATGAATCTAATAAATAAATACCAAGAGACTCAGGTAGGACCAGAGAAGGTTCCCATAGTAAAAGAATTTGTTAATGTGTTTCCAGACGAGTTACCGGGCTTACCACCAGAATGTGAGATTTCGTTCGAGATTGAATCAACGCCATGTACAGCCCCGATAGCGAAGGCACCGTATCGTATGGCTCCAGGAGAACTCAAAGAGCTGCAGGTGCAATTACGAGAATTGTTGGACAAAAGATTTATTCGGCCAAGTTATTCCCCATGGGGAGCGCCTGTACTATTCGTCAAGAAGAAAGATGGAACGTTACAGATGTGTATTGACTATCGAGAATTGAACAAGGTCACGATTAAAAACAAGTATCCACTTTCAAGGATTGATGACATATTTGATCAATGAAAAGGAGCGTCAGTATTCTCAAAAATCGACCTGCGCTCCGGATATCATCATCTGCGAACCAAGGAAGAGGATGTGGCAAAGACAGCGTTCCGAACACATTATGGACATTACAAATTCTACGTTATGTCATTTGGACTAACCAATGCCCCAACAGCCTTTATGGACCTTATGAATCAAATTTTCAAGGACTAACTCGACAAATTCGTTATCATTTTCATCGACAATATCCTTATTTATTCAAGAACACCTGAGGAACATGAGAAACACTCGAAGATTGCACTACAGTTGTTAAGGAAATATCAATTGTATTCCAATTTTTCAAAATGTGAACTTTGGCTAGAAAAAGTTCATTTCTTAGGGCACATGGTCTCACAAGATGGAGTCTCTATTGACCCCTCAAAGGTAGAAGTAGTAAATAAGTGGCCTACACCAAAAAGTGTTACCGAGATCAAGAGTTTTCTTGGTTTAGCGGGCTATTATCGACGTTTTGTAGAAAGATTCTCTAGATTGGCAACACCGCTTACAGCTATTACACAGAAAGCAACAAAGTATGAATGGACTAAGTGATGTGAAGAAAGTTTCTAAGAGTTAAAAAGACGAGTCACAAGTGCCTCAATACTGACCATACCAGATCTGAATCTAGGAAACTACATAATTTACAATGATGCATCAAAGACAGGCTTGGGAGCCGTACTTATGTAAAATGAAAAGGTGATTACGTACGCATCCTGATAGCTAAAGGATCATGAAAGGAATTATCCAACGCAAGACTTGGAGTTAGCAGCAGTCATATTTGCACTGAAAATTTAGCGTCACTATCTATATGGAGCTAAATATGAGATTTATACAGACCACTAGAGTCTGAAATTTATCTTCACACAGAAGGAGCTTAACATGAGACAGTGAAGATGGCTGGAGCTGGTTAAAGACTACGATTGTGAAATCTTATATCACCCTAGAAAGGCTAACCGAGTGGCCGATGCCCTCAGTCGTAGAGCAACATCTTCGCTTGCAATGGTGCAATCAATACCGAGACCTCCTCAAAAAAACTTGGTAGAAGCAGGGATAGAGCTAATCATAGAAGGATTAGCCAACCTACCATTCCGACTAGCTATCCTGGAAAATTTAAAGGAGTGGCAAGAAGCAGATCCATTGCTGTTCAAAACTAAAAATGAGGTTCTTGCGAATGAAGAAACAGAATTTAGCATCTTAGAAGATAACATTCTCTATTATAAAGGTAGATTATGCATTCCCAACAATAAGGAATTAAAGAGACAAGTATTGGAGGAAGCTCATGAGACGCCATATGTTGCTCATCCAAGAGCTACAAAAATGTACAAAGATTTAAAAGAACACCACTGGTGGCATGGAATGAAGAAGGACATTGCAAGATTCGTTAGTAAATGTCTCACGTGTTAGAAAGCTAACGTTCAGCACAGCCTTCCACCCTCAAATGGATGGCCAGTCAGAAAGGACCATCCAGACTTTAGAGGATATGTTAAGAGTATGTGTGCTAGATTTCAAAGGAGGATGGGATAAAAAGCTTCCTTTGATCGAATTTGCATACAACAATAGTTACCAAACCTTGATAGGAATGGCTCTATATGAAGCTCTATATGGAAGGAGATGTAGATCACCTCTACATTGGTACGAGACCAGAGAAAAGGCATTGTTGACCACCGATTTTGTTCAGAGAACAACGGAAGATGTAAAGTTAATCCGTCAATGGATGGAAATAGCTTTTAGTCGGCAAAAGAGTTATGCTGATCGATGATGGAGACCTTTAGAGTTTCAAGTAGGGGACTTGGCCTTTTTGAAGATAACACCAATGAAAGGAGTAGTAAGATTCAGGAAGAAAGGAAAACTCAGTCCAAGATATGTTGGACTATATGAAATCTTGGAAAGAGTAGGTAACGTGGCTTACAAGTTAGCCTTGCCCCACGAATGGCATCGATACATAATGTATTTCATGTATCCATGACAAAAAGGTATGTACCTGATCCCTTGCATATACTTTAGCATGAGCCTATTGAAGTGCAAGAGAAACCAGTTCAAATTTTGGCTCGAGAAGAGAAGGAGTTACGTAATAAAAAGATACCACTCGTCAAAGTTTTGTGGCGTAATCAACAAGTGGAAGAAGCAATTGGGAATGAGAAGATGAAATGAGAAGAATCTACCCAAAGTTGATTTAATTTTCGGGGACAAAAATTTTTAATGATGGTAAATTGTAATGACCAAGAAAAAAATTTATTAATAAAACCTAATTTTAATTGGGTTTAATTAAGGAATTTACCCTCAAAAATTGTAATTTTTATAAAATTGTAATAATGTATAAGTAAGCAATATTAATTGGAAATTCATTGCGAATATGATGCAATGTTGGATATTGTTAAATACAGATTTTATAAGTTTAATTACTCAAAAATTTGTAAATAATATCCATAAAATTAATTTTATATCATAATTAATCATAAAATTGCAATATACATGAATAGGTAATTAGAGTATGAATAAGACATAGAGTCGATTGAGACCCTAACCTAGTATAAAAAAGAGGCCGATGCAGTATAAGTATACTGCTAAATAAAAATGCAGATATGGGAAATGTTATGTTTGGCCTCCGAAAGTAAACGAAAGGTAAGTAAAATATAGGAAAAATACTATGTGGTAAAAAAATTACACAGTGTAAATTTTTAGGCACCACAAAGTAGACACCCATTGAATTTCTATTGGGCCACCATGCCAAAAAAGGTGGCCCAATCCCATGGTGACACCTAGTAACCCAATGGGTTACTTGATAAGTAATCTAAGAGGATAAGAATGCAATTAATGCAAGTTTAGCCAAATTTTCATTTCTCTTTCTTCTCCAAAACCCACAGTAGCCATAGTTAGAGCTTCCCAAAAATTTTCTCAACCCAAATCTTTGTAAAAATAACTCCAAGTAAGTTCAACAAGTTGAGTTCAAGGAATTTCCACAAGTTCTAAGGTAAAAATCTAACTTTTTTAAAGTTTTTCAAGGGATTTTTCATGGGTTAATGGAGAAATTAACTCAAGGTGCTTTTGCATGAAAATGGTGTTCTGGAAGGAGTTTCAAAGAGCCTTGGAAGGCTAGAAATCAAAGAGTGTTATTTGGGGTAAGTTTTGAATTTTAAAGTTTTGAAAATTTGTGGTTTTTGTCTTGATTTTTATTTCCTCAAAAGTATATGGGTTCTTGAGCAAGTTTTTAGTTAAAACCTATGGAAATATGAATTATGACATGTTGATATTGTGAAATTGAGGATTGGATGTTGAAAAATGGTAGTTTATGTTAAAAGTCTTATTTTTGTAATTTTAGAGTTAGTTTTGCAAAAATGATGTTTGGACATGAAAAATGATTCGTACAAGGGTTGGAACTGCCTATGCAGGGGTAGATTTATTGTTTAAAAATGGATTTTTACAAAAATACATTAGGGACTAAATTGAAAGAAAAAGTTTTCTCTTGGCAGATTTGAAAAATGCCCAAAAACATCCATGTATACTGAGAATTTTAGAAAAGTTAAAAAACAAAAGTTATATATCTCGACGAAAGTATTAGGCATTGCAAACGGTTCGTCAAAAATCTCAATTGTTTGAGAGATTTTAATTTTCAAGAATTTGTTAAAATTGGAAAAAAATTTTAAAGTGCAAAAATGTCATTTTCCCAAAGGATTTTGAATATGGTACTTTGAGCAAAAATGATCCTTGTGAAAAATGGCAAATTATGGTTTAAAAAGGTAAATATTAGCCCTGGGACAAAATTGTCAAAATTTTCGGTTCATGGTTTAAATTGTAAAGTTTTACTAAAATAGCACATAGAGATGAAATAAGGAGATCCGACCCATTAGATTATTGTTTTGGAATTAATACGTGATTATTTTTGTTAGAATAGCGAAATTGACCTCGAAAAAGTCAGTAGACCCGCTAGGGGTAAAATTGTCATTGTCCCCCTAAGTAGACCGAATCGCTCTAAAACGTCTCTAGATGGGAAAAAAGGAATGATTAGACAAATTTTCGCCCTTCGTTAGAGACGATAGGGTAAGGTTGGATTGAAATAGGAGAACCAGGAGTTGGTAGAGTTGTATTGTAATGAGACATAAAGGAAATAGTGAACTTTGGCTAATAGCTTTGTAATTGGCCAACAGGAACCTAGAAGTCTAGGAGAGAGGAAACCAAAGTTGCTTTGCGCAGTAGACGAATCAAGTATGTTCACATCCTACCTACAGTATGAAACTGTAGGTATAGAAAGTATAATATATATATATATATATGTATACTTGTGTGTATATCAAGGTGTATACCACTGTGTATGCTATAACATGAATACCTATATGTACATTAGTGTATACCTATGAGTATACAAAATAAATACCTAAGTGTATATTATGATACGTACCTCTGTGTGTACTATGTTAAGTACCTATGTGTACAAGATGCCATGTACCTATGTGCATATTAATGTGTACTTGTGTGTATATGAAGTATATACATGTGTGTACTGTACCGTACAAGAGCATTTATGTTTTGTGTATAACATGTGTTTATCACTTCATGCATGGTATGATAACCACAATAAATGGACTGGTAATTATATCACTAAAAGTTAAGAAAAGTGTCATACCGACTCTTAACTCAGAGGAGTTTAAGGATATAAAATGGTCTCGATGTTACGAAGACATAAGTGCACAATGGTACGAATACTTGGGCCCTAGTAAGAGATAAGGTATAAAAAGGACAAGGAATGTTCATAAGTAAGCATAATTGGGTCATGCATTTTATTGATTGTGCATGTGGGCTATATTGGGACTTACTGGCCGTAAGCTCATTGAGTGTTTAATGCTGTAGGTATTCCGACAAGATGGTCAGAATAATTTCATAGCTGGGCGGGCGGAGAGATGAGTAATATGCAGAATGTGTATGGATTCTACCTCAGTATGTTTCCACTATAGTATATTTTAAGTTACTTTGAAATGAAATGTTTAGTAGACAGTATTGTAAAAGAAAGGTTACTGAAGTAAATATATGTATATGTTTGTATTTTGAAAGTTGTTAAAACCAGTATATGTGAAGTATTTATTTATTGAAAAAAAAAATTCTTAAATTTTTTCCTATAAGTAAGTAAGAAAAAGGTTTATCACAGCCCAAAAAAGGCAAGTTGTGACAGCAAGAGACCTAAGAGTGATCGTAGAGAGTGCGCCACATCACTCTCCACCTATTACTCAAGCACCAAGGGGGAAATTATTCTTCCTGCCATACAATGTTGGAAAACATTGGATGTTAGCACTTATTTCACCATGGGAGGACCAAGCATATTGGTTTGACCTACTCGGACACCCACCATGTGAGGATTTCGTATTAGTCACGAGATTATAAGTATTAATGTTCTCTTATAAAATTAGCTGTTTTTAGTCCCATATAATTGTATCGTTTATTAATTCATTTAAACATGACATATTGTTAGGGTGCTTAACGATTAGAAGCTTCAAACAGGAAGCGGTGTCACAAACCGACAGAACGAAATGCTATATTCCAAATGTAAGCGTCCAAGACAACAAGGAAACATAGAACGTGGTTTTTTTATTATACATTTCCTGCGGGATATAATTACAAGTGGTATTCAAGCCTTAGGAAAAAAAGATTTTTATATACATACGGATAGACAGGAAGTTAGATTAGAGTGGGTACAAGTTGTAAATAGGTATGTGCTCTGTTGATAGATAGATGGACATAGTAGATAAACAATTGCTCAAAATAGCTCAAATGTAAATGATCTTGTAAATACATTGTAATTTCAATATACACCAATTTTTGTATGCAATTAAGGCCTTGCTGTAATGGATAACACACGGGACTGGCCATCCCATAGAAATCCAAAAATTTTTGGAGTTTTATTTTGTGGCGATACTAATTTTCCACGACGAACCGTCATGGAATGGAAAGGCTTCCATGACAGTTTTTTGAAAAACCGTCATGGAAAATTATTACCGATACCCCACTTGCTACACCTTTTTCCCTATTACACGATGGAAAAAAACCGTCGTAAAAACTCCATGTTGTACCACGACTAAAGTTTTCACGATAGTTTTTTAACCTCAGTTTGTGGTAGTGAAACACAATTTGGCTTATTGGAATAAGAAAATAAACAAGTTTCCAAAAAGATTTCTAACAGTAAATCAGTCTAAAATCAAATCAAAATGAAATATTGTCGTAGACAAAATAATGTCAATCTAAAAATCCCAACAATCCTCCCAACTGATATTATTTTGGCAAAACTTCACAACATAGAAAGAAAACTGTTTCAACTTGAGCATAACCAAGTTGAAAGTCAAGTAAAGCAACTCCCCATGAACAACTCATCCAAAACACATAATGAAAACTAACGATACTCCTCCTTTTTGTCAAAATAATGATCAAAGCATACTTAATGTGTATTGGAGAAAGCAAAACAAAAAAGAATAAGTCTATTGGAGCTGGAGTAACTGAATTTGCTTCTTAAAACAAATATGTTGCAATTTAGAAGAAAGAAACTCGTACATTTGTGTAGAAGTATCTGTTGCCAAACATGTTGCAACACCAGGTGCAATAGATGATGGATCAGTGGGAAGTTAGCAAGCCATTTTGATAACAAAAAAGTTCTAAAGAATTTTGTAAGCCATCAGTAGTACAAGCTTTTAGAAAGTGTAAGCAATAAAATCCCTTAAATCATATTGCCTTATCCGATATGCCTAGAAACATTATTAGACAAGTCAATTTTAATTTTAGGCTTTTGTTTTCTATTATCTATTTTTACACACATACCCCTTTTTGAAGCATCTAAATACTTATAACATCTAGGTCTTATATGCCCTAGAATATTACAATAATGACAAATCAAAACAAATCTATTTGTTGTTCTTTTTGTTGTAGTAGATTTCTTATCTTGTTTTGTCTGAGGTATTTGAGAAACTTGCTTTACAAGACTAGTAGTTGCCTTCAAAAAGATGGTCTTTCCTAAGATTTATTGACCATTTGTAGCCAAGGCCAAAGTGATCACTTCCATATTTTCGTTGGGAAAACAAATGATCTAAGTCGGCCATTCCTGAGTTGAGTATTCTTAGAATCTTTTATGCTTGCTCCAATTTAATTTTGGTTTTTGCAAGTTTCTTCTAGTGCTTTGTAGCCAAAATCTCATAATCTGTTGCCACCCTTATTAAATTTTCTCTTTCCTTTTTAAGAGTAACAAATTCCACTTTAACCAACTTATTGAGTTTGCAAACCACTAAGCCACTTTCTATACATCTTCTTGTAAGCCTCCTTTATCTTGTCACAACTTAGTTCTTCATCATCACTATAAGAGTCTGCCTCAGAATTTGTGTCATTGAAACTTTCACTAGATTTTGTTGCTCGTTTTGTTGCAAAAGATTTTGAAATACAAATGTCAAAATTCAATAACACATGACTCAGAAGTTTAGTACTTACAGTAAATGCCACATAATTGCTGGTCCAATCTTTTGCATTGTCTACACTCCCATCTAAATCATCATTGCTCTATGTTGAAGTCATTGCCTTATTCTTCTTTTTGAGAGTGTTTGTGCATTCAAATTGAAGGTGGCCAAAGCCTTCATCTTCTAGGCATTGAACTCCTTTGTTTCTTTCTTCTCTTCATATTGCTGAGAGGAGGAAATTTCTTTTTTTTGAGGATTTTTATTTTTTGAATTCTCAATGAATTTCCCTTTCTTATTGAACTTCTCTAATTTTTTTTTTTTTAATTTTTTCTAAGCATGGCAAAGGATTCATTTAAATTTTTATCCTCATTGGACTCACCTTTGTTTTTAGGGATGCCCATATCTGCTTGAAATGCAATGCTTATGTCCTTCTTTGACTTCTTGAACTTTAAGTCTAAGGTCTAAAGAAATTCCATGAGTTTGTCTTGCCTCATTGCCTCAACATCTTTGGCTTCTTTATGGCAACAACCTTGTGAGCACAACACTCTGGAAGTGATCTTGGGGTGTTCTTCAACAACTTGGAGTCTAGATATTTTTCTCTGAGGGAGAAAGATTCCTTTGCAATATCTCATAGCTTTAAATTAAATCCGCTATACATTCATCGTCCTTCATACACAACTGCTCAAAACGAGTTGCAAAGATTTGTAACTTTAATGAATTCACAATGGTTGTTCCTTCATGTATCATTTGGAGAATGTCCTATACTTTCTTTGCCCTTTCACGAGTGGAAATCAATTTGAATTGATTGATATTCACGACATTGAAAATGTCATTCAAGCTTTTGAAATTATTGTTGGCAAGCTTATTTTCATCAGTATACCACTTCTCTTCAGGTTTGAGTATGGTATAATCTTTAGTATCCTTCGTTGCAGGATGAGTCTAACCTGTTATAACAGATCACCATGCTCTTTCATCAATAGCCTTAATGAAGGCTTTCATGCAAGCCTTCCAGTATAGATAGTTGACACCTTCAAGGTATGGTGGTTTGATCATCAAACCTCCCTCTCTCATAATATCCATTGCCTAGAAAACAACCGGTAGACCTAAGATCTCACCAAAACATGTTAGTAACCCATTTTGATACCAATTGAAAGTACCGATTATGTCTTTTTAACAAGTTTGTTTATAAATTTGTTGTAACAAGGATGTAAAAAACTTGAAATAGTAAAAGACACAAGATGTTGTTATCATAGTTTGATAACCTCCTACATCTATTGGGCAACATCTAGATGTATGAACAATTCATTTAAGAAATAAAAATTACAAATCAATTGAACTTTAGCACCCCGAAGCTCCTTCTCTAAGTTTGACGCCTATAACTCATAACAACCCAATAAACATGTTTGGTTATATCCCTTCGACTTAACATTGAAATCCCTTTGACTAAAGTTTTCTCCTGAAAACCCAAATCTCTTCTCCTAAAGAAATAGAAATAAAAGGCTCACAAATAATGCCTCATTGAAATTCTAAGGCTCAAAAAGACATGCTAAGACTATTGTGAGACTCTATATAAATAGCTAAAAGGTTACAGCTGCTGTAATCTAATGCAATCCACAGTCAGCAATCCGTTGATGATTGAACCTTGTACAAAAATAATTTATGATTGATTCTTGAAATCTTGTAATTAATGCAGCATGTTTCTTGTAGAAATCTCAATGTTTCTAGACGTATTATTCAGCAGAACAAAATCTCCTTTTTGCAAATCAAGTAATTCATCTAAATGTAACTTTCCAAAAAATGCAAAAGATGATTTTAACTGAATCAATCAAGTTGATTGTTATGAGACAGTTTCTATAAACACAAAAAACACTCCATAAATAAATCCTTGATGCAAATTAAAATCTTCAGTAAACCAATCCTTTAAAACCAAGTTCTAAAACAAGCACAATTTGACTTATTGGAATAAGAAACTAAACAAGTTTGCAAAAAGATTTTCAGCGGCAAATCAGTTCAAAATCAAATCTTGCAGTTGAAAATTAATACCAATCTAAAAATCCCAACGGCTATGCCTGCCTATGGCTAAGTTATCAACGACGACTTAATCATCAACCATCTATAATGAGAGTTTTCCACCAAATATAACACTTATATAGAATAGCACTTCAAGGCTATAGATTATGTATATCACAATTGCATATAAATAGGCAAACATTTAGTCGATTGTGTGATTTGCTTAGTACTAGAGGGCAACTAAGAAGGACACACAATAGGTCTATAGAGGCAATGGTTGCCATGTTTTCAAACATTCTTAGTCACCATCATAAAAATAGTGTGGTACGTTCAATTTTCTAAGATCCAGACGTAATATTAGCAAGTGCTTTCATTTGTGGTTAAGAGAAATGATATGATGCCAAAAAGAATTTTAGAAAGTACCTAGGCCAGTACTTGGTAACTCTATGGATCCTAAATAGAAGTGGTTTAAGGTACTGCTTATCATAGTAATAATTAATTAATTTCTAAAATATTAAATTGTAAAATATTTCTCAAAGAATATTTATTTGTATTTATTTACTCTGTATTTGGGTTGCATAGGGGCTTTAGATGGAACATACATTAACATGCACGTGCCAAAAGCAGACAGGGCAAAGTATAGAATAAGAATAAACCAAGTGCTAAAAATGTGCTAGGAGTTTGCTCTCAAGATATGCAATTCATATAAGTTTTACCTAGATGGTAGGGGTTAGCACATGATGGTAGAGTGTTAAGAGATGCTATAACTAGGAGAAATGGATTGAAAGTCCCTCAAGATATATAAACTCAAAAACTTTAACATCTATAAGCTGTGGTATTAATTAGATAATACGTTTAAGTAATAACTTTACTTTATGTACCAATTAGCTTATTATTGTTTAGTGATGCTAGCCACACCAATTGTGAAAGTTTTATTGCCCCATGTAGAGGTCAAAGTTACAATCTTAGCACATGGAAAGATGGACAACAACCAAGAACATCCCTTGAATTTTTTAATACGAAACATTCAAATGCTAAGAATATTATTGAAAGAGCAATTGGCTTATTAAAAATGTGTTGATCTAATCTTAGAAGTCCTTTATTTTGTGACCTTAATATAGAACGCCGAATAATTTCAATATGTTGTATGCTTCATAATTTTCTCAGATGAGAGATTACTAACACCATGGAACAATTATTAGATGAAACTCAATCACAATCGCGAGCCCAATCACAACCTCGATTAGGAGTAGCAAATGCAAATTTAGAGCAAAGTGAAGAAAAGAATGAAGAAGAGAGCAAAAAAGAGTATATCTTAAATACCCAAACTTCATATAAGTGAAATATATAGCGACAACAACTTGAAAGTGAAATATTTAATAGATGAGAAAATTTAGAATGAGGAAGTGGCTAGTGCGCATAGTAGAATAGATTTCTTCATTTGTTTTGAACTTCTATAATTCTAGTAAAGATATGTTGTGCGTTTGAGGTTTTTTTTTATTCGCTAAGGTACTATGTATTTGGTTTAATGTTAATTATAGATAGTGTAATAATATTGCAATACTCGAGAATTTTCAAGTTCATTACATGTATAATATTTAAGAATTATGTTAAGTAATATACATGTCACGAGGTTTATCGTTTAAATCCATTTTACGATAAATTCTAAAAGAGCAAATATGAGAATTTTAGATTAAAAATCATTCTATAGTCCTATATAAAGTACGAATAAAACGAAAGATAAGAGTTAGTCCATAAGCAAGAAAAAATGAGCTAGAAAGCTTAATTGTTGTAGAATATGCTGCAACATATTTTAAAATGGAAATACTATATAAGGAAAATGCTGTATAGAAATATAAAAATTATATAGCATATAAAAATAACTAGCGCAAAATTATGCTCTATGAGAATAATGCAATAGAAGGATTATACTAATAAAGTTGTGCAAAATGGAAATTAGATTGTATAGAGTTAAGTAGTATATGAATTATATTGTTAAAAGGATATGGACAAGTAAGGAAGGCTCTGGGATCTCATATACTATATAGAAAAGAATACAGATAGTATAGGAAAAACACCAATAGTAGAGGAAAAATACAGTGTAGTGTAAATTGGACAACTTAAGAAGTAAAGAGGGGCCCAAAAGATAACACCTAAATGGTGAAAAAAGTGCCACATCTCCTTTCTTGGAACCGGTTTTAGGCTTGTGGTGAGGGCAACTTCTTAAAATCACAATTTGGTCCTTAGTCTTATTTTCTTTTTATTTTTTACAACTAAGGGCCTAAGTGGTAACGTCAAATTTTGTGTCCATTACTTGCATAAAAATTGAAAGAAATAAACCCATTTCTCCTTTATGAAACTGGTTCCCATATTCTCACCCACACTTTCTTAGAAATTTTGATGATTTAGGCTTCCAAAACATTTAAGAAATCAATTTCAAGAAATCTGAAGGAAGATTATGCAATTTTGAAGGTAAAATCCATACTTTTTCTAGGGATTAGTGGGATTTTCATGGATTGTCATGACTATTGACAAGAAGGATTAGGAGAGTTTTAAGCATCAAAGTTTGCAAAATCTCTTGATAAATCCTAAACCCTAGCTTTGAAAAGTTTGATGTTTTCATAAGATTTGTGCATGGTTTGTAAACTTTATACACTATGTTATATAAAAAGAACTACGTGACATCGTTATATGGTATATTACGTGAATGACGATGATGATGGAAAGAGCTAGGGTTTTATGCTTAAAACAAGAAAGTATAGCAAACTTTGTCATAAACACAAAGTTTGAGTACCTCAAGTGTTTGATAAAATGACTTGGATCATGGCATGTAAAAAGAAAATGTTGTCATGATTATTTTAATTATTAAGTGCTTGATAAGATGTTTGTAAGGATTATAATGAAACTAAACCCCAGAAAGTCAAGCTAAGATTAGTTTTGATACAAAAAGGGTATTTAAGGGAATTTTGAAAGATTTAAGTTTATGAGGCCCTTAGAGGCTAAATCATTCTCTGAGTTGGACATAAAATTTATTGGAAATGTCAAGATGAACAACTTTCATGAAGAGAGTTTGCTCGAATTTCGATCGAAACAAGCCAAAAAACATCAATTTTTGTTCTATCCGTCTAAAAACTCCATGAAGATGAATGTTTTCTAGAAAAGTTAAAGCACAGAAGTTGTAAATCTTGTCAAAATTGCAAAGAAAGGTGGATGGTTTATGAAAATTCTATACAAATTTTAAGTTATGAGTTTTACAAGATTTGATCATGAAATTTCAAAACTGTAAAATGAGGAAAACATTTTAGAATTGTTTGAATTAGATCAAGGAGCTTTTGTAAGTTTTAATCCTTGTGAGAAACTGGACCTTTTGTTATAAGATGATTATTTTTGGTCCTGGGCGCAAAGATGTAAAGATTTTGTGTTTCGGGCCAAAACTATAAAGCTGTGTGGAACTGTATTTTTCATTGAAAAGCTAGTTTTTTACACAGCTAAGGCAGCAAGTGACCTTATGTTTAAAAGCCTAAATGAATTTGGGAATTTCCTAAGAAAAAACACGTTAAGAGAAAAATCGTCGAGTCTTTCGTATAAATGGTAAAAACCGTAAAGTTTTGTTAAAATATATTTTTGGCAAAAAGAAAACCGATGGTTTGTTTTTTGCAACATTATGAGTAGTAAAAAATACAAGTTTTTTTTCAAAAGGGTTTAGAAAGTTTTCTAAGGAAATGAAAATTTTCTTTAAAATAGGTTCTGAAAGCTTTCTAAGACCTATCAAGAGCAAAATAGTCATTTTCATACAACAGCTCAAACAGACTATGAAACATTAGATTTAAGAAAAAGTCCCTTAGGAAGAACTTTTCTAGTAACCTGTTAGTGTCGGGATGGTAAGGTAAAACGAGAAGTTTAATAAAGTTATGTGACTTATGAAAAATCCTAAAGGTAAAATCGTTACTTTGACATAACGATTAAAATGGAGACCAAGCGCTTTGATTTAGATAAATGCTCTTAGATGGAAAATGTTTCGCATCACAATAAGTCACAAAACCATCTAGTAAGACGTGAAATTTGACTAAGGAAGGTTAAGTTAAATACTTCAATACTAGACAGACAATGTAGTCATGGGATAGTTACTAATAGTCTAGTGTCATCTGAACAGGACATAAAAGCCGACTAATAGAAGGAAAAGGATATAGTGAGAATGCTAAAGCAATATACATGTAAGTTTCAAACCTCACCTATAACATACAAAATAAATTTCAAATGCTTTATAAATATTTGAAATGTATTGCATTTGTTATGCATTAAATTTTAAAAACTAAGTCATAATTTGCAATATGTTTGCATTTGATATGTTTATTGTTCTAGACATAAATTTATGTCATATAAAATCTTCACTAAGATTACAAGATTGGTAATCTAACCCTTAAGTTAAGACAAGAAAGTGTCATACCAGCCTCTTGACCTAAGAGAAGTGTCATGCTAAGTTATGTCACGGTCTCAGTGTTCGATGATCAAGCATATTTGGCATTATACTTGGGCATGCAGCCCAAGAAAAGATAAGAATTATAATAAGAGTTCATAAATAAGCATAAATAGAATCATTCATTCTCATATTGTTTGCATTTCTTTTCATAAAATGTTTATAAGAAATGTTTTTATGGGAAATGTCCATGAAAAACATTTAAAGAAATGTTTTATAGGAAGTACTTATGAGAAACATTTTATGCGAAATATTTTATGAGAAACGGTTCATAAAAGATGAATTTACAAGAAAAGTTTATAACGAAAGTATTATGTTTAACGTTTGGTGAGATTTGTTTGAACTTACTGAGTGAAAGCTCATTAAAGTTCCTTCATATTATAGGTAGTCCTATGAAAGACTAGTATGACTGGTTAACGAGCTCGGTATTACAGTGGGACAATACAATGGTTGGGCTATATATACCACCATAGAAAGTTTTCGCTGTTTTGAAAGTAGTTTTCGGCTATTTTGAAAAGATGTTTAAAAAGTTTTAAGGAAGTAAATGTTTAAAGAGATGTCTTATAACAAATATTTTACAAAAAGCATTTTAAAATATGCAGTTTTATGAAATGTTTTGAATGCTTATAAAGCTTGTTTGGTACTATGTTTTAGTTTATGTTGCAACAAAAACTGCAACCATTTCAAGAATGTTTTTAAGAAAAGAATTATTCCAAATTTTCTAAAAATATTCCACATTTTCTTACTAGTAAGTGAGAATTAAGAATAAGAAATTATGTTTAAACAAGTTAATTAATGACTTGAAAATGTGGGGCGTTACAAGTATGTTGTTTGGAATGTTATTTGATTAACTTGCATTATTTTCTCATCATATATATGGATTGTTTATTTATTAGTATGAAGTCAAAATATGTACTATTTTTTCATCTATAATTTTTGTGGACCTTTAATTTGTATAAATTATAATGGATTCTAGTATAAATGGTGCACCAAGCGGAATAGGAGGAAACAAACACTTTTAGACTATCATAGAGGATGCTTTCCTAGTTGAATCATTACAGGAGTTGAATCAAAATACTATGTGGAGAACTGATAATAGGTTCATAATGGATATTAAGGCCAATTAGAGATAATGATGGAGACCAAGTTACCCGGGTGCTGAATAAAGGCATTTCTACATATTGAATCGCGAGTGAATACATTAAAATGAAAATATTGTGTATTGGTTGAGATGTTACCACAAGTGGATTTAGTTGGAATGGTTCTCAAATGATGCTAGTGTGTAAAAAAAGTATGTATGATAAATGGGTGAAGGTAAGTATATACATACTTTATTAATATTATAATTATAAATTTTATTTAATATCTTACTCATATTTATTATCTTTGTAGAAATAGAAGGAAGCAAGTGGACTAGATTATATGCTATTTCCCCACTATTATGTGCTTGCTAAAATTTGTGGAAGAGATCGTGCTATTGGCTTCAATGTGGGCAATGCTGATGACGGTGAAGAAGAAATACGACAAGAAGACGCAAATCGAGCAAATATAGACTCCTTCATGGGCGATATGAATACTGATTCTTTGTTCAATAGTTTTGAAGACTTCGAGATCAACAATCAAGTGCTTCTGAATGTCCTAGATTCACAAACAACAAGCATAATACTTTAAAATGATCGTGTGCTACAAGAAACAGAGTAATAGATGAACTGTAAGAACATAGGAGAAATAGCATTTAAATGACATCAATGGCACCTGAATTTAAGAGTTTAATCAATATCTGATCACATGAGATGGAGCTGACTAAAATGCATGGAAATCTTTAGAGTGTGTTGGAAAATATGGATTTAACTTGACAAAATAATTATCAAGCCACTAATATTTTAGCTCGAAACCATGATTTGTTAAGAGTATTCTTTGCAACATCAGATCAAGGAAAGGAGCACTATGTTTTTGATCTTTTAGTGTTTGAAGTATAGTTCATTTAATGCATACTTTCTTTTTTTTTTTAATTGGATTTCTTAGTGAAACTTTTATAGCATCCTTAACATGTTCAGATATACTTCAATGTTCTAGGAAATCTAAGACTTTTTTATTTTTAAATTATTTTAGGCTATGAATAATGTAATGCAATTTATGTCAATTTATATTACGTTGTTTTTTGCTATTTGTTTAATTATTTATGCAATTCAATTTAAGGCACAGTAATATATATTTGTTTGCATTATCATAAATTAATATAATTATAATATTATAAAGGTAAATTTGGAATATTGAGAAAGAAAGAAAGGAGGGTTGAGAGAAGTAAAGGATAAAAAAGAGAACTTAATTTTTAATTGGTCTATGTAACGCCCCTATATGAAGGTTAACAGTTTTTAATGAGATAAAATAAAAATCAAAAATAAAAGTAAAACCTTAAAAATAAAGTTATCCGGGGCTTAAATAAAAACTCTCAATATCAAAAACAAAAATATAATCGACAAATAATCCACAGTTTAATGTAGCACCTTAAATTTAATATTATAAACTGTCGTCATCATCATTTTAACCCTCAACGTATTGTAATACAGTCACAGAAAGTAACAATTGATGCTTCCATTATCATGAAGAACATTCCCAACAGTTGAAGCAGTCCCAATGTAATATAGCTACATCACTTCCTCAACTATTTTTCTCGTAGCCACCTCACACTTAGTAAGTCCTGAAAAGATAAAAATATAAGGGAATGAGCGACACTATGCTCAGTAGAGAAAACCATTACTCACCTTTAGGTTTTTATCATTACCACATTAAAACCTGCATGGTTAGTAGGTTACATCATATTCCAGATTATGAGGTTTATTATGATCACATCTTGTGGATACCATAGTTAATCATTACCAAGTTTCATAATTACACAATTATACAAATATTACCAATCATCATTGTTCTTAGGTATAATAGAGTATTACTCAACTCATCAAAAACCCAAATGGCGTGCTTGATCACCCTCTAAAAATTCCAAGGGTGTTCCGGTGAGGGGACATCAAGCCCCGAGTCCTCACCATGTCGATTCCTGTACAGTGTGTTCTGGGACTTTCAACCCAAGGAAGCGTCATCACTTTCCCCCTATTTTACCTTTTAGGGTATTCATGCCCAAGGACGTAACCGCCGCCCTCTTCATGTCTCACCATTTCTCTATATTAAATCATTATTAATAGAGTCAGTTTTCCTAACCATGCTTCTCAATTTATAACATGTGTCAATTCATTATGTTCCTCGCCGTACAATACAAGACGAGTCCATGTCATAGTTTTATATGTGATACTCATATAATATCAGTTCAACATAGATATATATATATTGCGGCAAAACAATAAATTTTAATTCTATAAAAACCTCACAAAAGATGAGTAATAGAATCCCTACCTTTCAAGCTTATCAACAATCTTTTAATCCTGGAATCAATTAACGTTAGCTCCATACTCCCTTGATCCTAAGGCGTGCATAAGGACAATTAAAACTAAAGCACAACATACAACTACATTCATAAATAAATCATGTGTAAACCTATCTTACTAGTATGCCATTAAAGCTTTTATGTAAATCTCTTTTGAATACCACAGTAAACAATTTTTGTCTTAACACAATATAAAATGTGAACAAGTAATCTATATGTTTTAGTCCCTAATAAGATTCATCAATCACTTAGGATAATATTGGAAAGGTTGCAAGACATTAAAGAATTAGGTGGTGAGCAAAGATGGGTTCTTGGTTCAGGTTAGCAGCTGGTATGCCATAACAAACTGGCAGATTTACTAGTTTCCAATCCAAAAATTGAATAATTCTTAGAAAATAAAATACAACTCCGATTTAGGTTTATGATAGCTCGTTAGAAAGCTTAGGATGCTACTTTTCAAATATGCAAACCAATTCATAAAATTCATTTTAATTTAATCCCAGAATTTCAAGAAATAGCCACTGCCCATAGAGGTATTACAAAGTTTACAATATAAATTTTCTGTCTAGGGCATATACACTTAGACTTTATACATATGCTCCAAAATAGCAACAAACATATACTTAGGTTTAAGGACGCAAATTTGAATAATCCTTTAGTATAAAAGAAAATTTATAAATGAAAAACTAAATTTGTTCATAAGATTCTAACCTCGGATTATGATTAGTTGGAAGCTTGAAATGGCTTCAAAACAGGTTCCTTTACTTCGGTATGACTGAAATTCTTGCTCAAATGGAGGTGATGGTGGCTGATATTTATGGCTGCCTTGAAGAAGTTCTCTAAGTATTTTGCTTCAGCAAAGAAATGAGAAGAAGAGTGTGGAAACCGTGGAAGAGAAAGGAAGAAAAGATGAAGTCTTTGAAGAGAAGTGATAGAAGCAATTATGGAGGAGACATGTTGAAGCATGTCACGGAAGAAATAAAGAAAATGAGGGTCAAGAGTAGTTGGAAAAGATATCCTTATGTCTCATCTAGAGACTTTAACACACATAATGCCAATATAACATTTTTGAGATTTATTAGAAGTTCTAAGGCTTTTTAGTAAACATACTAAATAAATATAAGAGAATTTTAGAAAATTTAAAAATAGATAAAAATAAATATTGTAAAATAAATTTAAATGAAGCAATTTTTTTTATACACTAAAAATTAATTTAACTACCTTAATACCCATTAGGAGAATAACGAGTGTCACAGTCTATTATTTAACAATATTTATGAATATGCTATTTATTTTTAAATGCCTTCAAAATTGACTTATGGATTGCAATTTTTCAATAAAAATTGAGGCTTAAAAATAATATTTATGTACCCCATAAAAAGGGTTCAAAGCTTTGACAACTAAGTACAGCCCAATGGAAGAAATTGTGGAGCTAATTACAAACAACTTGGCATATAGGAATCCCGAATGTGCACCGCAGACCGTAAGTCAAGCAAAGATCTTTGAAGAAATTTATTGCTATATATAAATTTTTCTAAAGAGTGTTGGGCATTACTATTTTTTTTTTTTGTTGAGAAAATTACATGTTATGCTATTTTTTTAAACATAGTTTTTATTCATGCCACACTTGAAAAGGTTGTACCACACTACTACTCATATTATTTGTATAAATTATGCCATACTAAAACATTTGTAGCAACTATAAAAGAAAGTTTTTAAACAATGATATTTATAAAATTCTCTTTATTTTTTTGTCCATTTGTAAGTACTAGTTCCAAGTGTTGTAAAGTCCATTTACCCTTTATTTCAGTAACTCACTGGTCTATTTTTTGAGTAGATTAGTCGTCAATAATTAAGTATATGACATCCCGTCTTTTTGGGTCGTCACTTAGCTTACTTAAACATCCTTTCTTAACTTTAATCTTACTTACCGGTAAGAAAAATACTGGACAATAATTTTTTTCTTTCTTAAAACATATTTAATATTATTGTGACATAACACATAGTTGAAATTGTTGCAACATCCTTTGCATCGTAAACTTCAAACATAGTTCAAATCTTGGCTTAATAAACATTCAAAATATTTTGTAAAATATATATCTTAAAATGCTTTTTCTATAAAACATTTCTTCTAAAACATTTCCTTAAACATTGACTTTCTTAAAACTTTTAAAACATTATCTTAAATAGTGGAAAACTTCTTCTTTGGGCAGCAGAAATAAAATGTAGTGGTATCCCTACCCAATCATTATATCTACCCACCGCAAAACTGAGCACTTCAATTAGTCATACTAGTATCCTATAATACTACCTATAACATGAAGGAACTTGTAATGAGATTTCACTAAGGAAGCTCAAACATAATCTCACAAAATATTTAAAACATTTATCATGACTCATAAGCTTTAAACCTTTTTTATAAAACTTTCTTCATTAACCTTTTCTTGTAAACATTTAAAAAAAAAAACATGCTTTTCATGAACATTCCTTGCAAACATATCTTAAAGTGTCTTTCATAAACAACTCTCATAAACATATCATGAAAAGGAATACAAGCAATGTAATTATGCATGATTCCGCTTATGCTCAATTCTGAGCTTCTTATAATCATTTGTAACTTTCTTGACCTTCTTATTATCATTCTTATCTTCTCTTTATCTTGAGGGCATAAGTATTCGCACCAACATCCTTAATTATGAGATCATGAACATAATGCTTCCCTTGTAGAAGATTTAAGACCATAGAACAATCTTGTATGCCTCACATCAAGGAGGTTGGTACGTTACTACTTATCGTCTTTACTTATATTCTTATTAACTTAAGTGACCACATCAATGCTAAACATACCTTATGCTATGAAACGCCCCTTTATTCGGACGTCACAGATATCGTTACATACTTATATTCATACATGCTTAAATAATTAAACACATAGATAATATCAACTCAATCGTACTATAGATTTTAAAAGTACTTAAACTTACATTACCAGGATCCATTCATATAAATTTTTTTTTTTTTTTTTTAAAACTTACATTGTTTCGAAAAACATAGTTTAATGTTATTTCATAACATAATTTATTCGTTTATACTTAATTTATTCAAGAACTTATTTAATAATAATTGATAATCAAATAGTAAAATCAAGATTTATTAAAATCTCACATTAAATCACTTTGATCAACATATCTTTGAATTCCTCTTATTCCCACAGTTCGGCAGGCCGAACTTGGGACTTCGGCAAGCCGAACAACATCGGCAAGCCGGAGCGTCTTCCACCGGCAGGCCGGCAGAAGCTTTGTAATTCGGACCAAAAATTCATCCAGGTTCGGCAGGCCGAAAAAAAATGGATCGGTCGGCCGATCTTCTGGTCTTCGGCAGGCCGGACACGGAGTTCGGCAGGCCGTCCGAGACCAAATCTACTTTGGTAAAAAATTTAAAACGTTCTAACTTTACGTAAAATATAGCGAAAGTTCATATTCATAAAAAAATGATAAAATAACTTATAAAACCATAATATAAGTGTTCTTAAAAACCCAACATAAAATATGTTCAAAATATATAATTTTATTGAATCATAAATTCATTTCTTCTTGGCGTGCTTCCGGTTACAATTCATCGTTCATGTTGCTCACACGCCGTTCCATGTCCTCCACCTATTCCAAGACTCTCTTACCCTTATCTGCAACATGACATATAAAACATGAATAAGCTAATGCTTAGTAAGTACATAAAATTCTCACAATTTAAAACATTTCATAAACATCATCATCATCATCATCATCATAAAAGTGCCTTAAGCACAATTTCATGGAAACATATCTTTCATAATATTGACCATTTTAAAATTTATATATCTATATATTTTTTTATTATTATTCTTAAGGGCCCAAGTGTTGCACCATAAACATCATCATTGGCGCGCCGTCATGAGAGGAGAAGGGTAGCTAATCCCTAACCATACATGACATCATAATATATCATTTCATAACATTGGGTGTGCAACACTTATTAGGTGATACATAAATACATAATGTTCATACTTTGAAACATACCATAGTCATCATACATGCGTAACTTTGAATCATGAAAAACTTTTTATAAGAAATCCTTTAAGAAAAATCATCATGAAAATCCTTGTAAACATATCATTAAATCCTTGTAAAACGTGTCATGTTGCAGGTGAGAATGTACTTACTTGATCGATAGCTTACTTAACCTTAATATTACACTTGGTGACGACACCGCGGTCTCGTTGTGCTTGCTTCCTTAAGTGTCCATGCCATATATCCATTTTAAGGTGCAATAAAAAATCAATACTTATCATAACATATCCATACACTCATCTCATATTTTAAATATTATTTTTATTATCATAAAATCTTTTAAACATACATAACATTTTATGATCAAACAATCCAAAAAAAAATAACGTTTATTAAAACATTCCATAATCATAAAATACATTCATCTTACATACTCATACATAAGCATAATTAACAACTTTTCACGAAAACATCATTCTTTACCTATAGAATAATCATTACATTTTTCATACCTTCAAAATTAAACAGTATCATTTTACTGTGAGGGGTAGAAGACAGAAATATTCATTTTTCATAAAACATTAAAATGACATAAAACGTGAGGAGACATCACACATAACAAAATACAATACCTAAAGAAGACATTGTAGACAAAATTTGAAGAGGAGAACATCTTTTTACATTTACCAAAAAAAACTGAATTCATACCTTGAAGTTTCTTCTCGAAATTCTTGAATTCGATCAACGAAACAAGACTTCTCTCTCTTTTTTTTTTTAATCAGAAAATTTTCGTGGAAGAGAAAAAGAAATTTTGTGAGGAAGGGAAGAGGAAGAGAAGTGAAAGAATGTCTCAGAAATTTTTGAGAAGCAAAACGTGTGAAGGAGAGAAAATAATGAAAAAGGAAACGTTAAAATTTTAACGCAATAAAAGCCATTGATGGGAATTCAATTCCCTTCATTAAGTCAGAAAAATTCTGACTGTAGGGGGCGTGACTTGGGGCGTGAGAGGAGGAAGAGAAATAATGAAGGAACGTCTCAGAATCGAGACAAATTATTTGAGGAAAGAGCGTAATAAAAATTTTTAACGTAATGTGTATAATAAAGAGTCATTACTCTTCATTAAGTCAGAAATATTCTGACTATGAAGAAGGTGATTGGCGTGGGAAAAGGAGAAGAATAGAAAAGGAAGGTCAAACATCATCAATCTTACCTTAACTTACCTTCTAAAAATAGGAAACCTCTTAATATAATACAAATCTAATCCTTTAATTTCCTTAACTGATAAAAACATTCCATTATTATGCCAATTAATCACATTAATTCACCCAATTAACGTAATTAACTCAGTCATAACTCTGGAGAGATTTCTGCTGACTGTTGTCAACTTTGTTCGGCCTGCCGATTTTCCCTCTTCGGCCTGCCGATTTTCCCTCTTCGGCCTGCCGATTTTCCTTCTTCGGCCTGCCGATCTGTCATTAAATGCCATAACATAAAACATTCACACATCATTGCATCATAAATTAAATAATCATATATTTATAATTTCTCATGAACACTAGAGCACAACGATTCCATGCGGTCGTCACCTGTCACAAATCTTGACATAAAAAGTTAGTAACATGCACATCACATATCATATCATATAACGTTATTTATTAAATACATTCCTTAATAGCGTTACTAACTTAACGTGGTCCGTTACATAAAATAGGCGGGTGTTACAATTCTCCTCACCTTATAAAAGTTTCGTCCTCGAAACTTAGAACAAATGTGGATACAAAACTTTCATGTCATCTTCACGTTCCCATGTAGCTTCTTCAACTTGCTGATTTCGCCATAACACCTTGACCAATGGAATTTCTTTATTCCTCAAAGTCCTAGTTTTTCGATCGAGTATCTTCATTGGCTTTTCTTCGTAACTTAGGTCTTCTCGTATCTCGATCACTTGTGGCTCAATCACATGCGTAGGGTCCGGAACATACTTCTTTAGCATGGAGACATGAAATACATTGTGTATTGCGGACATTTCAGATGGCAACTTCAGCTGATAAGCTACTTTGCCTATTTGTTTAACAATTTCATAAGGACCGATGAATCTTGGGCTTAACTTGCTTTTCTTCCCAAACCTCATAACCCCTTTCATTGGTGCAACTTTTAAGAACACATATTCGCCTACAGCGAACTCTAAAGGTCTTCTTCTTTTATCAGCATAACTCTTTTGACGGCTTTGAGTAGTCTCTATTCTTCTTCTTATCAACTTTATCATCTCAGAAGTTTCATTTACAAAGTCGGTTCTTTCAGCATCAACACTTTCCATCAACTTCTTTTCACCAGCTTCGTGCCAACATATAGGTGACCTGCATTTCCGTCCATACAATGCTTCATATGGTGCCATTCCAATTGTCGCCTGAAAGCTGTTGTTGTAAGCAAACTCTGCTAATGGTAACATTTTACACCAGCTGGTCTTAAAATCGAGAGAACATGCCCGTAGCATATCTTCTAAAATCAAGTTCGTCCTCTCTGTTTGGGCCGTCAGTCTGAGGATGAAAAGCTGTACTGAAATGAAGCCTGGTTCCCATTGCATTCTGGACACTTTTCCAAAATTTAGATGTGAACCTACCATCACGATCTGAGATAATTGACTTGGGAATCCCATGTAGTCGTACAATCTCCTTAACATAGAGTTCCGCTAATCGTTCCATGGAATAAGTGATCTTGATAGGAATGAAATGCGCCGTCTTCGTCAGCCGATCCACAATTACCCAAATTGCATCATAGCCGTTCGTAGTTCTGGGTAAGCCGGTAATGAAATCCATTGCTATTTCCTCCCACTTCCATTCCGGTATTTGAATAGACTGTAGTTCACCACCAGGTTTCTGGTGTTCAGCTTTTACTTGCTGACATGTCATACATTTCTTCACATACTTTGCAACATCACGTTTCATTCCAAACCACCAAAAATTACCCTTTAGATCATTATACATCTTCGTTGCACCTGGATGAATAGAGTAAGGAGTGTCATGAATTTCTGCCAAGATCCTCTCCCTTAAATTATCAACATTGGGAACACATAAACGATCCTTAAGGTACAGAGTTTCATCATCAGCAGTACGAAACTCTTGACATTTTCCCTCTTTTATTTCATGCTTAATCCTTACAAGGCTCACGTCGTCATCTTGCTTACTCCGAATTTCATCATACATTGTCGGAGCAAGAGAGAGTGCTGATAGTTGACCTGCTATAAGTTCTAAACCGAAGTCTAAAATTTCCTTCCTTAAAGGTGGAGACATTGCTTGCATAGACATCAATGTGGCAACTGACTTCCTACTTAAAGCATCAGCTACTCGGTTTGCTTTACCAGGATGATAAAGGATTTCACAGTCATAATCCTTCACCAACTCTAGCCATCTTCGTTGTCTCATGTTCAGGTCTTTTTGTGTGAAGAAATACTTCAGACTTTGATGATCAGTGAATATCTTGCATTGGACCCCATATAAATAGTGTCTCCATATCTTTAATGCAAAGACGACTGCTGCTAACTCTAGGTCATGAGTAGGATAGTTCTTTTCATAATCCTTTAGTTGCCTTGAAGCATAAGCAATCACCTTTTCATTTTGCATCAATACAGCTCCTAGGCCCATCTTGGATGCATCACTATAGATTACGAACCCATCATTTCCCTCAGGAATTGCCAACACTGGAGCCGTCGTTAATCTTTTCTTCAACTCTTGAAAACTCTTTTCACATGCATCCGTCCATTCATACTTCCTTCCTTTGCGAGTTAGGTTCGTGAGTGGAGCTGCTATCTTGGAGAAATCTTCTACAAATCTCCGATAGTAACCTGCTAGACCCAAGAAGCTCCTTATTTCACTTGCATTCATCGGTTGCTTCCAATTGAGTACAGCTTCTACTTTAGTAGGGTCTACCATTATCCCATCCTTTGAAATGACATGCCCTAGGAATGACACTTTATCAAGCCAAAACTCGCATTTAGAGAACTTAGCATAAAGCTGGTGTCTTCTCAAGGTCTCCAGCACGATCCTTAAGTGCTCCTCATGCTCTTCCTGACTCTTCGAGTAGACAAGAATATCGTCGATAAATACAACAACAAATTTATCGAGAAAATCCTTGAATACCCTGTTCATTAGATCCATAAAGGCAGCAGGTGCATTCGTCAAACCGAAAGGCATAACCACAAATTCATGGTGACCATACCTCGACCTGAACGCAGTCTTGGGGATATCTCCTTCTTTAATCTTCAACTGGTGATATCCTGATCGTAGATCAATTTTTGAGAACACCGATGCACCCTTGAGCTGATCAAACAAATCATCTATTCGAGGCAACGGATACTTGTTCTTGATTGTCACCTTGTTCAGTTCTCTGTAGTCGATGCAGAGTCTCATAGTGCCATCCTTCTTTTTCACAAATAAGACTGGTGCACCCCACGGTGAGTGACTTGGCCTGATAAATCCTTTGTCAAGCAGCTCCTTTAATTGCGTGTGAAGCTCCTTTAATTCTGCCGGGGCCATTCTGTAAGGAGCTTTAGAGATTGGTTCGGTGCCTGGAGCGAGCTCAATCTCGAATTCAACTTCTCTTTCTGGCGGTAGACTCTTTAGATCATCAGGAAACACATCTTCATATTTATGAACAACATGCACATCTTTAATTCTTATCTTTCCTTCTTGGCTTTTGTCTACAACATTTGCCAGATAGCCCATACAGCCACTTGCTAACAGCTTCCTTGCTTTCATTGCCGATAAAAACATGTGGGGTTTCTTCCTGGTCTCGCCAACATAAACAAATTTCTGATTACCTTCAGGATGGAAGATCACCTTTCGTTTCCGGCATTCGATCGCGGCATTATACTTGCTTAGGAAATCCATCCCAAGAATCATGTCATAGTCATGCATATCGATCACAATGAGGTCGACAAAAAGTTCCCTATCAGAAATCCATAGGGGTACTGCACGCAAACAATGCGTGGATAATATCACTTCCCCGGAGGGTAGTGTCGTAGTGAATCCCTGTCTCATTGGCTCTAAACGAACCCCTAACTTCCTAGCATGTGACATAGACACAAAAGAATGCGTGGCACCCGTATCAAAAAGAACATAAACATCATTACATAAGCTTGTTATCTGACCTGTGACCACGTTGGAGGTTTCTGCAGCCACTTGTTCCTTTGTCATGGTATAGATTCGGGCATTCGTTGGTGGGGCTTCAAGTCTCCCTTGGCTGATTAGTGGCCCATCAAGGGAGGCTTGCATCTGATGCAGCTGGGCCTGAGGAGTAGGTCTCTGTGGGGCATTGGCATTTATCAATTTGGGGCAATTCTTTACGAAATGATCTTCACGCCCACATATGAAACATTGGTTTGTTCCCAGTCGACATTCCCCCGGATGCTTCTTTCCACATTTGGCACATGGTTGGAATCGCCTGTCATTGTTGTTGCGCTGACCGTCATTGTGCCTTTTGTTGTCTTGGCCCTGCTGTTGTTGAGGATTGCCCTTCCTCTTATTGTTTCTCCAGTTTTGACTGTTGTTGTTGCTGTTGTTGTTGTTCCTGTGGGAAGGACGGTTCTGGCTATTAGCATTGTTGGCTTGCTGGTTGGGCTGAGGCTGATTCCTTCTTAACTTTGACAAATGGAACTCAGCACGTTGGGCCCTCATAACAACCTGCTCTTGGGTCCTTGGCGGACTTGCCCCATCAACAATTGCAGCAATGTCTGGTCTAAGGGCTCTTATCAACCTTCTGACCCTTTCATCTTCATTCATAACCATCCCTGGACACAGACGAGCAAGTTGATCAAACTTTGTCACCACATCAGTGACTGTCATATCCCCCTGACGTAAGCTTTCGAACTCCTCATAATGTTTCCTCGTAACATTCATGTGGAAGAACTTCATGTTGAACTCGTGAACAAAGTCAGCCCATGACATTTCTTCAACACTTCTGCTCTGTTCGATGCCATCCCACCATATCCTGGCCTCCATAGTAAGGCAGTACGAGGCACAGAGGACCTTTTCATTATCCGTGAAATCCATGAGTCGTAAGGTAGCCTCAATTGTCTTTAACCATCCTTGAGCGACTAGCGGGTCCTTAGAACCCTCAAAGTCAGCTGGCTTAACTCTCTTCCATCTGACCAAAAGAGGTTCTTGATAGGCTGCTCTTGGTTCAGCAGCAGGAGCTGGGACTTCATTTACTTGTACTTGTGGCTGCGGAGGAGGAGGAGGCACATCATTGCCTGGTTGTTCACCATTCTGGCTATTGGCCCTTAATGCAGCTATTTCCCGTCGTTGATCCTCCAACTGCCTTTGTAGTTCAGCGATCATTGTCATAAGTCTCTCGTTAGACTGGGTGCGGGTCTGCATTCTTCTATAGCCGTCCATCGTAAATTTCCTAAAATAATAAGGACTTAAAATTCATCTTCTATTTATGAGACAGGTTTTCATTACTATGTCTTTTAATCATTAAACATTCAAACTTTCATCTTATTATCATACTTGCATCAGTACATCTAACAAACTTACTTGGAGGACTTGGATTGACGTGTGGCGATATGAATTGTAATCGAAAGATTTTCTCTGATACCAAAGCCTGAAACGCCCCTTTATTCGGACGTCACAGATATCGTTACATACTTATATTCATACATGCTTAAATAATTAAACACATAGATAATATCAACTCAATCGTACTATAGATTTTAAAAGTACTTAAACTTACATTACCAGGATCCATTCATATAAATTTTTTTTTTTTTTTTTTTTTAAAACTTACATTGTTTCGAAAAACATAGTTTAATGTTATTTCATAACATAATTTATTCGTTTATACTTAATTTATTCAAGAACTTATTTAATAATAATTGATAATCAAATAGTAAAATCAAGATTTATTAAAATCTCACATTAAATCACTTTGATCAACATATCTTTGAATTCCTCTTATTCCCACAGTTCGGCAGGCCGAACTTGGGACTTCGGCAAGCCGAACAACATCGGCAAGCCGGAGCGTCTTCCACCGGCAGGCCGGCAGAAGCTTTGTAATTCGGACCAAAAATTCATCCAGGTTCGGCAGGCCGAAAAAAAATGGATCGGTCGGCCGATCTTCTGGTCTTCGGCAGGCCGGACACGGAGTTCGGCAGGCCGTCCGAGACCAAATCTACTTTGGTAAAAAATTTAAAACGTTCTAACTTTACGTAAAATATAGCGAAAGTTCATATTCATAAAAAAATGATAAAATAACTTATAAAACCATAATATAAGTGTTCTTAAAAACCCAACATAAAATATGTTCAAAATATATAATTTTATTGAATCATAAATTCATTTCTTCTTGGCGTGCTTCCGGTTACAATTCATCGTTCATGTTGCTCACACGCCGTTCCATGTCCTCCACCTATTCCAAGACTCTCTTACCCTTATCTGCAACATGACATATAAAACATGAATAAGCTAATGCTTAGTAAGTACATAAAATTCTCACAATTTAAAACATTTCATAAACATCATCATCATCATCATCATCATAAAAGTGCCTTAAGCACAATTTCATGGAAACATATCTTTCATAATATTGACCATTTTAAAATTTATATATCTATATATTTTTTTTATTATTATTCTTAAGGGCCCAAGTGTTGCACCATAAACATCATCATTGGCGCGCCGTCATGAGAGGAGAAGGGTAGCTAATCCCTAACCATACATGACATCATAATATATCATTTCATAACATTGGGTGTGCAACACTTATTAGGTGATACATAAATACATAATGTTCATACTTTGAAACATACCATAGTCATCATACATGCGTAACTTTGAATCATGAAAAACTTTTTATAAGAAATCCTTTAAGAAAAATCATCATGAAAATCCTTGTAAACATATCATTAAATCCTTGTAAAACGTGTCATGTTGCAGGTGAGAATGTACTTACTTGATCGATAGCTTACTTAACCTTAATATTGCACTTGGTGACGACACCGCGGTCTCGTTGTGCTTGCTTCCTTAAGTGTCCATGCCATATATCCATTTTAAGGTGCAATAAAAAATCAATACTTATCATAAAATATCCATACACTCATCTCATATTTTAAATATTATTTTTATTATCATAAAATCTTTTAAACATACATAACATTTTATGATCAAACAATCCAAAAAAAAATAACGTTTATTAAAACATTTCATAATCATAAAATACATTCATCTTACATACTCATACATAAGCATAATTAACAACTTTTCACGAAAACATCATTCTTTACCTATAGAATAATCATTACATTTTTCATACCTTCAAAATTAAACAGTATCATTTTACTGTGAGGGGTAGAAGACAGAAATATTCATTTTTCATAAAACATTAAAATGACATAAAACGTGAGGAGACATCACACATAACAAAATACAATACCTAAAGAAGACATTGTAGACAAAATTTGAAGAGGAGAACATCTTTTTACATTTACCAAAAAAAACTGAATTCATACCTTGAAGTTTCTTCTCGAAATTCTTGAATTCGATCAACGAAACAAGACTTCTCTCTCTTTTTTTTTTTTAATCAGAAAATTTTCGTGGAAGAGAAAAAGAAATTTTGTGAGGAAGGGAAGAGGAAGAGAAGTGAAAGAATGTCTCAGAAATTTTTGAGAAGCAAAACGTGTGAAGGAGAGAAAATAAAGAAAAAGGAAACGTTAAAATTTTAACGCAATAAAAACCATTGATGAGAATTCAATTCCCTTCATTAAGTCAGAAAAATTCTGACTGTAGGGGGCGTGACTTGGGGCGTGAGAGGAGGAAGAGAAATAATGAAGGAACGTCTCAGAATCGAGACAAATTATTTGAGGAAAGAGCGTAATAAAAATTTTTAACGTAATGTGTATAATAAAGAGTCATTACTCTTCATTAAGTCAGAAATATTCTGACTATGAAGAAGGTGATTGGCGTGGGAAAAGGAGAAGAATAGAAAAGGAAGGTCAAACATCATCAATCTTACCTTAACTTACCTTCTAAAAATAGGAAACCTCTTAATATAATACAAATCTAATCCTTTAATTTCCTTAACTGATAAAAACATTCCATTATTATGCCAATTAATCACATTAATTCACCCAATTAACGTAATTAACTCAGTCATAACTCTGGAGAGATTTCTGCTGACTGTTGTCAACTTTGTTCGGCCTGCCGATTTTCCCTCTTCGGCCTGCCGATTTTCCCTCTTCGGCCTGCCGATTTTCCTTCTTCGGCCTGCCGATCTGTCATTAAATGCCATAACATAAAACATTCACACATCATTGCATCATAAATTAAATAATCATATATTTATAATTTCTCATGAACACTAGAGCACAACGATTCCATGCGGTCGTCACCTGTCACAAATCTTGACATAAAAAGTTAGTAACATGCACATCACATATCATATCATATAACGTTATTTATTAAATACATTCCTTAATAGCGTTACTAACTTAACGTGGTCCGTTACATAAAATAGGCGGGTGTTACATGCTATAACTTAGTACTGAAACATTAAACATAGTATATGCAAACATATTCAAAATCATAACTTAACTTTTAAAATATTATGCTTTACAAGTACAAATATACTTCAAACATACAAAAAGCATTTAAAAATCATTTTCTTCATATTGTAACGAGGTTTAGACTTACCTGAAAACTCTCTAATGTTCCCATGTTATTCCTTTTTCCTTTTGTTAGCTTCATTTCTTATCAATTTATCTTTTCCTTACTTAACTTGTGTAACACCCACCTATTTTTATGTAACAGATCATGTTAAGTTAGTAACAACGTTAAGAAAATTTTAATAATAATTTATGTTATATGTTATGATTTATGATCTTAATGTTACTAACTATTTATTTCAAGTTCTATGACAAGTGACGACCACATGGAATCGTTATGTTCAAGTGTTCATGTTAATTTTAATGTATGTTTAATTATGATGCAATGATGACTCGGATGTTATAATGTATGGTATTTTAAGGATAGTTCGGCAGGCCAGACTTTTAGGTTCGGCAGGCTAAAAAGTTTGCCAAGAATCGGCAGGCCGATGAAAACCATCGATAGGCCGAACTTCATGGAATCGGCAGGCCGAACTATGCAGTCGGTAGGGCGATGACAGCTGATGAGCAGTCAGCAGAAATCTCTCCAAATTTACGGTTGAGATAATTACGTTAATTGGGTGATTAATTGGTATAATTATGAATTAATTTTATCATTTAAGGAAATTAAATCATTGATTTTTGTTGATTGAATGTAATTGATAATGGTTTCCTATTTTTAAAAGGCAAAATATGGTAAGTGAGACTAATGGTTTTGACTTTTCCTAATCTCCTCTCCACTTTCCATGTGAAGGTAGCCTCAATTTTAGTCCAGACAGTCAGAAAATTTTGGACATAATGGAGAGCATTAAAATTTTCTTTTTTACGTTATTGCTCTCTCTCTCTCTTCCTCTCACGTCTTTTCTTTCTCTATCTCTCTCTCTCGTTTTCTCTCTCACTCTCTCTTATTCACGAATGTCTTCTTTGTCTCATCCTCTATTCTCTTGCAAATATTTGAGAAATATTGAGTTTTCGTTGGATGAATTCGAAGGAATTTGAGAAAAATTGTTTTGAGGTAAGGGTTCGTTTTTGGTTTAAATTTGAAATGAAATCTTCATGACTATCATATCTTTCTCTACAAAATCCCATTTATTCTGAATTTTTAATATGATGTTAATATGTGTGTATGTTAATGTTCTTTCAAGTTTCAACTCATTTCATTTTCTAAATTAAGTTATGAATTTTCTACCCTCTACCACTCATAGTAAAATGTTGCTGTTTGGTTAAGATACATGAAAATATGATTTTTTGTTCAAGAGGTAAATGTGCTTTGTTTGCTACGAAATTTGGTAAGAATGTTCATGTATATTTTATGATATCGACTGCAAAGTTTGATAATGTTTTGATGAGTGAATTATATGTTATGAAATTTCTATGAGATTACGTCAAGAAAACTATTTTTAACAATGTTAATTTTGGACTTTCATTTTATGTAATGTTTTATATGTTTAAATGATTTTATTGATGATGAAATAATTTTATAATATGGAAATATATGATAGTAAGATAATAGTATGAATTTTAAAATTAAATTATATGTATTTTAATTGTTAGAAAATGTTTTCAAAAGATTACTCATCTACCTTATTATTATTGTTGGCAGATTTCATGTTTGAAATGTATGGGTTCTTTTTGATGATTATAGTTATAGATGCATGTTATGAATTATGTTTGTATGAGATAAATGTATATGTGATGTAATATGAATGAATGTTATATTTTATGATAGTAAGTATTAATTTTATTTTGTGTCTTTAAATGAATAAATGGCATGAACACGCAAAGGAACGAGCACATCGAGACCGTGGCGTCGTCACCAAATCATATAAGGTTAAGTAAGCTAGCTTTTAAGGTAAGTACATTCTCACCTGCAACATGATGTGTTTTAAAAGGTTTGATGTTATGTTCATGATGATATTTATAATGATTTTATGATGATTTCCTTAAAGGATTTCTTATGAAAGATTTTCATGATTTAAAGTTATGCATGTTTGATTATGGCAAATTGTAAAGCATGAAAGTTACGTATATATGTATCACCTAATAAGTGTTGCACACCAATGTTATGATATGATATGTTATGATGTCATGTTTGGTTTCGGATTAGCTACCCTTCTCCTATCATGACGGCGCGCCTACAATGATGATTATGGTGCAACACTTGGGCCCTAAGATAAAATGGAATAAGTTTGAATATGGTCAAGTAATGAAAGATATGTTTCTATGAAATTGTGCTTAATGTACTTTTATGATATGATGATGATAATGTATATGAAATGTTTTTAAATTGTGAGAATTATATGTACTTACTAAGCTTTAGCTTATTCAAGTTTATGTCATGTTGCAGATAAGGGTAAGAAAGTCATGGATTAGGCGGAAGACATGGGAAGGCGTGTGAGCATAAAGAAAATGAATTGTAACCGAAAGAACGCCAATGAAGCAAATTTTATGATTTAAGTTATGGTTTATTATTTGAACATATTTATTTGATAAGTTTTAAGAATACAAGAACTATGTTTTAATATTTTATTTTATCATTTTAAGAATTTGATCTCCCACATTTTGAAAGTTGAATCTGTTTTATAAATTAAGTTTTTTAAAGGTTTTTGGCTTTGTCGGCCTGCCGAACATCATTGGTCGGCATACCGGAGTAAGAATGTTCGGCTTGCCGCTCACATTTTTGGCCTGCCGAACTTTGAAAGTTTTTAAGCCCAGATTAGCAGAGCCTCTACCAGCCTGCTGGTTGACGAATTCCGGCCTGCCAACCATTTCGGCCTACCGAAGTCCCAAGTTCGGCCTGCCGAAGTCCCAAGTTCAGCCTGCTGAATTGTGGGAGCAAGTAGCTTTTAAATGATGTGATGTTTTTATGAGTTATGATTTTACAATTTGGTTTATTTACTTTATTAAAGCAAGTTTATGATTAATATTAATGAGAAATTAAATTATGGATTAAGTTAATGAATGTTGTTGTAAAAAAAAAAAGTGTATGTATGGATCCTAGTTATGTTTTCCTTAACTATGTTTATATTTAAAGTTCAAATAGGTATGTAATGTATGAATGTAATGATATCTGTGATGTCCGTAAGGAGGGTGTTACAGGCTTTGGTATCAGAGCGAATTTTCGATTACAATTCATATCGCCACACATCAATCCAAGTTCTCCAAGTAAATATGTTTTAAAAGAAGATGTTTTGATGCAAGTATGATGATAAGATTAAGGTTTAGATGTTTAACGATCAATGTTCTAGTAGTGAAAAATTGTCTCATATTAGAAGATTATTTCTAAGTTCCTAACTCTTTTAGGAGAATTAACGATGGACGGCCACAGAAGAATACAAACGCGCACCCAGACCAACGAAAGGCTTATGACCATGATCGCTTAGTTGCAGGGGCAACTTGAGGATCAAAGAAGAGAAATTGCTGCATTAAGGGCCAACGGCTAGAATGACGATCGATGAGGCAATGATGTGCCTCCTCCTCCTCCGCAGCCACCAGTTAATGAAGTTCTAGCTCCTGTTGCTGAACCCAGAGCGGTTAATCAGGAACCCCTACTAGTCAGATGGAAGAGAGTTAAGCCAGTCGACTTCGAGGGTTCAAAGGCTCCGCTAATAGCTCAAGGATGGTTAAATATGATTGAGGCCACCCTAAGACTCATGGATTTCACAGACAATGAGAAGGTCCTCTATGCCTCGTACTGCCTCACCATGGAGGCTAGAATTTGGTGGGATGACATCGAACAGAGCAGGAATGTTGAAGAGATGTCATGGGAAGATTTTGTTCATGAGTTCAACACGAAGTTCTTCCATATGAACATCACAAGGAAGCATTATGAGGAGTTTGAGAGTCTGCGCCAGGGGGATATGTCAGTTACTAATGTAGTGACGAAGTTTGACTAGCTTGCTCACCTATGCCCAGGAATGGTTATGGATGAAAATGAAAGGGTCAGAAGGCTGATCAAGGTCCTTAGGCCTGGAATTGCTGCTATCGTTGATAGGGCAAGTCCACCTAGGACTCAAGAGCAGGTTTTCATGAGAGCCCAGCATGCGGAATTCCACTTGTCTAAGCTAAGAAGGAACCAGCCTCAGTCTGGCCAGCAATATATTAATGCAAACAACCAGAATCACCCTCCACATAGGAACAACAACAACAACAACAGCAATAGCAACAACAACAATGTGGCGTACCCAGCCCCACTCAAGCCCCATGAGGCCCGTAGGTCAGCCCCCGGCATAATTAGGGCCCACTGGTCCCTCAGGGTTTTCTTTCACGTCCCTCATGGTTTAAACCTTAAACCTCCCTTAAGAGGTTCTTATTTCCTTCATGAGTACCAATTGAGCTTACATTTTTGGCCTGCCAGACAATGATGAGTTTTTAAGCCAGATTTGTAGAGCCTCTATTGGCCTACCGGTTGAGAAGTTCCGGCCTGCCGATCATGTTCGGCCTGTCGAAGTCCCCAGTTCGGCCTGCCAAACTGTGGGAGTAAGTAAACTTTAAATAATGTGATGATTAATGAGATTTGATGTGATGTTTTTATAAGTCCTGATTTTACAACTTGGTATACCTATATTATTAAATAAGTTCATGATTAATTTTTAGTATAATTGAATAGATTATGATATGGAATGAGTTTAACAATGTGATTTAACAATGTTAAGTTGAAATAAAAAAAAATGTATGAATGGATCCTGGTTAAATATGTTTAATTACTTTTACAATTAAAAGTATCGTTTAAGTTTTGTATTCATATATATGTTTTGAGTTAAATAAGTATGAATGTAAGAATGTAACGACATCTGTGACGTCTGTAAGGGGGGCGTTACAAACAATAACCAGAACTGGAGGAATAACAAGAGGAAGGGCAATCCTCAAAATTAGCAGGGCCAAGACAATAGAGGCACAATGATGGTTAGCCCAATAATAATAACAGGCGGTTTCAACCATGTGCCAAATGTGGAAAGAAACATCCAGGGGAATGCCGCTTGAGGACAAACCAATATTTTATTTGTGGCCATGAAGACCACTTTGTCAAGAACTGCCCCAAACTGATGAATGCCAATGCCCCTCAGAAAGCTCCTCCTCAAGCCCAGCTCCATCAGATACAAGCTTCCCTTGAGGGGCCACTTATCAGTCAAGGGAGACTTGAAGCCCCACCAACGAATGCCCGCATATATGCCATGATGAAAGAACAAGTGGCTGCTGAAGCCTCCAATGTGGTCATAGGTCAGATAACAAGTTTATCTAATGATGCTTATGTTCTCTTTGATACGGGTGCTACTCATTTTTTATATCCACGTCATTTGTTAAAAAGTTAGAGGTTCTTTTAGAGCCTATGAGATAGGGATTCACTACGACACTACCCTCCGGGGAAGTGATATTATCCACACACTTTCTGCGTACAGTACCCCTATGGATTTCTGATAGGGCACTTTTCGTCGACCTCATTGTGATCGACAAGCATGATTACGATATGATTCTTGGGATAAATTTCCTGAGCAAGTACAATGCTTTTATTGAATGTCAGAAATGAAAGGTGATCTTCCATCTAGAAGGTGATCAGAAATTCATTTATGTTGGAGAGTCCAGAAAGAAACCCAACATGTTTTTATCTGCAATGAAAGCAAGGAAGTTATTAGCAAGTGGCTGCATGGGCTATCTGGCGAACATTGTAAACAAAAGCCAAGAAGAAAAGATAAGAATTGAAGATGTACCTACAGTTCATGATTATGCGAAAGTGTTTCCAGATGACCTATCAAGTCTACTGCCAAAAAGAGAAGTCGAATTCAAGATTGAGCTCACTCCAAACATCGACCTGATCTCAAAAGCACCTTACAGAATGGCCCCGGTAGAGTTAAAGGAGCTTTACATGCAATTAAAGGAGCTACATAATAAAGGCTTCGTTAGGCCGAGCTACTCACCATGGGGAGCTCCAGTTTTGTTTGTAAAGAGGAAAGATGGCTCTATGAGACTCTGCATTGACTACTAAGAGAGCTGAGCAAGGTGACAATCAAGAACAAGCACCCGTTGCCTCGAATCGATGATTTGTTTGATCAGCTCAAGGGTGCATCTGTGTTTTCAAAGATTGATCTACGGTCAGGTTATCACCGGCTAAAGATTAAAGAATGAGATATCCCCAAGACTACCTTCAGGTCAAGGCATGGTCACTATGAATTTGTGGTTATGCTTTTCGGTCTGACAAATGTACCTGTGGCTTTTATGGATTTGATGAATTGGGTATTCAAGGATTTCCTTGATAAATTTGTTGTTGTGTTTATCGATGATATTCTTGTCTATTCAAAGAATCAAGAAGAACATGAGGAGCATTTAAGGATTATGCTGGAGACTTTAAGAAGACACCAACTGTATGCAAAGTTCTCCAAGTGTGAGTTTTGGCTTGATAAAGTGTCTTTCTTGGGGCATGTTATATCGAAGGAAGGGATTATGGTTGACCCTATTAAAGTAGAGGCTGTTCTCAACTGGAAGCAACTGACGAATGCAAGTGAAATAAGGAGCTTCTTGGGACTAGCAGGATATTATCGGAGATTCGTAGAAGATTTCTCCAAGATAGCAGCTCCACTCACGAATCTGACTCGCAAAGGAAAGAAGTATGAATGGACAGATGCATGCGAGAAGAGTTTTCAAGAACTGAAGAAGAGGCTAACAACGGCTCCAGTATTGGCTATTCCTAAAGGAAATGATGGGTTCATAATTTATAGTGATGCATCCAGGATGGGCCTCGGAGCTGTTTTAATGCAAAATGAAAGGGTGATTGCTTATGCGTCAAGACAACTGAAGGATTACGAAAAGAACTATCCTACTCATGACCTCGAGTTAGCAGCAGTCGTTTTTGCATTGAAGATATGGAGACATTATTTATATGGGGTCCAATGCAAGATCTTCACTGATCATCAAAGTATGAAGTACTTCTTCACGCAAAGAGACTTGAACATGAGACAACAAAGATGGCTAGAGTTGGTGAAGGATTACGATTGTGAAATCCTTTATCATCTTGGAAAAGCTAACCGAGTGGTTGATGCTCTAAGTCGGAAGTCAGTTGCCACGTTGATGTCAACGCAAGCAATGTCTCCACCTTTAAGAAGGGAAATTCTAGACTTCGGTTTGGAACTTATAGCAGGTCAGCTCTTAGCATTCTTTCTTGCTCCGACGATGTATGATGAAATTCGGAGAAAACAAGATGAAGATGTAAGTCTTGTAAGGATTAAGCAGGAAATGAAAGAAGGAAAATGTCAAGAGTTTTTTATTGCGGATGACGGAACTTTGTACCTCAAGGACCTCTTATGTGTTCCCAATGTTGATGACTTAAGGGAAAAGATCTTGGAGGAAATTCATGACACTCCTTACTCTATTCATCTAGGTGCAACAAAGATGTATAATGATCTAAAGGGTAACTTCTGGTGGTTTGGAATGAAACGTGATGTTGCTTTGTATACAAAGAAATGTATGACATGTCAACAAGTAAAGGCTGAACACCAGAGACCTGGTTGTGAACTGCAGTCTATCCAAATACCAGAATGGAAATGGGAGGGTATAGCAATGGATTTCATTACCGGTTTGCCCAAAACTATGAATGGTTATGATGCAATTTGGGTAGTTGTGGATTGACTGACTAAGGCGGCGCATTTCATTCCCATCAAGATCACTTACTCTATGGAACGGTTAGTAGAACTCTATGTCAAGGAGATTGTATGACTTCACGGAATTCCCAAGTCAACCATCTCAGATCGTGATGGCATGTTCACATCTAAGTTTTGGAAGAGTGTACGGACTGCTATGAGAACCAGGCTACATTTCAGTACAGCTTGTCATCCTCAGACAGACGGCCAAACGGAGAGGACGAACTTGATTTTAGAAGATATGCTACGGGCTTGTTCTCTCAATTTTAAGACCAGTTGGTGTAAAATGTTGCCATTAGCAGAGTTTGCTTGTAACAACAGCTTCCAGGCGACAATTGGGATGGCACCATATGAAGCTCTGTATGGGCGAAAATGCAGGTCGCCTATATGTTAGCACGAAGCTGGTGAGAAGAAGTTGATGGAAAGCGTCGACGCTGAAAAAACTAATTTTATTAACGAAACTTCTGAGATGATAAAGTTGATAAGAAAAAGAATAGAGACCGCTCAAAGCCGTCAGAAGAGTTATGTGGACAAGAGAAGAAGACCCTTAGAATTCACTGTAGGCAAATATGTGTTTTTAAAAGTTGCACCAATGAAAGGAGTTATGAGGTTTGGGAAGAAAAGCAAATTAAACCCGAGATACATTGGTCCTTATGAAATTGTGAAGCGAATAGGCAAAGTAGCTTATCAGCTGAGGTTGCCTTCAAAAATGTCGACGATGCACGGTATGTTTCATGCCTCTATGCTTAAGAAATATATCCCGAACCCTACGCATGTGATTGAGCCACAAGTGATCTAGATACGAGAAGACTTAAGTTATGAAGAAAAGCCAGTAGAGATACTCGATCGGAAAACCAAGACCTTGAGGAATAAAGAAATTTTATTGGTCAAGGTGTTATGGCGAAATCATCAAGTTGAAGAAGCTACATGGGCACGTGAAGATGACATGATAACTAAGTATCTGCAGTTATTTTGAGTTTCGAGGACGAAACTTTTATAAGGTGAGGAGAATTGTAACACCCACCTATTTTTATGTAACGGATCATATTAAGTTACTAATGATGTTAAGGAAATTTTAATAATAATTTATGTTATATGTTATGATTTATGATCTTAATGTTACTAACTATTTATTTCAAGTTCCATGATAGGTGACAACCGCATGGAATCATTGTGCTCAAGTGTTCATGTTAATTTTAATGTATGTTTAATTATGATGTAATGATGACTTAGATGTTAAAATGTATGGCATTTTAAGGACAGTTCGGTAGGCCAGACTTTCAGGTTCGGCAGGCCGAAAAGTCTGCCAAGAATCGGCAGGCCAAACTTCATGCAATCGGCAGGCCGAACTGTGCAGTCGGTAGGCCAATGACAGTTGACGAGCAGTCAGCAGAAATCTCTCTAAATTTATGGTTGAGATAACTACGTTAATTGGGTGATTAATTGGTATAATTATGAATTAATCTTCTCATTTAAGGAAATTAAATCATTGATTTTTGTTGATTGAATGTAATTGATAATGGTTTCCTATTTTTAAAAGGCAAAATATGGTAAGTGAGACTAATGGTTTTGACTTTTCCTAATCTCCTCTCCACTTTCCATGTGAAGCTAGCCTTAATTTTAGTCCAGACAGTCAGAAAATTTCTGACATAATGGAGAGCATTAAAATTTTCTTTTTTACGTTATTGCTCTCTCCCTCTCTTCCTCTCACATCTTTTCTTTCTCTATCTCTCTCTCTCATTTTCTCTCTCACTCTCTCTTCTTCACAAATTTCTTCTTTGTCTCATCCTCTATTCTCTTGCAAATATTTGAGAAATATTGAGTTTTCTTTAGATGAAATTGAAGGAATTTGAGAAAAATTGTTTTGAGGTAAGGGTTCGTTTTCGGTTTAAATTTAAAATGAAATCTTCTTGACTGCCATATCTTTCTCTACAAAATTTTGTTTATTCTAAATTTTTAATATGATGTTCATATGTGTGTTATGTTAATGTTCTTTTAAGTTTCAAGTCATTTTGATTTTTGTAAATTAAGTTATGATTTTTCTACCCTCTACCACTCATAGTTAAATGTTGCTGTTTGGTTAAGATACATGAAAATATGATTTTTTGTTCAAGGGGTAAATGTGCTTTGTTTGCTACGAAATTTGGTAAGAATGCTCATGTATATGTTATGATATGGACTGCAAATTTTGGTAATCTTTTGATGAGTGAATTATATGTTATGAAATTTCTATGAGATTAGGTCAAGAAAACTATTTTAACAATTTTAATTTTGGACTTTCATTTTCTGTAATGTTTTATATGTTTAAATGATTTTATTGATGATGAAATAATTTTATAATATGGAAATATATGATAGTAAGATATTAGTATGAATTTTAAAATTAAAATATATGTATTTTAATTGTTAGAAAATGTTTTCAAAAGATTACTCATCTACCTTATCATTATTGTTGGCAGATTTCATGTTTGAAATGTATGGGTCGTGTTTGATGATTATAGTTATAGATGCATGTTATGAATTATGTTTGTATGAGATAAATGTATATGTAATGTAATATGAATGAATGTTATATTTTATGATAGTAAGTATTAATTTTATTTTGTGTCTTTAAATGAATAAATGGTATGAACACGCAAAGGAACGAGCACATCGAGACCACGGCATCGTCACCAAATCATATAAGGTTAAGTAAGCTAGCTTTTAAGGTAAGTACATTCTCACCTGCAACATGATGTGTTTTAAAAGGTTTGATGTTATGTTCATGATGATATTTATAATGATTTTATGATGATTTCCTTAAAGGATTTCTTATGAAAGATTTTCATAATTTAAAGTTATGCATGTTTGATTATGGCAAATTGTAAAGCATGAAAGTTACGTATATATGTATCACCTAATAAGTGTTGCACACCAATGTTATGATATGATATGTTATGATGTCATGTTTGGTTTCGGATTAGCTACCCTTCTCCTATCATGACGGCGCGCCTACAATGATGATTATGGTGCAACACTTGGGCCCTAAGATAAAATGGAATAAGTTTGAATATGGTCAAGTAATGAAAGATATGTTTCTATGAAATTGTGCTTAATGCACTTTTATGATATGATGATGATAATGTATATGAAATGTTTTTAAATTGTGAGAATTATATGTACTTACTAAGCTTTAGCTTATTCAAGTTTATGTCATGTTGCATACAAGGGTAAGAAAGTCAAGGATTAGGTGGAGGACATGGGAAGGCGTGTGAGCATAAAGAAAATGAATTGTAACCGAAGAATGCCAATGAAGCAAATTTTATGATTTAAGTTATGGTTTATTATTTGAACATATTTATTTGACAAGTTTTAAGAATACAAGAACTATGTTTTAATATTTTATTTTATCATTTTAAGAATTTGATCTTCTGCATTTTGATAGTTGAATATGTTTTACAAATTAAGTTTTCTAAAGGTTTTCGGCTCTGTCAGCCTGCCGAACATCATTGGTCGGCATGCCGATGTAAGAATGTTTGGCCTGCCGATTACATTTTTGGCCTAACGAACTTTGAAAGTTTTGAAGCCCAAATTCCCAGAGCCTCTACCGGCCTGCTGACCATGTTCGGCCTGGCGAAGTCCCAAGTTCGGCCTGCCGAACTGTGGGAGCAAGTAGCTTTTAAATGATGTGATATTTTTATAAGTTATGATTTTACAATTTGGTTTATTTACTTTATTAAAGCAAGTTTATGATTAATATTGATGAGAAATTAAATTATGGATTAAGTTAATGAATGTTGTTGTAAAAAAGAAAGTGTATGTATGGATCCTGGTTATGTTTTCCTTAACTATGTTTTTTTTAAAGTTCAAATAGGTATGTAATGAATGAATGTACTGACATCTGTGACGTCCGTAAGGGAGGCGTTACAACTTGAATGTCCCTTGGTCAAATTTCCCAACTTATTTGATGGTCTCATTACTGAACTATTACGAATTTTTTCATCTAAGAGTGCTTCACTAATTCGAAGTGTTCGGCTTTGTTTTACCTGTTTCCTTTAAAAATGACAATTTTACTCTCAGTGGGTTTTTCGTGAGTCTTGTAATTATATTAACCTTCTTATTTTACTTCACCATTCCCTTACTTAGGGGTACAAAAAAATTCTCTCTTAGGGGCATGTTCCTAATTCGGTCATTTCAGAATCCGTTTTGGTCTTTTTATGAAAAATGACCATTTATCCTCGATGGGTCTTGGAAAAATTTCAGAACCTGTTTAACCAAAACTTACCTTTCTTTGCTTCTCGTAACATTATAAAAAACAAAACAACAATTTTCCTTTTGATAAAATCTATTTTATTAAGACTTTATAGTTTTGACCTATAATTTGAAAGTCTTTACAATTATGCCCTTGGCACATTTTTCTTTCTTTTCTTGATAAAAACTCTTAATCCTCTCAAACTTCAAACTTATAGTTACTTACTGCTCACAACAGTCTAGGAAATCAACATTTTCTCGATAAAAATTCAATTTCACATGACTTTATGGGTTTGGCCCGAAACACAAATCTTGGCATTTTTGTCCTCAAGACCAAAGATGACCACTTTATACTAAAACATCCATTTTTCATAAGTATTAGAACTTCATTAAACAATTTAGTCTAATCAAAACCATTTGATAACATTTTCATGTGCTTAAAATCTCGTAAAATTCATAACTTAATATCAGAGAGTAATTTTTGCAAACCGTCCATAACTTTAGCAATTTCGGTGAGTTCTACAACTTTTGCATTTTAAAGTTTTTGAAATTTCAACTGTATAGCGAAGTGTTTTGCAATTTTTCAGTTCAAACCTTTACAAATTTTTGCAATTTAGTCCTCTTACAATTTTACAAAGATTTGTTCATGAAAATTGTTACCCTTACTAGCCAAGATCCTAGTTTTTCTTGGAAAATAAATTGGCCTCTAAGGCCCTCAAATCTTGATTTCTTGAAAACTAATTAAACACTTATTGTGCCAAAATAAAATAAAATTAAATTTTAGGTTTTACCTAGGGATTTTTCAAGCATTAGCACCTCTTTTGAGATGCTTAAAAACCTTCATAAAATCCCTTGACACATGGTCATAGAATACCATATAAACCCACCCAAAACTCAAACAAAAACACAAAAATAGATACAATAAGACATGGGTTTTTATCTCAAAAATTGTGAAACCTTGCTTTAGAATGCTTGTTCTTGCTTCCTTGCATAGTTTGGAGACTTTTACTTTTAAAAATATTTGAGAGAATCTCATGGGGTCGTTTTCATGGAGAGCCAAAATGGCTTCTTTCCCTTTCTTTTTCATCAATTTTGGTGACTTATTGCTTAGTCAACACTTAAACCCTTTTGGAGTGCAAATTTGGCTTAAAAGCTATGGTGGGAATCCGACTACCACTAGGAAAAATGTGTTAAAATTCCACCTTTTGGGCGGCACTTTATAGTGGGTCCCATAATTTTTTAACAGTCCAAATTTATACTGACCATATTTTCCCTATACTGCTATTATATTTATCATATTATCAGTATTCTTTTCTACACTATATTTCATAGTCGACAAGCTTCCACATCATCCACACAATATAATTCTTATACTGCGTAGCTTTGCATAGTCTAATTTCTATACTACATTTCTTTATGTAATATAATTTCCATGCTGCTTAACTTCATCAATACAGTTCTTATACTGCATTACTTTATCAGTGTAATATTTACACTACATTATTCTTATACTATATGATTTTCATACTGTGTATTCCTTTTACTGTATTTCTGTCTTAAAATTTGTTTATAGTTCTTATACTGCATAACTTTATCAGTGTAATATTTACACTGTATTATTCTTATACTACATGATTTTCATACTGTGTATTCCTTCTACAGTATTTCTATTTTAAAATTTGTTGTAGTACATTTCGCAACAATCAGACTTTCTAGCTTATTTTTTATATCATTCATTTCTTGTTCAAGTCTATGGCATAATTTTTAACCTTGAGAATTTCATTTTCTCTTTTATGGAATTTTTTTGTAAAAATCAGACTTAAATCTTAATCCTCGTGACACCAAAATTACTCCTTTAATTCTTAACAAATTTTTTAGCATAAAATTTAGCTCATAAAAATTGTTCATAAAATGCTTAACAAAATCCTTAATTATTGCATATAAAATGCACTAAAAATTCTTGTGTGTTGCAAAATAAATCATTACCTTGTCTTTAAGTAAATTAGTAGTTTAAAAGGTTAAAGAAAAAACTACTTTGCATTAGTTATAAATTCCAAACTAGCCTTTTCATGACTAAGTAAACCATTGGTTTATTTGTGAGTAAACAATTTATCGGTAAGGAAAACACTTCCATATGTTATAAAGTTAACATTACTCTTTATTTCAAAAAGTAAACCATTCGTCTATCTCTGAGTAGTCTGGTCAAGAATAAAATACTAGTCTGTTTTTAGTAAATTAGTGGTTTAAAGTACCAAAAAACACTGGTCTATTTCTTACAAACCACTGGTTCAAAGAAAGAACTTTTTCATAAGAAAAGAGTTAAAGTGAACCTCTAGCCTATTTTAAAGGAAACCATTAGTTTAAAGATGTAAAAGAAAAAAAAATTTGGATTTAAAAAAAAAGAACTTTTGAACAAAAAAACGTAGCTAAAGTAGTTTTGTATTCATGATGGCATCGGCGTCGTTGGGGGAGCGAGGAGAATCAGATGGCGATGTTACAAAAGGAAGGAGAATCGCTTCCACGGACTCCGCGCGGGAAGATCTTGCTGTTTTGGCCTTCGATTGACTAGAAATGATCATGCCATCCACAGTGCAATAGGATATGGCTATGGATTTGGATCTAGCTGTGGCCGCACATCAAATCTCACCACGGCTACTGGTTTTGCAAGGAATATGCCCACAACGACGTCAAGGGAAGAAGCACGACTCAGATAGAAATATAGAGTACGGAGAAAAGAGGATCAAACTAGAGTTGCCACATGAAAGATCAAGGGAGATATAACGAGTACAAAGTGTGGCGAGGATAGGGAAATCAACAATTAAAAGGGGAAGGCAGAATTGATAACGACAGGGGGAAAATTGCCACTTAAGGGAGTAGCATCAATAAAGATGAGCATGAAGCCCGCATCAATGATGGAAAAGAGGAAAAGTGAAGAGGGTCGGGTGTAATTTTTAAATACTCTCTTTCTCCCAGCTCTGCTAGGTTCTTTTTTTTCTTTGTTTTTATTTTCTTCAATAATCTTTGGGCGCCGCATTTGCAAGAGGCAATGAAGGGTCAGAGTCTAGCATCTGCCCTAGGCTGGTTTTTGGACCCCCTACCCGATAGAGAGGTTCCCTATTGATGAGGCATTGTCCTCTTCAACGGTTCTATGAACAATGTTTAGTGTGAAAGGAAGGTGCTAAGGTGGGAGGTTTAGGGTTCAGTTTGCATTGGGCTATTGTTGGCCACATGCGTGTGCTAGGGGCTTCAAGCACCGTTGGGTTGGGTAGTGCGTGAGTCGGCTATGGTTGAGAAAGGTGAAGGGGCGGCTGTTCTCCTGTTGACCAGACGTGGGTTGGGGTGCAAGGGTGTGCAAAGGCGTTTCTTCCTTGGAGATTTGAACATTTGATGCATCTCCACTGGTTGGTGATGGTGGGTGGCTGCGGGTAGTAGCGGTGGTTCTCGTGCGCTCACAGGTTGGCTCTTCTCTAGTCTCATTTTGGTCTATGGGTTTGGTGTGGTTTCCTTCCTTATTGGTTGTCATAGTTGGATTGTCGTGGGAGGTTTTGTTCTTGTTGTTTGGATTGTACCCTTCTGTTTTAGTTTTTGTGGTTGTCACACAATGAGGTTGATATTTTCACCGGGTGTGTTTTTTGTTATTTTTTTCTGTTGTAATAACTAAGGTAGTCTCCCCACCTTCCATCATTGTCTTTTTTGCTTGCCCTTGGCAGCATTGTGTTAGATCTTAATATTATTAGTCTCTCGATATTGTTTGATCAGAGTTATACACTTTCAACAATGGTATATTTTAAAGAGCCATTTTTGTACTTGATTGTTGTGCGCCTCTTTGGTTTCCGCATATTGGAACTTGATATCTTAGGTGTTTTCAACTGAACTTATTAGTGGTTCTGGTCTTTAGTTGGGGTTAAGTCGTTATATACGTTGTGGTCTTTCAAATCTTAATTAGACCTTGCACTTCTCTAATTTAGAATGCAATTTTTTCAAAAAAAAAAAATTATGGAAAAAATGAGGGAAGAAGGAAGGGAGGGGGAGGGAGGATTGGTACTTTTAAAATAAAACTAGTTAAGTTACGTGTGAGGCACATATCAAGTTGTAATTAAAGCTTTTATAGGTAAATTATAAATAAAAAATAAATTCAAGTAAAATTTTGCTTAAAAATTTTAAAAAGGAAAAAAAAGTTATTTATACAAATAACTTTTAAAGATATGAATTTGTTTCATTTTGACAGTTAACATTTACTTTTTTAGGTCTAACTACCTTGGCATAACAATTTTGATCCCTCAAATAAATTGACTTTCTTTAAAGTATAATATAGAGAAAGTATAAGAAGTTAGGTTTTACAGAGATAAAATGTCAAAGGAACAAATACATTAAAAAATATAGCCTAAGGGAAAAGAAAAAGGATTTGCACTAGTGATGTAATTTTGATTTCTTTATTTGAAAGGCAAAAGACTATGGTATAGATAAAATGAAGCAAAAAAAAAAAAAAAAAGTAAAGCAATAAAGAAAAGAAAGGGGAAAAAAAACAAAGAAAGAAAAAGAAAAAGAAAAAGAAAAATAAGAGAAACAAAGAAAAAGTTAAAAAGTTAGAAAAGGCAAAACGCTGCGAATTGGACTACCAAAAAAGCAACAGTGAGTCTTTAAAGACTCTTTTAATGTGTCTAAGGAAATTATGTTTGTGAAAGAAATAAAAAATTAAAGGTATTTTCCTATGGACTCTTTTCAATCCGCCCTTTTCAAAACAGGCGTTTCCATAATTTTCTTTGAAAGGATAAAAGTCAGACCTTAAATCAGAAAAGGCCCTCTACAAAACACCCATTGTTGTGTTAAGGCCGGTGAATTAAATGAATACCACTTCAATTATTCATATAAAATAAGATTAATTTTAAAAATATCCCTTAAACTATGTCACTAGTGTCATTTTACCTCCTAAACTTTAAAATGTGTCGATCAATTCCTATCAACTATTAAACGTTTGCAAAAACACTCCTTCCATCATAACTCTGTTAATTTTTTGCTGATGTGACATTGAATTTATAGTAATAAATCCAATTTTTTAGGACAATATTAAATCCTAATTAAAAGCATAAGAATTAATCATTGTTAAAAAAAACTAAAAAGCTGAAATTATTTACAATATCAAAAATAGAACAAATCTTAAATCGACAACCACAAGGGGCGGCGGCAAGTTCCTCCATGGAATGGAAGTTGCTACGCAAATAACCCCCTTCTAATTTACTTGGGTTTAATATTTCATCTGGTTGAACCAACTTCGTTTTGGTCTTTTGATAAAATGGAAAAACATTTTCTGGATTTTCTGTAGTTCACTTTGACATTGCGGGACGAAGAACTTTACAAAGGTAAATCACTTTGTGCAATATCATATCTGAAAATTTATGGTGGAATATTATATATGAAATTGAACAACAATAAATAGACCCATTACAATACTATATTCCTTAAGCCGTTGAGGGACACGTCTGAAGCACAATTTAACAAGTAAAACAATAACACACTCAACGAGGCCTGATCTCACTGAAAATTATTGCCGGCCTCGATTTGATTGTCCAATGTTGTCAAAGATTTTTAAAACCGACGTAAAGTAACATTTTCTCCCTTTTCTATTTCGAAACCCCTTCCCCTTGATTCAACGACAACTATACTTGAGCCTAGTGTGGTCGTTGGGTCTTGTCGGAGTTCTTTTGGCTCCGACTATAGGAAATGTTCTTCAAACATTATGAGTTCTTTTTTATTTTTAGTTTTTGTAAATTTCATAAAATCTACACTGTTGTTTTTCAAGATCGAGTTTAAACTGATTTATCTTTTTTTTAGGTAATTTTTCCTTGTAATTTAATAATATTCTCAGTCTTTTAAGTACCAATTCTAATAATTTAAAGTGTTAAGAGACACTTAACTATGCATTTTTTTTCACAATAGATCCCATATTTTCAATTTTGAAAAATTGCACTTTGTTGCTGGCTAATTTTGTACCAGGCCCCTCTAACGGCCCAAGCATAGCTTTCTCACCCTACAACGCAAAGGTCTTGCTCCATAGACCTTAGCCATGCTTAGGGAATTGATGTACGTCGTGGCTTGGTAAGTCATCAGTAGTCAAATGGGCCCATTTATTTTAGTTCAATTTGGTTTTAAGTCTCGTTTAAGGGTTTTAAAGTTAATTGAACCGAAATAAATGAGTGATGGAGGAAAATAACCCTAAAAGCATTCCTTTTTCCCTTTAAAAATAGCCCAAAACTATATTTTGCTTTTACACGGCCCAAGAAATCAAAACCCAAGGCAGGAAACTTTTTCATAGGGAAAACATCGAGGAAAACCCAGTGACGAAGCACCGATGCATCTTTGGAGCATTCAATAAGCCTTCTAGAGGCACGCCTCTAAAAGTGTTCTCTCTATGTCAAGACAATCTCTGCTCAAGTCATAAGTCCACCCCTGGAGGCATCATGCACGCGCCTCTGTCACGAACTCCCGCCTAAATTTCTAGAAGTACTCCAATGATGCGTCAGATGTTTTTGACTTGGCAGAAATAGAGAGATCTCATGCCAGATGTAATAGCATACTTGTCAGGTTTTCAAAAATAGATGTTTAGACTTGGTTAAACCCCTTAAGAGCATCAAGCCTAGAGGAGTTTCAAAATTGCCATGAGTGTATGTCATTATAGGCCAACCTCAAAATCAACGTTCAAAGTGGCTGGTGCCACTTGCTCCAAGGGAAATAGGGTACAACATGCGGTGTTAGAGCACAAGGAGATCAGCTCTACAGCAGGTCTCTTATCTCCATTATAAATACTCCATATATTCCTCACTCAGAACAAGAACATCAGAGAGACTTATAACCTTAAATTTTACACCATTTTCATTCTCAATAGCTCCAGGATACCACCTTCTTCTTCTTCCAAGTTTGTGCTTTTTGGACTTGAAAATTCCCTAGAAAAGTTCTTTGTCACCACTGTCAAAGATCATGCCTTTCTTTTGACACCATTTCATCCTCTCTAAATTTTATGAAATCATCATTGAAACACTTAGAAACCTTACCAGATCCCTCACTACCCTAGGAGTTTTTAGAACTTAACCTTCACCCTTCGATAGTCTAACCCAAGATGAAGGTGACCTGCATTCGCCTATGGAGCAAATTTTCTTGAAAACCCAAAAAAATCCAAAGCTTCACATATTGTTGCTAGAATTTCGCAAGTATACGGGTCATACAAGTAATAAAGTATATCCAAGTATGGATGGCGATCCTACAAGGATTGAATTCTTAAAAATTAGCTAATTACCACAACTACAATGACCGTGTATCATTTAGGTAATTGGAATTTAGAGGAAAATAAATTAAGTCAAATGAGACTAAAAAAAAATTAAACAAAAGATATAATTTAAAATAAAGGCAATCTATGTCATAATGTATCTAGGGACTTGGTTTAGCTTGATTCTTACTATGCTTTTTTTACTTTGTGATTGTTGTCTTCATTCCATCCAATTCATTAATCTAAAGTCCTAAATTCACCTCATTACCTCTCCTAAGCATCAAATGAGATTATGTGTAAAAACGCAAATTGATATTCTTATCAAACTTGTTTGCATGGACCTTCATTAAGCTCAACCCTTAATTTGATAATCAAGGCATTGATTACCTCCTAGCCACACAAAAACCAAAATTCTCAATTAAACCTAAGCTTTACCAACCTTCTAAACTCGATAAAACCTAAGTTGTGTTGCCTAGTTCTAACATGTGAAACTACCTCTCCTGGTTGTCAAATTCCACACATCAATAATCAATTCATTCATTTGGCCACATGAATCAAGAGCATTAATCATAAACGTCACAAATGGATTAAAATGGAAATTACATCAACAATTAACAAAATAATCCAAACATAACCAAAACCAACTACATTAAATTTTAGAATAGAAAATCTAAGCAAAAATAGATAATTCCAAGAGTAATCTCTTCACGAAATCCATAAAAGTAAATATGTTTATAACACAAATATCAATAAAGATTAGGGTAAAGAGAAAAGAAGAAGCACTCTTTTGTGGAATTTACAAGCTATAAGGTCTATAGGGTGCACAAATTTAGGACCATTTTTGGCTGTTGGATCAAGAATTTAGGGTTAAGATTTGCCAAAAATGTGAAATCAGCATTTTAGCCTTGAACAACCACCTTAGGCATGCTATGTTAGACATGTATGCCCTAAGGAGTAAAAATGTAATAAGTTTTTGGAGACATTTTTATCAATAAAAAATTTATGTATTATTTATATACCAAAACTTGTCCTCTATACGTTCATATTTGTTGAATGTATGTTAAGCAAACAAAAGTCTGAGATTGTCGGTCTAAACCTTAAGAATTGGGCATATGATGGTCGGATTATGTAGAAGACACAATTCTTAAGGTGATGGTCTAAATTAAAAGATCTGCAATCAAGAGAATAAAGTTTGGCGCTTTATTCATGCAAAGATTGTTATGTTGTCTATATCCTTTTTGGGATATGATTTGTCTTGACCATCAGAGGTGGACTCCGTAAATAGAAAAATTAGCATGTTATCATAGGTGACGATGTGTTGGATCGAGACATAAAGTGAATTGATTTGGATTAATAATTCTGTCTTGATAAATCGATTCACTTTAGACAATCATTTGTGTTGTATCTTAATCTTGAGATGAATAGTAGGCCCGTTGTCTTGGCTTTTGTCTTTTGATGTACCAAAGGGTGACACCCACATCTTAATAGTGGTATGCATGCTGGTATATTAGAGGCATGACTCTTGATAGCGTAGACCTATTATTCAAAGATATGGAATCCATAGCTCCTCTTTAGGAGTAATGATATCTTCTTATATGCGTTATTCTGTAATTGGAAAACTGGAGCGCTTAACCATTTGGATACATAGGTGTAACCGAATGGTATACTGTCATTGGATAGTAAGTTTTTTGATGGCGAGATAATGGAACGTAAGATAAAAATAATCAGGCAGGTAAGATAGAACTTGTCCTTAAGCCGATAATGGATTATCATATGGGGATACGATAACCTATGATATATCATGGAGACTTAGCTATACGAGCTTCGTAATTTTATGTAGTTCGAGAGTACAGCTCCAAGCTTTTAGTAGAGTAACGTTGGAGTTGATAATGATTAAATGTATATATGGGATATTTGGTTTCATAATTATCGGGAGCTTGAACTATATAGGTCCATTTGGTCCCCTTACTAGCTCACAACATCCTATAACGATACGGTGTGCTTTTCCAATAATTGGTAACTTAAGTCAGATTTGTTAGATTGGTTGAGATTTGGTAGAATCAAATAATTCATGTCTGTTTATCTGTTAAATTAATTTTGTGATAAAAATTAATTCTAGATAAACTTGTTGAATTATAAGGATCGGATAATTCTTATCTGTTTATCAGTTGATTTAATTTTAGATAAATTAGATCAAGATAAACTTGTAGAATTATTGAGAATTGATTTATTTTCTTAAAGATTTTCTAGATAAAGCTGTTTTGATCAGATGACTTCTCTATTGGGTTATTTGAATTAAAACTAAGACTTTATCCTATAGAATCTCGGGTGAAAAATAAAAGATTCGCAAGATTTTTATTCGGCAGTTCAGTCTGCCGATGGACGTGTTCGGCCTGTCGATGGGGCCTGTTTGGCCTGCCGATCAACAAAGGATAAGATCACGCATTTTCATGCAGATCTTATCAGATATCGATCCAAACTTGATTTTGTTTTGAGTTTTTGAGACCTAATCTGATAAGGACTGACCCCAGGACCAATCTCTATAAAAAGGGAGTAAGTCTTAAGAAGAGTTACTCAGATCAATTTGAGAAACTAAGTGTGATACTCTACTAGTGAGCATCTGAAAACTCCCTGAGAGCATTTGTTCACAAATCACAAGTACTTGCTTTGGGTTCTCTCGATTGGTTAGAAGGAAAGTCACCTAGTGGAAGAGCTGTACATGTGAGCCCACACTTACTCCAGTCGTGGATAGAGAATAACAAAGAAGACCAGTTGGTTGAGGCTCTTCTGGAACGTTACTTCTCTTCACATTTTGCGAGGGTTCTTCGGCACACAAAGGTTAGTAAGATCTGGTTAATTTATGCATATAGCGTGTCAAACTTATGTTTTAGAAATTACTCTGATGTAAAATTTTTAAAATTCTACTGCGTACTATTTTTTCCAACAATTGGTATCAGAGCCATGGTTTTTACATAAATTTACGAGTTTGTGATCATGTTATATGCATATATTTTGTGATCTTAATCTCTCCTATGCTTGAATTTAATTTTATAGAGAGTTGGCACTCTAGGTTTCTATATATCATATATGTTGTCATGGATTATGTGGTGAATGTTTATTAATTAATTATGGTTGATTAAATTCTTATTTAATTATTAATTAATTAATTAATTTATATCGGTTATGGTTCCTTTGAGGTTAGAATGTGTATCTAGGTTTTTCATGTAATTAGATGGCGGACTATCATCTCCATCTAGGAATTATTATTTACTTTTAAATTTGCAAGATTTTTGTAATTAAATAATTATTCAGAGAAGACAAATCTAGAAGAATGATGATGGCGTAGCCAGGTATTTCCTGAGTCTCTAATTTTTGTTTTGGAATTGTTGAAAATAAAATTGATGAATTGCATTTAAAATTGTATTTTCTGGAATGGGAAATTTCTGCTCGATCGGCATGCTGAACTCACCAGTTCGGTAGGCCGATGGTTATAGATCGACAGGCCGAACGTGTGGTTTGGTAGGTCATCAATGGCGCAGAAATCAAGCGGCTCTGGCGGCAGGCCAAACTTCCAGTTCGGTAAGCCGAACTTTCATGAGTCGGCAGGCCGATCTTCTTGATCGGCAGGCCGATGGAGCATGACCGGTAGGTCGATCACTCAGATCGTCCTATCGACTGAGAGCTAGAAAATTTCCAGAAAAGGTGCAGTTTTTTTTATGTAGTTTTAATTTTATTTTTGGGACAATTTTGAGAAACATTAAATTTGGATATGACCGAAAATATGAAGTATATGATTCATACAGGATTGAAGACTTGAAGATGGGTATTACATAAAGAAGGATACAGCTTGAGGATTCAAGGATGAAGAATCAAAAATATATCTCGATTATTCTCTTGTAATCTTAGTTTTCTATTCTCTAAGGTGAAGCCATAATATTACAGTTATTTATTATTTTGCTTGTAGCTTTGCTTGTCTACATTATAATATAATTTGCCATATATATTGATAACATGTCATATAGAATAGGGAGTGCCGCTCATATTAAAATTGTTCATGCATATTCTTAAAATAAAACCTTGATTTTAAAAGATTGAGTGGGAGAACGTTTTTGAAGAGAGGACCTAACGCCTCCATTGTTGGTCCATAGGCAGAACATGGTGGTCTCGACCCTTAGGAAGGGATTCTATCATGTACTAGATTGGATATCTGAGAAGATAAGGTATTTTAGCATGATTTATAGTTGCACACCCTTAGGTGGTGATTATAAATCATGGATAAAATATTGAAACAATGGTTATACACTAACGTTAATTTTATTATTAACCTCCCCTAGGAGCTCTGTTAATAAAATTAATGGCCAAAGAAATGATTATTAATATATGCTAGATCATACGGGTCCTGGATGGCATATATTAATTAGGAGGGGATCCGTGTTCTTGATTGAATTTGGCATGACTCCCCTAGGAGCTTGTTGAATTCTGAGTTGGGAATTATCGTTGTAAGGTTGTAATATTTTCAAGGTTTTGACACATAAACACATTTGTATTCTTTTACATGATTGTGTTATCTTACTAAATTATTGTTATATGTTTTCTTATGTTTGGTATATGATTCTTGATTGTAGATTAAAAATGTCTAAAAATGCTTTGTCATCGATACTTGACAAAAACCTATTAGCAAGTGAGAATTATAATGATTGGAAACGAAACCTAGATATCGTCATGTTCTTTGAGAAACTGAAATATGTACTGACAACTCCTTGTTCTTCTGAGCCTACAGGAGACTCAACTAATGAGCAATTCCAAGCGTATGATCGCTGGAAAGATGCTAATGATCAGGCTCGCTGCTATGTTATGGCCAGCATGAATAACACGCTGCAGGCTCAACATCAGGATTATGAGACTGCAAAGCAGACCTTGGATAATCTTGAGGATATGTTTAGAGGCCAGGCTATAATAAAACGGCAAGGGGTGCTTCATAAACTTCTTAACTGTAGACAGAGGCTGGGAACATCTGTAAAGGAGCATATGATGTTGGTCATGGGTTACCTCGCTGAGGCTCAAACCAATGGAGCTGACATCGATACTGAAACTCAGATGACTATGGTCTTTGAGACTCTGTCTAAGGAATTTATTCCGTTTAGAGCAACTTTTATTTTAAGCAATAGACGGGATATGACCTTGATGGAATTGATGAAACAGTTATAGGAGTTCGAACTGCTGATCAGGGAGTCTCCTGCAGGTGGTGAGGCCAACATGGCAGTTGCTTCTGGTTCCAATCTCAACTCTGGGAATGGAAAGAAGCAACGAGCCAAAAACGGGAAGTCTTCTATTCCTACTAGCACCAAGAGCAAGAAGAAGAAGAAGAAGAACCCAAAGAAGCTTAAGTGCTTCTTTTGTGGAAAGGTCGGGCATATCAAGAAGCATTTCAAGGACTTCCTTTCCAAAGGAGGTAGGTGTGATCTTTTGTATTTAGAAACTTGTTTGGTTGAGGGATCAAGTGACATTTGGGTCATAGATTCTGGTGCAACTAATCATGTTTAAGTTTCTCTACAGGGGTTCAAAGAAACGAGAAGTCTACTGCATGAGGACTTCACGCTTTGGATAGGCGATGGATCCTTGGTCTCAGCGGAAGCAGTGGGAGACGTCCATCTTTATTTTGATAATTATAGGAATTTATTTTTACAAGAATGTTTTTATGTTCCTAATTTTAAAAGGAATTTAATTTCTATAGCTTGTTTATTTAAAGACTCCCACTTGGTTTCTTTTAATGATAAAGTGGTGATTTATAAAAACAAATCTTTTATCTATTCTGGATGGATGCAAAATAATCTATATTTTATCAAACCTACGATAGACTTATTGCTTAATGCTAAGATGAATGATAATAACTCTAAGAGACTTAAAACTTCCCACTCTAATAAAACTTATCTTTGTTATTTACGCCTTGGTCATATTAACCTGAATAGGATTCAAAGGTTGGTAAGGGATGGACCTTTAAGTTACTTAAAGGTGGAATCTATACCTCAATGTGAATCTTGTTTGGAGGGTAAAATGACCAAAAGGTTATTCGAGTCTAAAGGCAATAGGGCCGAAGGGGTTTTAGAACTTGTCCATAGTGATGTTTGCGGATTGATGAACATCCGGGTACGAGGAGAGTATGAGTACTTTGTCACTCTTATTGACAGTTACTCAAGATATGGGTATGTGTACCTGATGCACCACAAAAGTGAAACTTTTGACAAGTTTAGGGAGTTTTGGACTGAAGTGGAAAAGCAATTGGGTAGACCCATAAAGGCACTTCAATCCGATCGAGGTGGGGAATACCTTTCTGATGAGTTCTTGGAACACTTATTAGAGAATGAGATTTTATCCCATTTGAATGCGCCGGGCACTCTGCAACAAAATGGTGTAGTGGAGAGAAGAAATTGGACTTTGTTGGACATGAATAGGTCCATGATGAGTTATTCATCATTGCCTTTATCCTTTTGAGGATATGTACTACAAACCGCATGTTATCTTTGGAATAATGTGCCTTCAAAATCGGTCCCTAAAACTCCTCATGAGTTGTGGACAGGTCGAAAGACATCCTTAAACCATATTCGCATATGGGGATGTCTGGCTCATGTCCTGTTTAAGGATCCGAATAAGTTGGAAGCACGTTCAGAAGTTTGCATGTTTGTAGGATATCCAAAAGGGACTAAAGAGGGTTATTTTTATAACCCAAAGGAAAATAAAGTCGTGGTTTCAAGTAATGTAACTTTCCTTGAGCAGAGTTAAATGGACGACTTTAAACCTCGAAGCAAAGTGGTGCTTGAGGAGTTAAGGAGTGATCCGATCACTCCAAAGGTTTCGAATGAAACCATTCCCATCAATGTAGAAAAATGAAAAAAACCTAAACAATAACCTTAGGGTCTTTGGCGTAGTGGGAGGATCAGGTGTCAACCTGAGAGGTATATGTTCAATGGGGAGGTCTTTTGGGCTGAACCTGATGAACATGACAGGGATCCTTATACTTATGCAAAAGCTATGGCGGATATTGATTCAAAACCCTAGACAGAGGCCATGAACATTGAGATGAAGTCTATGGAGACTAATCAAGTCTAGGAGCTTGTTGATCTTCCGGAAGGGGTAAAACCCATAGGGTGTAAGTGGATCTACAAGAGGAAAAAAGGAGTGGATGGAAAGTTCGAAACCTTTAAGGCTAGACTGGTAGCTAAGGGTTATACGTAAAAGGAAAGAATCGATTATCAGGAAACCTTTTCGCCTGTAGCCTTGCTTAAGTCCATCCAGATTCTCTTGTCTACAGCTGCCACTCTTGACTACGAGATTTGACAAATGGATGTCAAGACGGCTTTTCTAAATGACTATCTTAATGAGGCCCTTTATATGGAACAATCAGACGGGTTCAAGGTCACGGGTCAATAGGGTAAGGTTTGTAAGTTGATAAAGTCAATTTATGGACTTAAGCAGGCTTCTCGTTCTTGGAACATAAGATTTGATCAAGTGATCAAGACTTATGGGTTCTCACAAAATATGGATGAACCATGTGTTTACAAACACATTAAGGATGTGAAGGTGGTTTTTCTACTGCTCTATGTAGATGATATACTACTAATTGGCAATGACGTTGGGGCGTTGTCATAGGTCAAATTATGGTTAACCAAGCAGTTTGATATGAAGGACTTGGGTGAGGCTAATTTTATTCTCGGTATCTAGATCTTTTGGGATAGGAAGAACAAAATGATAGCTTTGTCCTATGCCAGCTACATAGATAAAATTCTCAGGAGATTTGCAATGCAGGATTCCAAGAAAGGTGGGCAACCATCTAGGTCTGGAATTACTCTTTCTAAGAAAGACTCTCCAAAGCTTATGAAGAAAGAGAATACATGACGAAGGTGCCTTATGCTTCGACCGTGTGTAGTCTCATGTATGCCATGTTTTGCACACGACCGAATATTAGTTATGCAGTCGGGATTGTAAGTCGATTTCAGGCGGATCCAAGACCGAACCATTGGGTTACAGTAAAGCATATTTTCAAGTACCTGAGAAGGACTCAAGGGTATATGCTTGTGTATTCGGGTGAGGACTTGACTCCTCTAGGATACACTGACTCGAATTTTCAATCCTGTCTGGATTCTAGGAAATCAACTTCGGGTTTTGTGTTTACTCTGGGCGGCGGTGCTATCAGTTGGAGAAGTGCTAAGCAAGATTGCGCTTCGGATTCATGATGGAGGTTGAGTATGTGGCAGCTAGTGATGCTTCGAAAGAAGCAGTGTGGCTCTGCAAGTTCCTTGGGGACTTTAAGGTAGTTCCTGTTATGGATAAGGTGGTATCACAATACTGTGATAACAGTGCGGCGGTAGCCAATGCTAAGGAACCAAGATTTCACAAGAAGAGTAAGCACATTGATCGAAAGTATCATGTGATATAGGACTTCATTGAGGGCAGGCATGTCACGGTGTGCAAGATCGCATCATATGACAATTTAGCCGATTCATTTACGAAGACACTTATTGGGAGAGTCTTCAAGAAGCATGTGGAAGCTATGGGGATGCGAGATTTGTCGTATTTACTCACTTACTGCAAGTGGGAGATTGTTAGACATGTATGCCCTAAGGAGCAAAAATGTAATAAGTTCTTGGGAACATTTTTATCAATAAAGTATTTATTTATTATTTATATACCAAATCTTGTCCTCTATGCCTTCATATTTGTTGAATGTATGTTAAGCAAACAAAAGTCTGAGACTGTGGGTCTAAACCTTAAGAATTGGGCATATGATGGACAAATTATACGAAAGACATGATTCTTAAGGTGATGGTCTAAATCATAAGATCCGTAATCGAGCGAATAAAGTTGGGCACTTTATTCATGCAAAGATTGTTATGTTGTCTATATCCCTTTTGGGAGATGGTTTGTCTTGACCATCGGAGATAGACTCCGTGAATAGAAACATTGGCACGTTGTCAAAGGTGACGATGTGTTAGATCGGGACATAAAGTGAATTGATTTGGATTAATAATTCTGTCTCGGCAAATCGAATCACTTTAGACAATCATTTGTGCTGTATCTTAATCCTGAGAAGAATAGTGGGCCTGTTGTCTTGGCTTGTGTCTTTTGATGTACAAAAGGGTGACACCCACATCTTAATAGTGGTATACATGCTGGTACGTTGGAGGCATGACTCTTGAGAGCGGAGACCTGTTATTCATAGATATGAAATCCATAGCTCCTTTTAAGGAGTAATGATATCCTCTTATAATTGGAAAATTGAAGCGCTCAACCATTTGGATACATTGGTGTAACCGAATGGTATACTACCATTGGATAGTAAGTTTTCTGATAGTGAGATAATGGAACCTAAGATAAAAATAATCGGAAAGATAAGACAGAACTTGTCCTTAAGCCGTCTATGGATTATCATATGGGGATACGATACACTATGATATGTCATGGAGACTTAGCTATACGAGCTTCGTAGTTTTATGTAGTTCGAGAGTGCAACTCTAAGCTTTTAGTGGAGTAGCATTGGAGTTGATAATTATGAAATATATATCTGGGATATTGGGTTTCATAATTATCGAAAGCTTGAACTATATAGGTCCATTTGGTCCCCTTTGCTAGCTCACAACATCCTGTAACGACACGGCGTGCTTTTCCAATAATTGGTAAATTATGTCAGATTTATTAGATTGGTTAAAATTTAGAAGAATCAAATAATTCATGTTTGTTTATCAATTGAATTAATTTTATGATAAAAATTAATTCAAGATAAACTTGTTGAATTATAAGGATCGGATACTTCTTGTCTGTTTATCGGTTGATTTAATTTTAGATAAATTTGATCAAGATAAAATTGTTGAATTAATTTTAGATAAATTAGATCAAGATAAACTTGTAGAATTATTGGGAATTGATTTATTTTCTTGGAGATTATCTAGATAAAGTTGTTTTGATCAGATAACTTCTCTATTGGGTTATTTAAATTAAAACTGAGACTTTATCTTATAGAATCTCAGGTGGAAAATAAAAGATTTGCGAGATTTTTATTCGGTAGTTCGGTCTGCCGATGGACGTGTTCAGCCTGTCGATCACGCGGTTTAGCCTGCCGATCAACAAAGGATAAGATCACGCGTTTCCATGCAGATCTATTAGATATTGATCCAAACTTGATTCTGTTTTGAGTTTTTGAGACCTAATCTGATAAGGACTGACCTCAGGACCAATCTCTATATAAAGGGAGTAAGTCTTAAGAGTTACTCAGATCAATTTGAGAGATTAAGAGTGATACTTTGCTTGTGAGAATTTGAAAACTCCCTAAGAGTTTTTGTTCACAAATCACGAACACTTGCTTTGGGTTCTCTCAATTGGTTGGAAAGAGAGTCAGCTAGTGGAAGAGCTGTATGTGTGAGCCCACACTCACTCCGATCATGGATAGAGAATAGCAAAGAAGACCAGTTGGTTGAGGCTCTTCTAGAACGTTACTTCTCTTCACGTTTTGTGAGGGTTCTTCGGCACACAAACGTTAGTAAGATCTGGTTAATTTATACATATAGCATGTCAAACTTGCGTTTTAAAAATTACTCTGATGTAAAATTTTTAAAATTTTACTGCGTACTATTTTTTTCCAACATGCTAGCCACGTGGCAACTCACATGGTTGTGCTGTAAAGCCTTGGTAGTAGCGCATGGCGTGCCAGGAGGCTACATGGGCTCACAACAGCCTCAGATGGGCTACCTATTGTGCCCAGCATGTGTGCGGCTGCTCTTGTAAGCCTGTGTGGGTGCGTAGGGAGGCCTATTGGCCTTAATGAGCCATATTGTGGGCTGCACACAGCTATGGGTATGCGATGTTTTCTATTTGTCTAAAATGCTCGTTTTAACTTCAAATTTGATGTCTTTTTTCTATTAAACCCCATATTATTATTTCCTATAAAATAACACCAAAAATATCAAAATACATAAAAGATTGAGGATTTTTAGAATATTGAGGATAGCCCAGACATAACGACAAAGGTAGCTTTGCTTCTAGCCATGGCAAAGACAGCTTTGTCTCTGCCCTCCGAACCTAGTTCTTCATCGACCATTGACTACTTCTCGTACAGTTACTGCTTACACTAGTTCCTCCATTGCTACTTTCCTTTGTATTTTCTTTGCTTTGTTGTAGATTTTCTTCATCATTCAACAATGGAGTAGGCCCGATAAGCAACCTTTTTTAATCATTTCAGGCTTAATCGTCCCCATCACTAGTTGGAGGTCCTGTCGACATTACCTTGTATGGATTTACTTGTTGCTCCAGCCACGTCAACATCGATATTAATGAATCAGAGACCAATTGTTGGAAAAAACGTGAATACTGCAGAATTTTAAATTTTAAATCAAAGCCTTTTTCTAAATAACAAGTTAGACATCTATGTATATAAATTAATTAAGATCTTATGTACCTCTTAGAATTAGAACCGTACTTCTAACAAGAAGAAACTTTGACAGAACTGCTACTGAGAGTTGCATCTTGATGAGCATCAACCAACTAGTCTTCTTTGCTATTCTCTTTTCCACCATCAGAATGCAAGTGGGCATACGTCGTTCAATTCTCCTCTTGGTAACGACTCCTTCCAACTACAAGAGAAAATCAGGAGCTAAAGTTCAGGATGTTAAACAATAAACCTATAGGAACTTTAGAGTTTCTCTCTCTAGAATACCCTCTCTAAATTTTTCTGCCAATCTAAATAACAAATGGAACAAGTATCGTATCTATAGTGGCTGGTAGGAAATCAATTCTACTTAGATAAGGCTTCTAAATCTAAAACTGGGTCAAAATCCGCATCAAACGCTTGAAAAACATGTAACAAGATTTCGCTCAACTGGCCTGCCAGTTCGGACCACTGGCCTACCGGTTCTACTATTTTAATAACTAAGTTACGCTCTATCGACTAGCCAAACGAAGGCACCGGCCTATCGGTCCACCCAATTCTGGAAGTTTCTATATCTTATTCTACTCTAGAATCTTAGGTAGAGTCTCAGTTTTAATTCAAATAACCCAATAGAGAAATTATCTTATTAAAATAGCCATATATAGATAATCCCATATCAAATAAAATATATATTCAAATAATTTAACGAGTTTATCTTGAATTAATTCATAAAATTAATTCACCTATAAACTAACATGAATTATTAAATCCCATCGACCAAATTTAAACCAATATAGGAATTAACATAAGTCACCAATATGTAGGAAAAATACGCCATATCATTGTAGGAAATATTGTGAGCTAGCAAAGGGGACATGATGGACATATATAAATCAAGCTCATATAATTATAAAATAACAAGTCCCTGATACATTTATTTTGCAATTATCAACTCTTAACCTATTGCACTGAAAGCTTAGAGTTGCACTCTTAAATTATATAAAATTATGTAACTCCAATAAGTTTATAGCCTATGGCATATCATAATATGTAACATCTCTATAGGATATTCGTCATCGGCTTAAGAATAAATTCCGTTTTACTTTCCCAATTATTTTGATCTTATGTTCTATTATCTCACTATTGGAATACTTACTATTCATAAATAGTATACCATTTGATTACACCTTTGTATCCAAATAGTTGAGCGCTCTAGTTTCCAATTACAGGATAATGCCTAATAAAAGAATATTATTAATTCTACAAAAAAACTATGGATTCAATATCTATGAATAACGAGTTTAAGTCAATCAAGTGTCATATCTCCAACGTACTTATGCATATATCTTCGTATCATTTAGGATGTCAACCTTTAGTATATCAAAAGATATAAGTCAAGAATACAAGCCCATTAATTCATTTTAGGATTATGATATGACACGTATGATTGTCTAACGTGAATTGATTTAAACAAACTGAATTATTAATCAAATCAATTCTTTTGTCCCAATCTAATATATTGTCACCTATGACAATATACCAATGTTTCTACTTGCGAAGTCTAACTCTAGTAACCAAGATAAGTCATCCCTCATTAGGAATGTAGACAACATAATAATCTTAAGATAAATGTCTTCGATTGTGGACATTGTCATTTAGACTATCATCTTTAAGGTTAATGCCTTCTGTGTAATTTCTTCATCTCATATGTATGATCTTAAAGGTTTAGACTGATAGTCTTAGATTTTTGTTTGTTTAACATATATTCAATATAAAGGAACATAAAGAGGACAACATTGTTATATGAAAATAAATAATAAACTCTTCATTGATTGAATGTCTCCAAAAACTATTACATCATTTAATCCTTAAGGCACTTAGTCTAACAATCTCCCACTTGCCCTAAGTGAGTAAATGTGACATGTTATGCCTCTCCATAGCCTCTGCATGCTTCTCAAAATCCTTTGTTTCTACTTTCTTCAGCTATATTGTCCTCAAATGTGATCTTGTATAATACAACATATCCATTCTCTACGAAGTCCTTTATTAGATGATACTTTCGATGTATGTGTTTACTCTTTTTATGAAATTTTGGTTTCTTAGCATTAATTATAGCTGTAGTGTTATCCTAGTACAACGTTATTGGCTTACCCATGCTAGGAACTACCTCAAAATCTCCAAGGAACTTGTGGAGCTACACAGCTTCTTTCAAAGCTTTACTAGCTACCACATCCTCAAACTCTATTGTTGAATCAAAAGTGAAATCTTCCTTGATCCTTTTCCAAACAATGGCGCCTCCTCTTAGAGTAAATACAAAACTGGAAGTCGATCTTCTCGTATCCAAATAAGATTGAAAATCCAAATCAGTATATCTAAGAGGTGTTAAATCCTCCCTAGAATGCACAAGCATATAGCCTCTAGTCTTTTCATGTACTTGAAAATATACGACCACAAGCCAATGGTTTTATCCTGGATCTGACTGAAATAGGCTCATTATCTCAATCGCATAACATATGTCATGTCATGTCATGTGCAAAGTATGGCATACATGAGACTACCTACTATTGAAGCATAAGGTACCTTCTGTCACGCCTCCTTTTTCGGACGTCATAGATGTCGTTACATTCATACATTACATACTTATTTGCAATTTAAATGTAAACATAGTTAAAGAAAACATAACCAGGATCCATACATACATTTTTTTTTAAACAACATTCATTAACTTAATCCATAATTTAATTTCACATTAATATTGATCATAAACTTGCTTTAATAAAGTAAATAAACCAAATTGTAAAATCATAACTTATAAAAACATCACATCATTTAAAAGCTATATGCTCCCACAGTTCGGCAGGCTGAACATGGAACTTCGGCAGGCCGAACATGATCTGCAGGCCGGAAGTCATCAACCAGTAGGCCAGCAGAGGCTTTGCAAATCTAGGCTTAGAAACTTTCAAAGTTCGGCAGGCCGAACATTCTTATATCGGCAAGCCGACCATTGATGTTCGGCAGGCCGATAGAGCCAAAAATCTATAGAAAACTTAATTTGTAAAACATATTCAACTTTCAAAATGCAAAAAATTGAATTCTTACAATGATAAAATAAAATATTTAAAACATAGTTCTTATATTCTTAAAACTTAACAAATAAATATGTCCAAAATGTTAAACTTGATTTAAATCATATAAACTTTCTTCTTGGTGTTCTTCGGTTACAATTCATCATACTTTGCTCATACGCCTTTCCATATCCTCCGCCTACTCCATGACTTTCTTACCCTTATCTGCAACATGACATGAACTTGAATAAGCTAAAGCTTAGTAAGCACATATAATTCTCATAACTAAAAAAAAACATTTCATAAACATCATCATCATTATCATATCATAAAAGTGCATTAAGCACAATTTGATAGAAACATATCTTTCATTACTTGACCATATTCAAACTTATTCCATTTTATCTTAAGGACCCAAGTGTTGCACCATAATCATCATTGTAGGCGCGCCGTCATAAGAGGAGAAGGGTAGTTAATCCGAAACCAAACATAACATCATAACATATCATATCATAACATTGGTGTGCAACACTTATTAGGTGATATATATATATACGTAACTTTCATGCTTTGCAATTTGCCATAATCAAACATGCATAACTTTAAATCATGAAAATCTTTCATAAGAAATCCTTTAAGGAAATCATCATAAAATTATTATAAATATCATCATGAATATAACATCAAACCTTTTAAAACACATCATGTTGCAAGTGAGAATCTACTTACCTTAAAAGCTAGCCTACTTAACCTTATATGATTTGGTGACGACGCCGCGGTCTCGATGTGCTCGTTCCTTTGTGTGTTCATGCCATTTATTCATTTAAAGGCACAAAATAAAATTAATACTTATATTCATAGAATAATACATCCATTCCATAAAACATTACACATACATTCATTTCTTAAAACATAATTTATAACATGTCTTCACGACCATAATCACCAAAATTATCAACATCAATATATTTCTAACCTCCATGAATTAAAAACTTAATAACTCAACATTCACATATAAATTAAAACACCCAAATTGGCAGAGCAAAGATATCATATACACATATTACCATGATTTTTCTTTAATCATAAAGATTTCATACAAACCAAAGCATTCATTAAAAGATGTGAACAAAATAACCTTTAATATACAGGCAGTGAGTTGCGTGCATTTTCTAACAATTAAAATATATATTTTTTAAATTTTAAAATTCATACTAATATCTTATTATTATACATTTCAATATCATAAAATTATTTCATCATCAATAAAATCATTTAAACATATAAAACATTACATAAAACGAAAGTCCAAAATTAACATTGTTAAAATAGTTATCTTGACCTAATCTCATAGAAATTTCATAACATATAATTCACTCATCAAAACATTACTAAACTTTGCAGTCCATAACATAACATATACATGATCATTCTTACTAAATTTCGTGAAAAACAACATTCATTTATGTTATGAACAAAACTCACATTTTGTGCAACATATACAATTAGCATTAATTTACTATAAGTAGCAAAGAGAAGAAAATTCATAACTTTTCATAGAAATATCGAAATAACGTGAAACTTGGAGGAATGATACATAACACATATATGAACATCATATTAAAAATTCAGAATAAAATACAATACCTAGACAAAGATACTGTAGACGAATTGAGGAGGAGAAATACTTTTCAGAATTACCAAAAAATGAGTCCTTACCTTAAAAGATTTTCTTCTCAAAATCCTTGAATTCAACCAACGAAATTATCAATTTTTCTTTCAATTATTTGAAGAGAATTTTTGAGAGAGAGGAGGAATAGAATTCGTGGAGAAGAGAAAAAGAAGAGATGAATAAGAAAAACGTCTCAGAATGAATGAGAGAGATAGAGAAAAAGAACGTAAAAAAAATTTAACGTAATGAGCATAACGTAAAAAGGAGAGTCAAAACTCTTCATTAAGTCAGAAATTTTCTGAGTAAGATTTAGGCTAGTTGCGTGGAGAATGGAGAGCAAATAGGGAAAGTCAAACAAATCATCTCATCTTACCATATTTTGCCTTCTAAGAATAGGAAATCATATCAATCAACACCAATCAATGCAAAGTCAAACATTTATTTCCTTAAATGAGGAAATTAATCCATAAATATGCCAATTAATTTCATTAAACCACCCATTTAATGTAATCATATCAACCATAAATTTGGAGAGATTTCTGCTGACTGCTCGTCAGCTGTCATCGGCCTGTCGATTTCACAAAGTTCGGCATGTCGATGGTTTCCATCGGCCTACCGATTCTTTGCAGTCTTTTTGGCCTGCCGAACTTGAAAGTCTGGCCTGCCGAAATGTCCTTAAAATACCATACATTATAACATTCAAGTCATCATTGCATCATAATTAAACATACATTAAAATTGACATGAATACTTGAGCACAATGATTCCATGCGGTTGTCACCTGTTATAGAACTTGAAATAAATAGTTAGTAACATTAAGATCATAAATCATAACATATAACATAAATTATTAATAAAATTTACTTAACATCATTACTAACTTAACATGATCTGTTACATAAAAATAGGTGAGTGTTACAATTCTCCCCACCTTATAAAAGTTTCATCCTCAAAACTCAGAATAACTACGAATACTTAGATCTCATGTCATCTTCACATTCCTATGTAGCTTCTTCAACTTGATGATTTTGCCATAACACCTTGACCAATGGAATATTTTTATTCCTCAAGGTCTTGGTTTTTCAATCGAGTATCTCTACTGGCTTTTCTTCATAACTTAAGTCTTCTCGTATCTCCATCACTTGTGGCTCAATCACATGCGTAGGGTCCGGGACATACTTCTTGAGCATGGAGACATGAAACACATCGTGCATTGCGAACATTTTTTATGGCAATCTCAGCTGATAAGCCACCTTACCCATCTGTTTAACAACTTCATAAGGACCAACAAATCTCAGGCTTAACTTGCTTTTCTTCCCAAACCTTATAACTCTTTTCATTGGTGCAACTTTCAAAAGCACATATTCGCCTACGGCGAATTCTAAGGGTCTTCTTCTCTTGTCAGCATAACTCTTCTGACAGCTTTGAGCGGTCTCTATTCTTTTTCTTATCAACTTTATCATCTAAGAAGTTTCGTTAACAAAATCAGTTCTTTCATCGTCGACGCTTTCCATCAACTTCTTTTCACAAGCTTTGTGCCAACATATAGGCGATCTGCATTTTCGTCCATGTAGCGCTTCATAAGGTGCTATCCCAGTTGTCGCCTAGAAGCTATTGTTGTAAGCAAACTCTACTAATGGCAACTTTTTACACCAGCTAGTTTTAAAATCGAGAGAACAAGCTCGTAGCATATCCTCTAAAATCAAGTTCGTCCTCTCCGTTTGGCCGTCTATCTGAGGATGAAAAGTTGTACTAAAATGTAGCCTGGTTCCCATTGCAGTCTGTACACTCTTCCAAAACTTAGATGTGAACCTACCATAACGATCTGAGATGATTGACTTGGGAATTCCGTGAAGTCATACAATCTCCTTGACATAGAGTTCTGCTAACCGTTCCATAGAGTAAGTGATCTTGATAATAATGAAATGTGCCGTCTTAGTTAGTCAATCCACAACTATCCAAATTGCATCATAACCATTCATAGTTCTGGGTAAACTAGTAATGAAATCCATTGCTATATCCTCCCATTTCCATTCCTGTATTTGGATAGACTGTAAACCACCACCAGGTCTCGGTGTTTAGCCTTAACTTGCTGACATGTCATACATTTCTTCGTATACAAAGCAACATCACGTTCCATACCTAACCACTAAAAGTTACCCCTTAGATCATTATACATCTTTGTTGCACCTGGATGAATAGAGTAAGGAATGTCATGAATTTCTGCCAAGATCTTTTCCCTTAAGCCATCAACATTGGGAACACATAAGCGGTCTTTGAGGTACAAAGTTCCGTCATCTGTAATACGAAACTCTTGACATTTTTCTTCTTTCATTTCCTGCTTAATCCTTACAAGACTTACATCTTCATCTTGTTTTCTCTGAATTTCATCATACATCGTTGGAGCAAGAGAGAGTGCTGAGAGCTGACCTACTATAAGTTCCAAACCGAAGTCTAGAATTTCCTTTCTTAAAGGTGGAGACATTGCTTGCATTGACATCAACATGGCAACTGACTTCCTACTTAGAGCATCAGCCACTCGGTTAGCTTTTCTAGGATGATAAAGGATTTCACAATCGTAATCCTTCACCAACTCTAGCCATCTTCGTTGTCTCATGTTCAAGTCTCTTTGCGTGAAGAAGTACTTCAAACTTTGATGATCAGTGAAGATCTTGCATTGGACCCCATATAAATAGTGCCTCCATATCTTCAATGCAAAAACGACTGCTGCTAACTCGAGGTCATGAGTAGGATAGTTCTTTTCATAATCCTTCAATTGTCTTGACGCATAGGCAATCACCCTTTCATTTTGCATTAAAACAGCTCTGAGGCCCATCTTGGATGCATCACTATAAATTACGAACCCATCATTTCCTTCAGGAATAGCCAATACTAGAGCCGTCGTTAGCCTCTTCTTCAGTTCTTGAAAACTCTTCTCGCAAGCATCTGTCCATTCGTACTTCTTTCCCTTGTGAGTTAGATTCGTGAGTGGAGCTGCTATCTTGGAGAAATCTTCTACGAATCTCTGATAATAACCTGCTAGACACAAGAAGCTCCTTATCTCACTTGCATTCGTCAGTTGCTTCCAGTTGAGAACAGCTACTACTTTAGCAGGATCAACCATAATCCCTTCCCTTGAAATAACATGCCCCAAGAAAGACACTTTATCAAGCCAAAACTCACACTTGGAGAACTTTGCATACAGCTGGTGTCTTCTTAAAGTCTCCAACACAATCCTTAAATGCTCCTCATGTTCTTCTTGATTCTTTGAATAGACAAGAATATCATCGATAAATACAATGACAAATTTATTGAGGAAATCCTTGAATACCTGATTCATCAAATCCATAAAAGCAGCTAGTGCATTCGTCAGACCGAAAGGCATAACCATAAATTCATAGTGACCATACCTCGACCTGAAGGCAGTCTTAGGGATATCTCCTTCTTTAACCTTCAACTGATGATATCCTGATCGTAGATCAATCTTTGAAAACATAGATGCACCCTTGAGCTGATCAAACAAATCATCGATTCGAGGCAACAGATACTTGTTCTTGATTGTCACCTTGTTCAGTTCTCTGTAGTCAATGCAGAATCTCATAGTGCCATCCTTCTTCTTTACAAACAAGACTGGAGCTCCCCAAGGTGAGTGACTCGTCTTGATGAATCCTTTGTCGAGTAGCTCTTTTAATTGCATGTGAAACTCCTTTAACTCTGTCGGGGCCATTCTGTAAGGCGCTTTTGAGATCAGATTGGTGCCAGGAGCGAGCTCAATCTCGAATTCAACTTCTCTTTCTAGCGGTAGCCTTGTTAGATCATTAGGAAACACTTCTGTATATTCATGAACTACTTGTACATCTTCAATTCTTATCTTTTCTTCTTGGCTTTTGTCTACAATGTTCACCAGATAGCCCATGCAACCACTTGCTAATAACTTCCTTGCTTTCATTGTGGATAAGAACATGTTGGGTTTCTTTCTGGACTCGCCAACATAAACGAATTTTTGATCACCTTTTGTTTCCGGCATTCAATAGAAGTGTTGTACTTGCTCAGGAAATTCATCTCAAGAATCATATCATAATCATGCATGTCGATCACAATGAGTTCAACGAAAAGTTCCCTATCAGAAATCCATACCGGTACTGTACGTAGACAGTGCGTAGATAATATCACTTCCCTGAAGGGTAGTGTCGTAGTGAATCCCTGTCTCATAGGCTCTAAACGAACCTCTAACTTCTTAGCAAATGACATAGATACAAAAGAATGTGTGGCACCCGTATCAAAAAGGGCATAAACGTCATTGGATAAACTTGTTATCTGACCTGTGACCATATTGGAGGCTTCAGCAGCCACTTGTTCTTTCATCATGGCATATATGCGGGCATTCATCGATGGGGCTTCAATTCTCCCTTGACTGATAAGTGGCCCTTCTAGGGAAGCTTACATCTGATGGAGGCTTTGGCATTCATCAGTTTGGGGCAGTTCTTGACAAAGTGGTCTTCTCGGCCACAAATAAAACATTGGTTTGTCCCCAAGCGACATTCCCCTGGATGTTTCTTTCCACATTTGGCACATGGTTGAAACCGCTTGTTGTTATTATTGTGCTGACCATCATTATGCCTATTGTTGTCTTGGCCCTGCTGGTTTTGAGGATTGCCCTTCCTCTTGTTACTCCTCCAGTTCTGGTTATTGTTGTTGCTGTTGTTGTTGTTGTTGTTCCTATGTGGAGGGTAGTTCTGGTTGTTTGTATTATTGGCTTGTTGGCCCGACTGAGGCTGGTTCCTTTTTAGTTTTGGCAAGTGGAATTTCGTACGTTGGGCTCTCATGAAAACCTACTCGTGAGTCTTAGGTGGACTTGCCCCATCAACAATAGCAGCAATTTCAGGCCTAAGGACCTTAATCAGCCTTCTAACCCTTTCATTTTCATCCACAACCATCCCTGGGCATAGACGGGCTAGTTGGTCAAACTTTGTCACAACATCTGTGACTGACATATCCCTCTAGTGCAGATTCTCAAACTCCTCATAATGCTTCCTTGTAAGGTTCATGTGGAAAAACTTCATGTTAAACTCGTGAACAAAGTCTGCCCATGACATCTCTTCAACGTTCCTGCTCTGTTCGATGCCGTCCCACCAAATCCTGGCCTCCATGGTGAGGCAGTACGAGGCACAGAGGACCTTTTCATTGTCCGTGAAGCCCATGATTCTTAGGGTGGCCTCAATCGTCTTTAACCATCCTTGAGCTGCTAGCGGATCCTTTGATCCCTCGAAGTCTACTGGCTTAACTCTCTTCCATCTGACTAGAAGAGGTTCCTGATAGGCCGCTCTTGGTTCAGCAGCAGGAACTAGGACTTCATTAACTGGTGGCTATGGAGGAGGAGGAGGTACGTCATTGCCTCGTCGATCTTCATTCTGGCCATTGGCCCTTAATTTTGCGATCTCTCTTCTTTGTTCCTCCAACTACCTTTGCAGCTTAGCGATCATAGTCATAAGCCTTTTGTTGGTCTGGGTGCGTTTTTGCATTCTTCTGTGGCCGTCCATCGTTAATTTCCTAAAAGAATTAGGAACTTAGAAATAATCTTCTTCTATGAGATAGGTTTTCACTACAAGATCATTAATCATTAAACATCTAAACCTTAATCTTATCATCGTACTTGCATCAAAACATCTAACTTTAAAACATACTTACTTGGAGGACTTGGATTGACGTGTGGCTATATGAATTGTAATCGGAAATTCTCTCTGATACCAAAGCCTGTCACGCCCCCTTTTTCAGACGTCATAGATGTCGTTACATTCATACATTACACACTTATTTGCAATTTAAATGTAAACATAGTTAAAGAAAACATAACTAGGATCCATACATATATATTTTTTTAAAAAAACATTCATTAACTTAATCCATAATTTAATTTCACATTAGTATTTATCATAAACTTGCTTTAATAAAGTAAATAAACCAAATTGTAAAATCATAACTTATAAAAACATCACATCATTTAAAAGCTATATGCTCCCACAGTTTGGCAGGCCGAACATGGAACTTCGACAGGCCGAACATGATCGGCAGGTCAGAAGTCATCAACCGGCAGGCTGACAGAGGCTTTGTAAATCTAGGCTTAGAAACTTTCAAAGTTCGGCAGGCCAAAAAAGTGATCGGCATGCCGACCATTGATGTTCGGCAGGCCGACAGAGCCAAAAATCTTTAGAAAACTTAATTTGTTAAACATATTCAACTTTCAAAATGTGGAAAATCGAATTCTTACAATGATAAAATAAAATATTTAAAACATAGTTCTTATATTCTTAAAACTTAACAAATAAATATGTCCAAAATGTAAAACTTGATTTAAATCATATAAACTTTCTTCTTGGCGTTCTTCCAGTTACAATTCATCGTACTTTGCTCACACGCCTTTCCATATCCTCCGCCTACTCTATGACTTTCTTACCCTTATTTGCAACATGACATAAACTTGAATAAGATAACGCTTAGTAAGTGCATATAATTCTCACAGCTAAAAAAAACATTTCATAAACATCATCATCATTATCATATCATAAAAGTGCATTAAGCACAATTTGATAGAAACATATCTTTCATTACTTGACCATATCTATCAATTCTACTTAGATAAGGCTTCTAAATCTAAAACTAGGTCAAAATCCGCATCAAACGCTTGAAAAACATGTAACAAGATTTCGCTCAACTGGCCTGCCAGTTCGGACCACTGGCCTACCGGTTCTACTATTTTAATAACTAAGTTACGCTCTATCGACTAGCCAAACGAAGGCACCGGCCTATCGGTCCACCCAATTCTGGAAGTTTCTATATCTGATTCTACTCGAGAATCTTAGGTAGAGTCTCAGTTTTAATTCAAATAACCCAATAGAGAAATTATCTTATTAAAATAGCCATATATAGATAATCCCATATCAAATAAAATATATATTCAAATAATTTAACGAGTTTATCTTGAATTAATTCATAAAATTAATTCACCTATAAACTAACATGAATTATTAAATCCCATCGACCAAATTTAAACCAATATAGGAATTAACATAAATCACCAATATGTAGGAAAAATACGCCATATCATTGTAGGAAATATTGTGAGCTAGCAAAGGGGACATGATAGACATATATAAATCAAGCTCATATAATTATAAAATAACACATCCCTGATACATTTATTTTGCAATTATCAACTCTTAACCTATTCCACTAAAAGCTTAGAGCAGCACTCTCAAACTATATAAAATTACGAAACTTCAATAAGTTTATAGTATATGACCTCTCCTAATAGGTAACATCCCTATAGGATATTTATAATCGACTTAAGGATAAATTCCATTTTACCTTCCGGATTATTTTGATCTTATGTTCTATTATCTCACTATTGGAATACTTACTATTCATAAATAGTAAACCATTTGGTTAGATCTTTGTATCCAAATAGTTGGGCACTCTAGTTTCTAATTACATGATAATGCCTATAAGAGAATATCATTAATTCCACAAAAAAACTATGGATTCCATATCTATGAATAATGAGTTTAAGTCAATCAAGTGTCATATCTCCAACGTACTTATGCATATATCTTCGTATCATTTAGGATGTCAACCTTTAGTACTTCAAAAGATATAAGTCAAGAATACAAGCCCATTAATTCATTTTAGGATTATGATATGACACGTATGATTGTCTAACATGAATTGATTTAAATAAACTGAATTATTAATCAAATCAATTCTTTTGTCCAAATCTAATATATTGTCACCTATGACAATATACCAATGTTTCTACTCGCGAAGTCTAACTCTGGTAACCAAGATAAGTCATCTCTCATTAGGAATGTAGACAACATAATAATCTTAAGATTAATGTCTTCGATTGTGGATATTGTCATTTAGACTATCATCTTTAAGGTTAATGCCTTCTATATAATTTGTTCATCATATGTATGATCTTAAAGGTTTAGACTGATAGTCTTAGATTTTTGTTTGTTTAACATATATTCAATGTAAAGGAACATAAAGAGGACAGCATTGTTATATGCAAATAAATAATAAACTCTTCATTGATTGAATGTCTCCAAAAACTATTACATCATTGAATCCTTAAGGTACCTAGTCAAACAATCTCTCACTTGCCCTAAGTGAGTAAATGTGACATGTTATGCCTCTCCATAGCCTCTACATGCTTCTCAAAATCCTTTGTTTCTAGTTTCTTCAGCTATATTTCCTCAAATGTGATCTTGTATATATACAACATATCCATTCTCTACGAAGTCCTTTATTAGATGATACTTTCGATGTATGTGTTTACTCTTTTTACGAAATTTTGGTTTCTTAGCATTAATTATCGCTGTAGTGTTATCCTAGTACAACGTTATTGGCTTACCCATGCTAGGAACTACCTCAAAATCTCTAAGGAACTTGTGGAGCTACACAACTTCTTTTGAAGCTTTACTAGCTACCACATACTCAAACTCTATTGTTGAATCAAAAGTGAAATCTTGCTTGATACTTTTCCAAACAATGGCGCCTCCTCTTAGAGTAAATACAAAACTGGAAGTCGATCTTCTCGTATCCAAATAAGATTGAAAATCCAAATCAGTATATCTAAGAGGTGTTAAATCTTCCCCAAAATACACAAGCATATAGCTTCTAGTCTTTTCACGTATTTGAAAATATACGACCACAAGCCAATGGTTTTATCCTGGATCTGACTGAAATAGGCTCATTATCTCAATCGCATAACATATGTCATGTCATGTCATGTGCAAAGTATGGCATACATGAGACTACCTACTATTGAAGCATAAGGTACCTTCTGTCACGCCTCCTTTTTCGGACGTCATAGATGTCGTTACATTCATACATTACATACTTATTTGCAATTTAAATGTAAACATAGTTAAAGAAAACATAACCAGGATCCATACATACTTTTTTTTTTTAAACAACATTCATTAACTTAATCCATAATTTAATTTCATATTAATATTGATCATAAACTTGCTTTAATAAAGTAAATAAACCAAATTGTAAAATCATAACTTATAAAAACATCACATCATTTAAAAGCTATATGCTCCCACAGTTCGGCAGGCCAAACATGATCGGCAGGCCGGAAGTCATCAACCAGTAGGCCAGCAGAGGCTTTGCAAATCTAGGCTTAGAAACTTTCAAAGTTCGGCAGGCCGAACATTCTTATATCGGCAAGCCGACCATTGATGTTCGGCAGGCCGATAGAGCCAAAAATCTATAGAAAACTTAATTTGTAAAACATATTCAACTTTCAAAATGCAAAAAATTGAATTCTTACAATGATAAAATAAAATATTTAAAACATAGTTCTTATATTCTTAAAACTTAACAAATAAATATGTCCAAAATGTTAAACTTGATTTAAATCATATAAACTTTCTTCTTGGCGTTCTTCAGTTACAATTCATCGTACTTTGCTCACACGCCTTTCCATATCCTCCGCCTACTCTATGACTTTCTTACCCTTCTTTGCAACATGACATAAACTTGAATAAGCTAAAGCTTAGTAAGCACATATAATTCTCATAACTAAAAAAAAACATTTCATAAACATCATCATCATTATCATATCATAAAAGTGCATTAAGCACAATTTGATAGAAATATATCTTTCATTACTTGACCATATTCAAACTTATTCCATTTTATCTTAAGGACCCAAGTGTTGCACCATAATCATCATTGTAGGCGCGCCGTCATAAGAGGAGAAGGGTAGCTAATCCGAAACCAAACATAACATCATAACATATCATATCATAACATTGGTGTGCAACACTTATTAGGTGATATATATATATACGTAACTTTCATGCTTTGCAATTTGCCATAATCAAACATGCATAACTTTAAATCATGAAATTATTACCATGATTTTTCTTTAATCATAAAGATTTCATACAATCCAAAGCATTCATTAAAAGATGTGAACAAAATAACCTTTAATATACTGGCAGTGAGTTGCGTGCATTTTCTAACAATTAAAATACATATATTTTAAATTTTAAAATTCATACTAATATCTTATTATCATACATTTCAATATCATAAAATTATTTCATCATCAATAAAATCATTTAAACATATAAAACATTACGTAAGATGAAAGTCCAAAATTAACATTATTAAAACAGTTTTCTTGACCTAAACTCATAGAAATTTCATAACATATAATTCACTTGTCAAAACATTACTAAACATATACAATCAGCATTAATTTACTATAAGTAGCAAAGAGAAGAAAATTCATAACTTTTCATAGAAATATCGAAATAACGTGAAACTTGGATGAATGATACATAACACATATATGATCATATTAAAAATTCAGAACAAAATATAATACCTAGACAAAGATACTGTAGATGAATTGAGGAGGAGAAATACTTTTCAGAATCACCAAAAAATGAGTCCTTACCTTAAAAGATTTTCTTCTCAAAATCCTTGAATTCAACCAACAAAATTATCAATTTTTCTTTCAATTATTTGGAGAGAATTTTTGAGAGAGAGGAGGAATAGAATTTGTGGAGAAGAGAAGAAGACGAGATGAATAAGAAAAATGTCTCAGAATGAATGAGAGAGATAGTGAAAAAGAACGTAAAAAAAATTTAACGTAAAGAGCATAACGTAAAAAGGAGAGTCAAAACTCTTCATTAAGTCAGAAATTTTCTGGCTAAGATTGAGGGTAATTGCGTGGAGAATGGAGAGTAAAGAGGGAAAGTCAAACAAATCATCTCATCTTACCATATTTTGCCTTCTAAAAATAGGAAATCATACTAATCAACACCAATCAATGCATAGTCAAACATTTTATTTCCTTCAATGAGGAAATTAATCCATAAATATGCCAATTAATTTCATTAAACCACCTATTTAACGTAATCATCTCAACCATAAATTTAGAGAGATTTCTGCTGACTGCTCGTCAACTGTCATCGGCCTGCCGATTCACCTCATCGGCCTGCTGATTCCACAAAGTTTGGCCTAGCGATGGTTTCCATTAGCCTGTCGATTCTTTGTAGTCTTTTCGACCGGCCAAACTTGAAAGTCTGGCATGCCAAACTATCCTTAAAATACCATACATTATAACATTCAAGTCATCATTGCATCATAATTAAAAATACATTAAAATTGACATGAACACTTTAACACAACGATTCCATGCGGTCGTCACCTGTCATAGAACTTGAAATAAATAGTTAGTAACATTAAGATCATAAATCATAACATATAATATAAATTATTAATAAAATTTACTTAACATCGTTACTAACTTAACATGATCCGTTACATAAAAATAGGTGGGTGTTACACCTTCTTCATGTATTCTCTTTCTTTATTAAATGATTGCCCACCTTTCTTGGAATTATGTATTGCATCTTCTCGAGAATCTTGTCATGTAGGCAGCTTGAGGTCAAGCTATTATTTTTTCTTCCTATCTCGAAAGATTAGATACCCAAAACATAATTAGCTTCATCGAAGTCCTTCATATCAAACTGCATAGTTAACCATAATTTGACTAATGACAACGCCCCAACGTCATTGCTGATAAGCAAAATGTCATCTACATAGAGCAGTAAAAAAACCACCTTTCTTTTCTTGATGTGTTTAGAACACATGGTTTGTCTATGTTTTTTTCAAACCATAAGTCTTGATCACTTAATTAAATTTTATGTTCCTAGAAAGGGAAGCTTTCTTAAGTACATAAATAGACTTTAGCAGCTTACAAACCTCAGTCTTTTGAGCCTTAGCTTTGAACCCATCTGGCTATACCATACTTATGGTCTCATCAAGATAAATATTCAAGAAAGCCGTCTTGACATCTATTTGTCAAATCTTGTAATTGAAAGCGCAACAATGGACAAGAAAATGCGGATAAACTTAAGCATGGCTATAGGTGAAAGGGTGATTTTTTTTTGTAATCAAGTCCTTGCTTTTGTATGTATCCCTTTGCTACCAGTCTAGCCTTATAGGTTCGACTTTTCCATCTACACCTCTCTTTCTATTATAGACCTACTTACATCCTATTGGTTTTACACCTTCAAGAAGGTCCACAAGCTCTCAAACTTGACTAGTCTTCAAAGACTTCATCTCAGTGTTCACAGCTTCTGTCCAGACTTTTGAAACGACATCCTCTATAGCCTTTTCATAAGTGTAAGGATCCCTATCCTGTTCAACCGATTCAGCTAAGTAAGCTTCACCATTGATCATATACCTTTCGGGTTCATGCCTGATCCTCCCACTATAGTAAAGCTCCCTAAGCTATTGTTCGACTGATTTTTCCACACTGATTAGATTGGTTTCAACTGAAACCCTCGAAGTGATCGAAGCACTCGCCAACTCCTCGAGTACCACTCTACTACGAGGTTTAAAGTTGTTCACTCTTAAAGATCTGAGATGATTAACTTGGGAATTCCGTGAAGTCATACAATCTCCTTGACATAGAGTTCCGCTAACCGTTCCATAGAGTAAGTGATCTTGATACTAATGAAATGCACCGTCTTAGTTAGTCGATCCACAACTATCCAAATTGCATCATAACCATTCATAGTTCTAGGCAAACTAGTAATGAAATCCATTGCTATATCCTCCCATTTCCATTCCTGTATTTGGATAGACTGTAAACCACCACCAGGTCTCGGTGTTTAGCCTTAACTTGCTGACATGTCATACATTTCTTCGTATACAAAGCAACATCACGTTCCATACCTAACCACTAAAAGTTACCCCTTAGATCATTATACATCTTTGTTGCACCTGGATGAATAGAGTAAGGAATGTCATGAATTTCTGCCAAGATCTTTTCCCTTAAGCCATCAACATTGGGAACACATAAGCGGTCTTTGAGGTACAAAGTTTCGTCATCTGTAATACGAAACTCTTGACATTTTCCTTCTTTCATTTCCTGCTTAATCCTGACAAGACTTACATCTTCATCTTGTTTTCTCTGAATTTCATCATACATCGTTGGAGCAAGAAAGAGTGCTGAGAGCTGACCTACAATAAGTTCCAAACCGAAGTCTAGAATTTCCTTTCTTAAAGGTGGAGACATTGCTTGCATTGACATCAACATGGCAACTGATTTCCTACTTAGAGCGTCAGCCACTCGGTTAGCTTTTCTAGGATGATAAAGGATTTCACAATCGTAATCCTTCACCAACTCTAGCCATCTTCGTTGTCTCATGTTCAAGTCTCTTTGCGTGAAGAAGTACTTCAAACTTTGATGATCAGTGAAGATCTTGCATTGGACCCCATATAAATAGTGCCTCCATATCTTCAATGCAAAAACGACTGCTGCTAACTCGAGGTCATGAGTAGGATAGTTCTTTTCATAATCCTTCAATTGTCTTGACGCATAGGCAATCACCCTTTCATTTTGCATCAAAACAGCTCCGAGGCCCATCTTGGATGCATCACTATAAATTACGAACCCATCATTTCCTTCAGGAATAGCCAATACTAGAGCCGTCGTTAGCCTCTTCTTCAGTTCTTGAAAACTCTTCTCGCAAGCATCTGTCCATTCGTACTTCTTTCCCTTGTGAGTTAGATTCGTGAGTGGAGCTGCTATCTTGGAGAAATCTTCTACGAATCTCTGATAATAACCTGCTAGACACAAGAAGCTCCTTATCTCACTTGCATTCGTCAGTTGCTTCCAGTTGAGAACAGCTACTACTTTAGCAGGATCAACCATAATCCCTTCCCTTGAAATAACATGCCCCAAGAAAGACACTTTATCAAGCCAAAACTCACACTTGGAGAACTTTGCATACAGCTGGTGTCTTCTTAAAGTCTCCAACACAATCCTTAAATGCTCCTCATGTTCTTCTTGATTCTTTGAATAGACAAGAATATCATCGATAAATCATCGATAAATACAATGACAAATTTATCGAGGAAATCCTTGAATACCTGATTCATCAAATCCATAAAAGCAGCTGGTGCATTCGTCAGACCGAAAGGCATAACCATAAATTCATAGTGACCATACCTCTACCTAAAAGCAGTCTTGGGAATATCTCCTTCTTTAACCTTCAACTGATGATATCCTGATCGTAGATCAATCTTTGAAAACATAAATGCACCCATGAGTTGATCAAACAAATCTTCGATTCGAGGCAACGGGTACTTGCTCTTGATTGTCACCTTGTTTAGCTCTCTGTAATCAATGTAGAATCTCATAGTGCCATCCTTCTTCTTTACAAACAAGACTGGAGCTCCCCAAGGTGAGTGACTCGTCTTGATGAATCCTTTGTCTAGTAGATCTTTTAATTGCATGTGAAACTCCTTTAACTCTGTCGGGGCCATTCTGTAAGGCGCTTTTGAGATCAGATTGGTGCCAGGAGCGAGCTCAATCTCGAATTCAACTTCTCTTTCTAGCGGTAGCCTTGTTAGATCATTAGGAAACACTTCTGTATATTCATGAACTACTTGTACATCTTCAATTCTTATCTTTTCTTCTTGGCTTTTGTCTACAATGTTCACCAGATAGCCCATGCAACCACTTGCTAATAACTTCCTTGCTTTCATTGTGGATAAGAACATGTTGGGTTTCTTTCTAGACTCGCCAACATAAACGAATTTTTGATCACCTTTTGTTTCTGGCATTCAATAGAAGTGTTGTACTTGCTCAGGAAATTCATCCCAAGAATCATATCGCAATCATGCATGTCGATCACAATGAGTTCAACGAAAAGTTCCCTATCAGAAATCCATACCGGTACTGTACGTAGACAGTGCGTAGATAATATCACTTCCCTGAAGGGTAGTGTCGTAGTGAATCCCTGTCTCATAGGCTCTAAACGAACCTCTAACTTCTTAGCAAATGACATAGATACAAAAGAATGTGTGGCACCCGTATCAAAAAGGGCATAAACGTCATTGGATAAACTTGTTATCTGACCTGTGACCATATTGGAGGCTTCAGCAGCCACTTGTTCTTTCATCATGGCATATATGCGGGCATTCATCGATGGGGCTTCAATTCTCCCTTGATTGATAAGTGGCCCTTCTAGGGAAGCATGCATCTGATGGAGCTGGGCTTGAGGAGGAACTCTTTGAGGGGCTTTGGCATTCATCAGTTTGGGGCAGTTCTTGACAAAGTGGTCTTCTCGGCCACAAATAAAACATTGGTTTGTCCCCAAGCGACATTCCCCTGGATGTTTCTTTCCACATTTGGCACATGGTTGAAACCGCTTGTTGTTATTATTGTGCTGACCATCATTATGCCTATTGTTGTCTTGGCCCTGCTGGTTTTGAGGATTGCCCTTCCTCTTGTTACTCCTCCAGTTCTGGTTATTGTTGTTGCTGTTGTTGTTGTTGTTGTTCCTATGTGGAGGGTAGTTCTGGTTGTTTGTATTATTGGCTTGTTGGCCCGACTGAGGCTGGTTCCTTTTTAGTTTTGGCAAGTGGAATTTCGTACGTTGGGCTCTCATGAAAACCTACTCGTGAGTCTTAGGTGGACTTGCCCCATCAACAATAGCAGCAATTTCAGGCCTAAGGACCTTAATCAGCCTTCTAACCCTTTCATTTTCATCCACAACCATCCCTGGGCATAGACGGGCTAGTTGGTCAAACTTTGTCACAACATCTGTGACTGACATATCCCTCTAGTGCAGATTCTCAAACTCCTCATAATGCTTCCTTGTAAGGTTCATGTGGAAAAACTTCATGTTAAACTCGTGAACAAAGTCTGCCCATGACATCTCTTCAACGTTCCTGCTCTGTTCGATGCCGTCCCACCAAATCCTGGCCTCCATGGTGAGGCAGTACGAGGCACATAGGACCTTTTCATTGTCTGTGAAGCCCATGAGTCTTAGGGTGGCCTCAATCGTCTTTAACCATCCTTGAACTGCTAGCGGATCCTTTGATCCCTAGAAGTCTACTGGCTTAACTCTCTTCCATCTGACTAGAAGAGGTTCCTGATAGGCCGTTCTTGGTTCAGCAGCAGGAACTAGGACTTCATTAACTGGTGGCTATGGAGGAGGAGGAGGTACGTCATTGCCTCGTCGATCTTCATTCTGGCCATTGGCCCTTAATTTTGCGATCTCTCTTCTTTGTTCCTCCAACTACCTTTGCAGCTTAGCGATCATAGTCATAAGCCTTTTGTTGGTCTGGGTGCGTTTTTGCATTCTTCTGTGGCCGTCCATCGTTAATTTCCTAAAAGAATTAGGAACTTAGAAATAATCTTCTTCTATGAGATAGGTTTTCACTACAAGATCATTAATCATTAAACATCTAAACCTTAATCTTATCATCGTACTTGCATCAAAACATCTAACTTTAAAACATACTTACTTGGAGGACTTGGATTGACGTGTGGCTATATGAATTGTAATCGGAAATTCTCTCTGATACCAAAGCCTGTCACGCCCCCTTTTTCAGACGTCATAGATGTCGTTACATTCATACATTACACACTTATTTGCAATTTAAATGTAAACATAGTTAAAGAAAACATAACTAGGATCCATACATATATATTTTTTTAAAAAAACATTCATTAACTTAATCCATAATTTAATTTCACATTAGTATTTATCATAAACTTGCTTTAATAAAGTAAATAAACCAAATTGTAAAATCATAACTTATAAAAACATCACATCATTTAAAAGCTATATGCTCCCACAGTTTGGCAGGCCGAACATGGAACTTCGACAGGCCGAACATGATCGGCAGGTCAGAAGTCATCAACCGGCAGGCTGACAGAGGCTTTGTAAATCTAGGCTTAGAAACTTTCAAAGTTCGGCAGGCCAAAAAAGTGATCGGCATGCCGACCATTGATGTTTGGCAGGCCGACAGAGCCAAAAATCTTTAGAAAACTTAATTTGTTAAACATATTCAACTTTCAAAATGTGGAAAATCGAATTCTTACAATGATAAAATAAAATATTTAAAACATAGTTCTTATATTCTTAAAACTTAACAAATAAATATGTCCAAAATGTAAAACTTGATTTAAATCATATAAACTTTCTTCTTGGCGTTCTTCCAGTTACAATTCATCGTACTTTGCTCACACGCCTTTCCATATCCTCCGCCTACTCTATGACTTTCTTACCCTTATTTGCAACATGACATAAACTTGAATAAGATAACGCTTAGTAAGTGCATATAATTCTCACAGCTAAAAAAAACATTTCATAAGCATCATCATCATTATCATATCATAAAAGTGCATATAAGCACAATTTGATAGAAACATATCTTTCATTACTTGACCATATCTATCAATTCTACTTAGATAAGGCTTCTAAATCTAAAACTAGGTCAAAATCCGCATCAAACGCTTGAAAAACATGTAACAAGATTTCGCTCAACTGGCCTGCCAGTTCGGACCACTGGCCTACCGGTTCTACTATTTTAATAACTAAGTTACGCTCTATCGACTAGCCAAACGAAGGCACCGGCCTATCGGTCCACCCAATTCTGGAAGTTTCTATATCTTATTCTACTCTAGAATCTTAGGTAGAGTCTCAGTTTTAATTCAAATAACCCAATAGAGAAATTATCTTATTAAAATAGCCATATATAGATAATCCCATATCAAATAAAATATATATTCAAATAATTTAACGAGTTTATCTTGAATTAATTCATAAAATTAATTCACCTATAAACTAACATGAATTATTAAATCCCATCGACCAAATTTAAACCAATATAGGAATTAACATAAATCACCAATATGTAGGAAAAATACGCCATATCATTGTAGGAAATATTGTGAGCTAGCAAAGGGGACATGATAGACATATATAAATCAAGCTCATATAATTATAAAATAACACATCCCTGATACATTTATTTTGCAATTATCAACTCTTAACCTATTCCACTAAAAGCTTAGAGCAGCACTCTCAAACTATATAAAATTACGAAACTTCAATAAGTTTATAGTATATGACCTCTCCTAATAGGTAACATCCCTATAGGATATTTATAATCGACTTAAGGATAAATTCCATTTTACCTTCCGGATTATTTTGATCTTATGTTCTATTATCTCACTATTGGAATACTTACTATTCATAAATAGTAAACCATTTGGTTAGATCTTTGTATCCAAATAGTTGGGCACTCTAGTTTCTAATTACATGATAATGCCTATAAGAGAATATCATTAATTCCACAAAAAAACTATGGATTCCATATCTATGAATAATGAGTTTAAGTCAATCAAGTGTCATATCTCCAACGTACTTATACATATATCTTCATATCATTTAGGATGTCAACCTTTAGTACTTCAAAAGATATAAGTCAAGAATACAAGCCCATTAATTCATTTTAGGATTATGATATGACACGTATGATTGTCTAACATGAATTGATTTAAATAAACTGAATTATTAATCAAATCAATTCTTTTGTCCAAATCTAATATATTGTCACCTATGACAATATACCAATGTTTCTACTCGTGAAGTCTAACTCTGGTAACCAAGATAAGTCATCTCTCATTTGGAATGTAGACAACATAATAATCTTAAGATTAATGTCTTCGATTGTGGATATTGTCATTTAGACTATCATCTTTAAGGTTAATGCCTTCTATATAATTTGTTCATCATATGTATGATCTTAAAGGTTTAGACTGATAGTCTTAGATTTTTGTTTGTTTAACATATATTCAATGTAAAGGAACATAAAGAGGACAGCATTGTTATATGCAAATAAATAATAAACTCTTCATTGATTGAATGTCTCCAAAAACTATTACATCATTGAATCCTTAAGGTACCTAGTCAAACAATCTCTCACTTGCCCTAAGTGAGTAAATGTGACATGTTATGCCTCTCCATAGCCTCTACATGCTTCTCAAAATCCTTTGTTTCTAGTTTCTTCAACTATATTGTCCTCAAATGCGATCTTGTATACTACAACATGTCCATTCTCTAAGAAGTCCTTTATTAGATGATACCTTCGATGTATGTGTTTACTCTTTTTATGAAATTTTGGTTTCTTAGCATTAATTATAGCTGTAGTGTTATCCTAGTACAACGTTATTGGCTTACCCATGCTAGGCACTACCTCAAAATCTCCAAGGAACTTGTGGAGCTACACAGCTTCTTTCAAAGCTTTACTAGCTACCACATCCTCAAACTCTATTGTTGAATCAAAAGTGAAATCTTCCTTGATCCTTTTCCAAACAATGGCGCTTCCTCTCCGAGTAAACACAAAACTAGAAGTCGATCTTCTGGCATCCAAATAAGATTGAAAATCCAAATCAGTATATCTAAGAGGTGTTAAATCTTCCCCAAAATACACAAGCATATAGCTTCTAGTCTTTTCACGTATTTGAAAATATACGACCACAAGCCAATGGTTTTATCCTGGATCTGACTGAAATAGGCTCATTATCTCAATCGCATAACATATGTCATGTCATGTCATGTGCAAAGTATGGCATACATGAGACTACCTACTATTGAAGCATAAGGTACCTTCTGTCACGCCTCCTTTTTCGGACGTCATAGATGTCGTTACATTCATACATTACATACTTATTTGCAATTTAAATGTAAACATAGTTAAAGAAAACATAACCAGGATCCATACATACTTTTTTTTTTTAAACAACATTCATTAACTTAATCCATAATTTAATTTCATATTAATATTGATCATAAACTTGCTTTAATAAAGTAAATAAACCAAATTGTAAAATCATAACTTATAAAAACATCACATCATTTAAAAGCTATATGCTCCCACAGTTCGGCAGGCCAAACATGATCGGCAGGCCGGAAGTCATCAACCGGCAGGCCGGCAGAGGCTTTGTAAATCTGGGCTTAGAAACTTTCAAAGTTCGGCAGGCCGAACGTTTTTACATCGGCATGCTGACCATTGATGTTCAGCAGGCCGATAGAGCCAAAAATCTATAGAAAACTTAATTTGTAATACATATTCAACTTTCAAAATGCAAAAAATTGAATTCTTACAATGATAAAATAAAATATTTAAAACATAGTTCTTATATTCTTAAAACTTAACAAATAAATATGTCCAAAATGTTAAACTTGATTTAAATCATATAAACTTTCTTCTTGGCGTTCTTCGGTTACAATTCATCGTACTTTGTTCATACGCCTTTCCATATCCTCCACCTACTCCATGACTTTCTTACCCTTATCTGCAACATGACATGAACTTGAATAAGCTAAAGCTTAGTAAGCACATATAATTCTCATAACTAAAAAAAAACATTTCATAAACATCATCATCATTATCATATCATAAAAGTGCATTAAGCACAATTTGATAGAAATATATCTTTCATTACTTGACCATATTCAAACTTATTCCATTTTATCTTAAGGACCCAAGTGTTGCACCATAATCATCATTGTAGGCGCGCCGTCATAAGAGGAGAAGGGTAGCTAATCCGAAACCAAACATAACATCATAACATATCATATCATAACATTGGTGTGCAACACTTATTAGGTGATATATATATATACGTAACTTTCATGCTTTGCAATTTGCCATAATCAAACATGCATAACTTTAAATCATGAAATTATTACCATGATTTTTCTTTAATCATAAAGATTTCATACAATCCAAAGCATTCATTAAAAGATGTGAACAAAATAACCTTTAATATACTGGCAGTGAGTTGCGTGCATTTTCTAACAATTAAAATACATATATTTTAAATTTTAAAATTCATACTAATATCTTATTATCATACATTTCAATATCATAAAATTATTTCATCATCAATAAAATCATTTAAACATATAAAACATTACGTAAGATGAAAGTCCAAAATTAACATTATTAAAACAGTTTTCTTGACCTAAACTCATAGAAATTTCATAACATATAATTCACTTGTCAAAACATTACTAAACATATACAATCAGCATTAATTTACTATAAGTAGCAAAGAGAAGAAAATTCATAACTTTTCATAGAAATATCGAAATAACGTGAAACTTGGATGAATGATACATAACACATATATGATCATATTAAAAATTCAGAACAAAATATAATACCTAGACAAAGATACTGTAGATGAATTGAGGAGGAGAAATACTTTTCAGAATCACCAAAAAATGAGTCCTTACCTTAAAAGATTTTCTTCTCAAAATCCTTGAATTCAACCAACAAAATTATCAATTTTTCTTTCAATTATTTGGAGAGAATTTTTGAGAGAGAGGAGGAATAGAATTTGTGGAGAAGAGAAGAAGACGAGATGAATAAGAAAAATGTCTCAGAATGAATGAGAGAGATAGTGAAAAAGAACGTAAAAAAAATTTAACGTAAAGAGCATAACGTAAAAAGGAGAGTCAAAACTCTTCATTAAGTCAGAAATTTTCTGGCTAAGATTGAGGGTAATTGCGTGGAGAATGGAGAGTAAAGAGGGAAAGTCAAACAAATCATCTCATCTTACCATATTTTGCCTTCTAAAAATAGGAAATCATACTAATCAACACCAATCAATGCATAGTCAAACATTTTATTTCCTTCAATGAGGAAATTAATCCATAAATATGCCAATTAATTTCATTAAACCACCTATTTAACGTAATCATCTCAACCATAAATTTAGAGAGATTTCTGCTGACTGCTCGTCAACTGTCATCGGCCTGCCGATTCACCTCATCGGCCTGCTGATTCCACAAAGTTTGGCCTAGCGATGGTTTCCATTAGCCTGTCGATTCTTTGTAGTCTTTTCGACCGGCCAAACTTGAAAGTCTGGCATGCCAAACTATCCTTAAAATACCATACATTATAACATTCAAGTCATCATTGCATCATAATTAAAAATACATTAAAATTGACATGAACACTTTAACACAACGATTCCATGCGGTCGTCACCTGTCATAGAACTTGAAATAAATAGTTAGTAACATTAAGATCATAAATCATAACATATAATATAAATTATTAATAAAATTTACTTAACATCGTTACTAACTTAACATGATCCGTTACATAAAAATAGGTGGGTGTTACACCTTCTTCATGTATTCTCTTTCTTTATTAAATGATTGCCCACCTTTCTTGGAATTATGTATTGCATCTTCTCGAGAATCTTGTCATGTAGGCAGCTTGAGGTCAAGCTATTATTTTTTCTTCCTATCTCGAAAGATTAGATACCCAAAACATAATTAGCTTCATCGAAGTCCTTCATATCAAACTGCATAGTTAACCATAATTTGACTAATGACAACGCCCCAACGTCATTGCTGATAAGCAAAATGTCATCTACATAGAGCAGTAAAAAAACCACCTTTCTTTTCTTGATGTGTTTAGAACACATGGTTTGTCTATGTTTTTTTCAAACCTATAAGTCTTGATCACTTAATTAAATTTTATGTTCCTAGAAAGGGAAGCTTTCTTAAGTACATAAATAGACTTTAGCAGCTTACAAACCTCAGTCTTTTGAGCCTTAGCTTTGAACCCATCTGGCTATACCATACTTATGGTCTCATCAAGATAAATATTCAAGAAAGCCGTCTTGACATCTATTTGTCAAATCTTGTAATTGAAAGCGCAACAATGGACAAGAAAATGCGGATAAACTTAAGCATGGCTATAGGTGAAAGGGTGATTTTTTTTTGTAATCAAGTCCTTGCTTTTGTATGTATCCCTTTGCTACCAGTCTAGCCTTATAGGTTCGACTTTTCCATCTACACCTCTCTTTCTATTATAGACCTACTTACATCCTATTGGTTTTACACCTTCAAGAAGGTCCACAAGCTCTCAGACTTGACTAGTCTTCAAAGACTTCATCTCAGTGTTCATAGCTTCTGTCCAGACTTTTGAAACGACATCCTCTATAGCCTTTTCATAAGTGTAAGGATCCCTATCCTGTTCAACCGATTCAGCTAAGTAAGCTTCACCATTGATCATATACCTTTCGGGTTGATGCCTGATCCTCCCACTATACTAAAGCTCCCTAAGCTATTGTTCGACTGATTTTTCCACACTGATTAGATTGGTTTCAACTGGAACCCTCGAAGTGATTGAAGCACTCGCCAACTCCTCGAGTACCACTCTACTACGAGGTTTAAAGTTGTTCACTCTTAAGGAAACTTGTATTCGTTGAAAACACGACTGTATTTTCTTTTAGGTTATAAAATAACCCCCTTTTGTCCTTTTTTGGATATCCTATAAACACACACACACTTCCAAACATGCTTCTAACTTATTCATTTCCTTGTCTAGGACATGAGTAGGACATCCCCATGTATAAATATGGTTTAAGGATGTCTTCCTACTCGTCCACAACTCGTGAGGAGTCTTAGGAACCAATTTTGAAGGCATATTGTTCAAATGATAACATGCAGTTTGTAATGCATATTCCCAAAAAGATAAAGGTAATGTCGAATAACTCATCATGGACCTATTCATGCCCAACAAAGTCCTATTCCATCTCTCAGCCATGCCAATCTACTGTGGAGAACCTGACATAGTCAAATGGGATAAAATCCTATTCTCTACTAAGTATCCTAAGAACTCATCAAAGAGGTATTCTCCACCTTGATTGGATCGAAATGCCTTTATAGGTTTACCTAATTGCTTTCTACTTTAGTTTGAAACTCTTTGAACATGTCATAAGTTTTGCTCTTATGATGCATTAGGTAGACATGCCAATATCTCGCATAATAATACTAAAAAAAAATGACAAAATACTCATACCCTCTTCATGTCTTGATGTTCATGGGACCATAAACATTACTATGCATAAGTTTTGGAACCCCTTCAGCTCAATTGCCCTTAGACCGAATAGTCCTTTTGTCATTTTGCCCTCCAAATAAGATTTACATTGTGGTATAGATTGCACCTCTAAATAGCTTAAAGGTCCACCCTTACCAACCTTTGAATCCTATTTAGGCTAGTGTGACCTAATTGCAAGTGTCAAAGATAAGTCTTAAGTCTTTTAGAGATCATTTATTTCAGTGTTCAGTAATGAGTCTATCTTAGGTTTGATAAAATATAGGTTGTTTTGCATCCATCCGCTACAAATAAAAGATTTGTTTTTAAGAATCACAACGTTATTATTAAAAGAAACAAAATAAGAGTCTTTAAATAAACAAGCGATGGAAATTAAATTCCTTTTAAGTTTAGGACATAATAACAATCTGTCAAAACTAAGCTCCTATAACTATCAAAATAAAGATAGATGTCTCACACTACTTCAGCTAACACTAAGGATCCACTGTCCATCCAAAGAGTTAAGTGCTCATGTAGCAGACTTCTCATTTCTTTGAACTCGTGTAAAGAAATGCAAACATGATTAGTTGATCTAGAATCTGTGACCAAAGTGTCACTTGATTCTTCAACTAAACAAGTCTCAATAACTAGAAGTTTGCACTTACCTCATTTAGATTGGAAGTCCTTACAATTCTTCTTTATGTGCCCAACCTTCTCATAGAAAAAGCACTTTAGCTTATTCGAGTTTCTCTTCCTTTTCATCCTATCTTTGCCTTTTTTTGGAATAAAAGACTTTCTATTCTTGGCCTTTTGCTTCTTTTCATTCCTTGAGTTGGAATTAGAAGTAGATGCAATCGCTAAGTTCACCTCACCACCAGCCGGAGCTTCCTTGATCAAGTTTCAAACTCCTATAGCTACTTTATCAACTTAATCAAGGTCACATCCTGTCTATTGCTCAAGTTATACAAAGGTCTAAATGGGATGAACTCCTTAGAAAGAGTCTGAAAGACCATAGTCATCTATAACAACATCAATATCAGTTCCATGAGCTTAAGCCTTAGTGAGGCAACTCATGACCAACATCATATTCTCCTTCACAGGTGTCCTCAGTGTTTGCTTGCAATTAAGAAGCTTCCAAAGAGCCTCTTGCTAGTTTGTCAAGGGTTGGCTTCAAAACATGTCCCCAAGATTATCCATGACCTGCCGAGCAGTCTCATGGTCTACATATTGAGCCTGTAACATGTTATTCATGCTAGCTAACATATAGCAACAGGCCTAATCATTGGCGTCCTTCCAACAATCATACGCTTGGATTTGTTCATTAGTGAATTCGCTAATAAGCACACAAATTTCTATTTATCATAGGATAGGACGATATTTAGGTTCTGTTTCTAATCATTATATTTCTCACTAGTTAAAGTGCTTTTATCAATTATTGAAGATAAAGCATTTTTAGACATTTTGATCTATAATAAAAATTTATATATCAAACATAACCATACATTAAATAACAATTTAGTAAGATAACATAAACAAGTAAGCATACAATGTGTTTATGTGTCAAAACCTTAAAAAAATCACAACCTTACAACGATAATTCCTAATTCTGAATTCAACAAGTCACCTAAGGGGGACTTGCCAAATTTAATTAGGAACATGGATCCCTTCTGATTAGTATATGCCATCCAAGACCCATCTGATCTAGCATATACTAACAATTGTTTTTTTTTTTGCCATTAAATTTATTAACAGAGCTCCTAGGGGAGGTTAGTAATAAAATTAATTTTGATTGTTTAACCATCGTTTCAACTACTTTATCTATAGTTTATAATCCATCTAAGGGTGAACAACGATAAAACAAGCAAAAGGAAATTATCCTCTCAGAGATCTAGCCCGGTACATGATGTATCCCTTCCTAGAGGTCAAAACCACCATGTGTTACCTATAGACCAACGATGGAGGCTTCAGGTTCTTTCTTCGAAAACCTTCTTCCATTCAATAATTTAGAAATTAAGGTTTTATGTTAACATACATGAACAATTTTTAATGAACGGTGTTGCAAAAAATCTGCAAGTGTACAGAATCGTAGACAAGTAATAAAGAGTGAGTAGAATACCGTTTCCAAGAGGATTGCGTTAATCTAGCTAAGTACTGAAATTAGTTAACTCTAAAATTATTTGAACAATCAAATATAAAATAGAAAAATAACAAAACAAAAAAATATAAATGAAAATCTAAATAAATAAAAGACTAGGGCATCCGATTTCACCTAAATTAATCCTATTCATGTTATCTAATTTAATCAACTGATGTTTACTCCTATGCTAATAATGAATTTCTCTTAGGTAGTCATTAATCTTTCTCACGCATTAATAATTTATCCTAGTTAGCAAATTTTGTACATCTCTGTGAAAACTCTAAACTTACCAAGATTCATTAAAAACAAGAAATTTATAGTGTTACACAAGGCTCATAGATATCTCTATCCTATGATGATCTCATGGTATTCAATCATGGTCTAATTTAATTCTTGCTTCTCAGCCTGAAATTAAATCACATATCATACAAAAGGTGCGCAAACTCTTACAAACATTAAGATTAGATTAAATACTCAGCATAGATAATGAATAAACATAGAATTGAATTAAATTAAACAAAAGTGAACATTCATAATCCGGCTACATCGTAGCCCTAGAATAGAGAAAATTAGTTCCTACTAAAACTAAAAACAATCCTAAATAATATCTTAAACATGACGAGTGAAGGAAAAGAACTGTGTTTGGATGCAAAGATGATTTCCGTCTCTGGGTTGCACCGTTCTTTTTCTCCAAAGCAGTGAGTTCTCCCCTCTTGTCTGAAGTTTTTCCCTATTAGAATTCGTGCTCCAACCCTTCATAATGTTCTCTTTATAGGCTAGGGTTTAAAAGGGCAATTTTGAAACGAAATTACACTAGAATTTGAATTGGGATCGCAATGGCGCCTAGGCTCAATTTTCTGGTGCCTAGGCTTCATTACGGCACCTAGGCGCCATGATTGTAGCGCCTAGGCGCTATACTTGCCCGTGGATGCTTTTCTAAACTGGCGCCTAGGCTCCATGAATACAGCGCCTAGGCTTCGAAGTAGCGCCTAGGCGCTATACTGGCCTCTTAAATGGCACCTAGGTGACCAAATTGTGGCGCCTAGGCGCTATGCTCTCGGGTTTTTTGTGTGAAACTTCATCTGTAGCAGCGCCTAGGCGCCCAATAGTTGGTGTCTAGGCTCCATTGCATCCCGAGTCTACTTTTGCTCAATTTTCAGTCTGCTTTGCCCTGCGCTTTGCTATTATGCATCGTTTTCCTTCAAAACCTATAAAAGAACATAAAACACTATTAAATTCTTATAAATCGCTCAAAACTAACAAAAATATTAAGTGAGAATCATCTAATTAATTAGCTTAAAACTAACTTATCAAATACCCCCAAACTTAAGATTTTGCTAGTCCTCGAGCAAAAGACACAAAAAAAAAAGAACAAAGAACAAGACAAAAGGACGGGAATGACACTAACGCACTACATAGTTCGAGCATCAATTTAATTTTTCATCATACTTGGCTTCAAAGATTGCATAATGTTTATGACTCAAAGGAAACTCTAACCATTGTGATCATGTAAAAAAAATCAATTTAAATCTTAGGTTTACCATACTCGTAATTCCTTGAGTGTATGTGTGTGATGCCTGTAGCACTTATGTACCTACACTCATATTAGTTTATGTCAACAAGCTTATTTTGAAAGATCTCTAGATTAGTGAAATGTATGAACTCCATAGGCCTATTTTTCAAACCCACTCTCCCCTAATGTAGACTATTGCATCATCAAAGATCATTAGGACTTTATTCGGCTTGTAATGTGTGGCTAAGATAAAAAGGTGAGATAGAGGATATAATGTGGCTCAAAATTCACCCATAAACACACAATTTGTCTTAGGACCTCATAAGAACATCATTTCTTCTTTTTAAGTACACCCCCAAACTTATGTTGCACTCCCTTTGTCATTCACATTTATTTTATGTTTCTTTTTCTTTTTTTTTTTAATTTTTTTCTTTTTTTTCTTTTTCTTTTTGCTTTTTTCTTTTTTTGTGTTTTTTTTTTTTTTGACAATGAATAAACATGAATACATAATCCCTTGATAACAATACTCAAAACTCCATCCATGATTGAATGATAGGAAAACATATTTCCTCGATAAGTTCTTCAAAACTCCACCCATCCTCCCATAATGCCTACTACCTTCAAATAATTTCCTGGAAAAACTAATCATGCTTATGAGTGAGGGACTAAGTAGGATAAAATTATTCAAAGGCTAGGTTGGTTATGTGGGTAACAATGAAAATGGTTTATAAGGCTCAACGAGGTAACTAGTGATTAAATGATGTCAATGGTAGGGTTGAAAGGCTCAAACGGTCCAAAAATGGCCTAAATCATATCCTTAATGTTGTGTAGCCTAGGATTTCGCCTCAACTGGTTATCAAATAGGTTCTAGCGTTCATTTGAGATCAAAAATATCACTTAATCAACATAAAAGTCCTCTAAGTGTAGAATATTTAGGTAATCAAGTCGTGAGTGCTCAAAGTACTCAAAGAATCATAGCATGGCAAAAAAATCGCAAGAAAAACAAGGATAGACCAACAATAATTATTATCCCCTAAAAGCCATATTCAATTTCAACCATCGTCTTATCATTGGCCTCCTATGATTCAAGTTAAACAGTGCTCAAACGGCACAACTTTACTATCCTAATTACTATCAAATGCAAAGAAAAAAAAACCTAAACTAAAACTTAATTAAACCATAATGAATAATTGACACAAAAAAAAAATATAAAGCAACACACCACCCCCAAACTTGAACAATATATTGTCCTCAATGTAAAAAGAAAACAAAAATAAGAAATGAAAGAAGACTCCCTAAACTGAAGGTTGCGGCAGCCTATTCCTCCTCATCCTCATTCTCTTCATTATCTTCATTGAAAGCAGAGACTGTGGGAAAATTATCCAAGTTCATGTTCAGATGCATGGCCATGTGGTTCATCATTTGTGCCAGGTTGCCGATATAGTTTTAGTTTTTGAATTTTTTTTAGCAAGCTGAGCACCTTGATGTCCCCTGAAAACCTGGAATCACCACAAACAAGACTTACATCATGATTAAGTAGCAAAAGAGTCTAAAACTAAAAGAAACAACTAATAAACTAAATAATATTATGAAAACTAAAATTGAAAAGGATAGAGAGCTTGGGTTGCCTCCCAAGAAGCGCTTGTTTTATAGTCATCAGCCTGACTCTCAAAGAAGCGCTTGTCAAAGAGCGGCTTTCGCCCATAGTTAGTATCAAATGGCACCACATTTGGGTCTTGGTTATAAATGCCCTCAATCTTGGCAAGATTTAGAAGTGATTCACACGTTGCACCAACAACAAACGTCTTTAAATGATGTGCTTTTGATGGGAACTTCATTATTGGCTCAAGCTTGAACATGGTGAGATGTGATGGTTGTGATGTCCATGGCCAACACGAATTAGTTGGTGATCTATATGTTGGAAACATTGATGAGCTCAAATCAACAATCTTATGTGCTTCTATATCCTCCAACGACCCTCGCGGCTTCTCCTCATATAGGAATTCCTCTAATGACCCTTCTATTTGCTCTTCCCTTTCCTTTTGGCTATCCATTAGCATGCTTGTGATTTGGTCTTCATAAAAGTCAAAGTTTTGGATAGACTCCTCTTGATTTAGCAAGTGTGCATCGTTGTTGATTGAGCAAGATCCCAACTTAGCAAATGGTTGAGCTAAGACAACTTCAAAGGGTTATTGTTCTTCATCTTGAGGTTCTATTTCCTCTAGAGGCTCAAATTCCTGAGGTTTCGCACAATCATCATTAAACAAAACCACATCCTTTATCGTTTTACGGTCACCACAAGGATTTGACGTAGTAATTTCCTCCTCTAGATGACTCTCTAAATTTGTGCTCTTTAAACGGATTTGTTCATCAAGATATCGCCTAGAGTTGGAGATTTCATGAGTTCCCTCAAGAGTGGCCTTTAGACGGTCTAAAGCAACTTCCAAAACTATCTTCTCTTCTTGATATTGGCTACATGATCGTTCTATCATGTTGGGATGGATATTCCATGAAAGATTTTGGTGCCTCTCCCAGCAAGAATTATGCATTGAAGAATTCAAATGCCAATGATGATTAAAGGCTGTCATATCCTCCAATAAGTAGTAAGCTTCATCAATAGTTCTTGAAAAGAAAGAATGACCGTCAGAAACTGTGCCTTTTTCCACCCAATCTCTAGCTTCAAAATGCAATCCTTCAATAAAAATTTGGAGAAGTGCCTACTTTGGCAAGTTGTGATGTGGATACCGCTCAAGCATATCTTTAAATCGCTCCCAAGCCGCATAAAATGGTTCCATATGTTGTTAGATAAAACTTGCAAGGATATTCCGATGCAACATCATGAAGTTCCTTGGGAAACAAATGACTTAAAAGAAAAAAATTAGAACAAATAAAAACGAAATAAAACAAATAAAAAAATTCAAAGTAATTCTAGAGCTAATTGGTATCGATATTAACTAAATTAAACAACAATCCCTGGCAACGGCGCCAAAAACTTGTTGTGGATTTTCTAACGCAAGTGCACGTACCGTTAACAAGTAATAAAGTGAGAGTAAAGATCGTTCCCTCGAGGACTAACTGTCCCACGAGGATTGCATTAATCTAGCTAAGTACCGAAATTAGTTAACTCTAAAATTATTTGAACAATCAAATATAAAATAGAAAAATAACAAAACAAAAAAAGATAAATGAAAATCTAAATAAATAAAAGACTAGGGCATCCAATTTCACCTAAATTAATCCTATTCAAGTTATCTAATTTAATCAACTGATGTTTACTCCTATACTGATAACAAATTTCTCTTAGGTAGTCATTAATCTTTCTCAAGCATTAATAATTTATCCTAGTTAGCAAATTTCGTACATCTCTATGGAAACTCTAAACTTACCAAGATTCATTAAAAACAAGAAATTCATAGTGTTACACAAGGCTCATAGATATCTCTATCCTATGATGATCTCATGGCATTCAATCATGGTCTAATTTAATTATCGCTTCCAAGCCTCAAATTAAATCACATATCATGCAAAAGGTGCGCAAACTCTTACAAGCATTAAGATTAGATTAAATACTCAGCATAGATAATGAATAAACATCAAATTGAATTAAATTAAACAAAAGTGAACATTCATAATCCGGCTACATCGTAGCCCTAGAATAGAGAAAATTAGTTCCTAACAAAACTAAAAGCAATCCTAAATAATATCTTAAACATGACGAGTGAAGGAAAAGAACTGTGTTTGGATGCCAAGATGATTTTCATCTCCGGGTTGTACCGTTCTTTTTCTCCAAAGCCGTGAGTTCTCCCCTCTTGTTTGAAGTTTTTCCCTATTAGAATTCGTGCTCCAACCCTTCATAATGTTCTATTTATAGGCTAGGGTTTAAAAGGGCAATTTTGGAATGAAATTACACTAGAATTTGAATTGGGATCGTAATGGCGCCTAGGCTCGATTTTCTGGTGCCTAGGCTTCATTACGGTGCCTAGGCGCCATGATTGTAGTGCCTAGGCGCTATACTTGCCCATGGATGCTTTTCTAAATTGGCACCTAGGCTCCATGAATACGGCGCCTAGGCTTCAAAGTAGCGCCTAGGCGCTACGATTATAGCGCCTAGGCGCTATACTGGCTTCTTAAATGGCACCTAGGAGCCCAAATTATGGCGCCTAGGCACTATGCTCTCGGGTTTTTTTTGTGAAACTTCATCTGTAGCAACGCCTAGGCGCCCAATAGTTGGCGTCTAGGCTCCATTTCATCCCGAGTCCACTTTTTCTCAATTTTCGGTCTGCTTTGCCCTGCACTTTGCTATTATGCATCGTTTTCCTTCAAAACCTATAAAAGAACATAAAACACTATTAAATTCTTATAAATCGCTCAAAACTAACAAAAATATTAAGTGAGAATCATCTAATTAATTAGCCTAAAACTAACTTATCAAACGGCGCTCCCTATTCTACATGACATGTTATCAACATACAGGGGAAAACATATTATAAAGCAAACAAGCAATGCAATAAGCAAAGGTACAACCAATATAATAATTGGACATAATATTATCGTCCCATCCTATAGAAAAGAAAACAAAGATTACAAAAAGATTAATCAAAACACATATCGATTCTTCATCTTGTATATTCTCGTTCTACCTTTTTTATGTGGTGTCTGCCTTCAATTTCAATCTCATATAGATCGAAAAATTTTTGTTTTTTGGTAATATAAAATTCCAAGTTTCTATAAATTATCTTAAAAAAACTTCACCAAAAAACATACCAATTTTTTAAAATGATTCTACTCGAGACTGGCCTGTCGGTTTGTGATCACGAACCTACCAGTTTCATACAAAACCCGTGGCTCTATTAGCGTCTGGTAGGCTAGTTACCCTGATGTTGAATGAACATTTTTCAATCTTTTGCAAAAAACCAATGTTTATATAGCTTTTAGAATTTATTTTCAATAATCGAAAAACATAAAAATTTATAAACACAGAAAACACACAAAACTACAGTCATCTCCATCTTCAATATTTTAATAGAAAATTTACAACAAAAACCTACACCATTTCTGGCTCACAAATTTTCTATAAAATAAAATAACAAACCATTGATGGTGATAATAAACCGCAACCTAATTACATGAAAAAAACTTAGATACACATTCTAACCTTTAAGGAACCATAACTGGCAAAATTAAGAAATAAATATGAAAATTAAAAGAAAATTTTAATTAACAATAATTAATTAATTAACATTCACCAAATAATCTCACCAAGTATAGGAAAGATTAAGATCATATAATTTTTGTACATAGCATAATCACAAATCCATAAAAAATAACGTAAAACTTGGCTGTGATACCAATCATTATAAAAAATGAACATAGTAGAATTTTAAAATTTTAAATGAAAGCTTTTTTTTTAAATAACAAGTTAGACATGCTATGTATTTAAATTACTTAAGATCTTACGTACCTATTAGAATTAGAACCATACTTTTGATAAGAAAAAACTTTGACAGAACTGCTACTAAGAATTACATTTGGAAAAGCTTCGATCAACTAGTTTTCTTTGCTATTCTCTTTTCTATGATCAAAATCTGAGTGAGCAAACGTCGTTCAATTCTCCTCTTGATAACGTCTCTATCTAACCACAAGAGAAAACCAGCTAAGGTTCTATATGTTGAACTATGGGAGTTTCAAAGTTTCTCTCTCTAAATTTGTTTGATGATCTAAATAATAATAGGAATAAGTATCCTATTTATAGTGGTTGGTAGGGAGTCAATTTAACTTAGATAAGGCTTCTAAATTCAAAACTAGGTCAATCTGCATCAAAATATGTGACAAACGCATAATAGGATTTCGCTCAACTGGCTTGTTGGTCTTCACCACCGGCCTGCCGTAGTAACTAAGTTATGCTCCACTGGCCAGCCGGACAAAGGCACTGGCCTATCGGTCTGCCCAATTCTAGAACTTTCTATATTTTATTCTATATGGGAATCTAAGATAGAGCATCATTTTTAATTCTAATAACCTAACAGAGAAGTTATCTGATTAAAACAGTCATATACAAATAATCCTATATCAAATAAAATATCTATTCCATGTTTATTTTTAATTAATTCATAAAATTAATTCAACTTATAAACTAACATGAATGGCTAAATCCAATTAACCAAATTTAAAATAATCTAAGAATTAACATAAGTCACCAATATGTGGGGGAAAAATTCTGTATCATTACAAAATATATTGTGAGTTGGCAAAGAGGACTCTGTGGATATATATACATTAAGCTCATATAATTATAAAATAACACATCCCTGATATGTTCATTTTAGAATTCTCAACTCTTAAGCTATTCCACTAAAAAGCTTAGAACTACACTCTCTAACTATATAAAATTACGAAACTCCAATAAGTTTATAGTCCATGATATATTATAATGCGTAACATCCCTATAAGGTATCATAATCGGCTCAAGGATAAATTCTATTTTATCTTCCCGATTATTTTTATCTTATGTTCTATTATCTTACCATTGGAATACTTTCTATTCGTAAATAGTATAACCATTTGGTTACACCTATGTATCCATATAGTTTAGAGCTCCAGTTTCTAAATATAAGATAATGGCTATAAGAGAATACCATTAACTCTACAAAAGAGCTAGGGATCCCACATTTATAAATAATGAGTCTATGTTAATCAAGAGTTATGTCTCTAACGTACCGGTGTGCATACCTTCATATAATTTAATATGTCACCCTTTTGTACATCAAAAGCCACAAGTCAAGAATACAGACCATTAATTCATTTCAGGATTACGATATGACACATATGATTGCCTAAAGTGAATTAATTTAAACAAATAGAATTATCAATCAAATTAATTCAACTTTTGTCCTGATATTATTCATATACCAAATGTTGTCCTTTTATGTTTATTTCTGTTGAATGTATGATAAGCAAACAAAAGTCTGCGACTACTGGTCTAAACCTTTAAAAATCGTGCATATGATAGACAGATTATTTCAAAGACATGAATCTTAAAGGTGATTCTCTAAATCATAAGATCTACAATTGAGGGAATAAAGTTGGGCACTTTATTCATGCTAAGATTGTTATGTTGTCTACATCTATAATGGGAGATGGCTTGTCTTGGTCATCGGAGTGGAACTCCGTAATTAGAAACATTGGTACATTGTCATAGGTGATGATGTATTGTATCGGGATAAAAAGTTGAATTGATTTGGTTAATAATTTCATTTGTTCAAATCAATTCACTTTAGACAATCATATGTATTGTGTCTTAATTCTGAAATGACTAATGGGCCCATATTCTTTACTTATATCTTTTGATGTACCAAAGGGTAACATTTTAATTTAATGATGGTACGCATACCGATACATTGAAGGCATGACTCTTGATTCATGTAGAATCATTATTCATAGATAAGGAATCTATAGCTTTTTTTTGTAGAGTTAATGGTATTCCCTTATATGCATTATCCTGTAATTGGAATATTGAAGTGCTTAACCATTTAGCAACATACCCATGTTTCTAGTCACTGAGTTCAACTCCAATGACCAAGGCAAGTCATCTATCATTAGGGATGGATAACATAACAATCTTAACATAAATAAAGCGATCAACTTTATTCCCTCGATTGTGAACCTTATCATTTAGACTTACACCTTTGAGAGTCTTAAACTTTTGTTTACTTATTATATATTCATTATAAAGAAACATAAAGAAGACAACATTTAATATATGAATTTAAAAAATAAACTTTTTACTGATAAATATCTCCAAAAACTATTACATCATTTAATCCTTAGGGCACCTAGTCTAACACAACACATGTACTACCCCGACAAGTTATACCTTGTAGATCAACCAGGCCCCAACACACCCTTAATTTGAAAATTAATAGCAATTAAGGTCTAATGTCTCATTATTGTTGATAAAAAATAAATAGTACGATCATATGAGCCACGAGATTTGCATATGAAGTGGTTCCAAGGGTACAATCACGGGATTTACAAATGAAGAGGTTCTAAAGGCAAGTCTCATCATTTTCTTTATAAAAAGTATTTTGTTTTATTTTGCACTTAATCAGACTTGTCAGCTATGGCACGAACATCAAGCGGTTTGCTCATGAAATGAAAAATAAGAGCAACTTAAACAAGAACAACTTGCTGGCAAAATAATAACCCTAACTACAATATAAAAGGCCTTGATTCATTTATCATGTCATCAAATGGACACAAATATGAGTACAAAGCAATTATGAAACCAAGTAGCTAAACGAGGGAAAAAAATAGAGGCAAATAAACACAAAAAAGAAAAATAAAAAAAATAAAAAAGAGACATTTATCGCGAAGTAAAACCCAAACTACAATCTAAAAAATACTAAATTTCTTTATCTTTTGACACATATATTACTAAGAAACAATCATAATGCAACAAGAATACAAGAAAGAAAGTTCAAATAAAGAGATAGAAAATATAATATAAAAGGAAAAAAATGGGAATATAACACAAATAAACTACATAAAGATTGCTACAAAGAGCCAGAAACTTCTCTCACAAATAATCATGAAAAAATAGCTAAAAATGAGGCAGGAAAACTTACAGTATTTTAGGGCTTTGTCTGGAGGCTAATGAAGAACGCGCATGTACTTTTTCTTCGTTTCTCAAAACGTTAATGAAATGCAAAAGAAGAAACATTTCTTCGTTTCTCGAAACGTTAATGACATGCAAAAGATGAAACACAAAGCCAATGGAACTCTTTCTCCTTCTTCTCCTCATCCTCCTCCTCCTCCTCTTCCTCCTCCCTCGCTTCTTATTCTTCTTCTTCTTCTTCAAGGAAGTTTGTTTCCCAAATGATGAGCTGAACTCTAGTTCTTCTTCATTTTTTCAAAAAGTTGATAAAATAAAAAAGATGGAACACAAAGCTATTGGAACTCTCCTTTCCACAAAGTTAATGGAACTCTTATCTTCCTCCTCCTCCTCCTCCTCCTCTTCCTCAACTAGACGCATAATTATTCATCAAGGGATACAACACAAAGCTAATGGACCTCTCTTCCTCCTCCTCCTCCTCCTCTTCCTCCGCTTCTTCTTTTTCTTGTCCTCCTATTGCTCATCATCATCATCATCATCATCATCTTCTTCATCATCTTCTTCTTCTTCTTCTTCTAGAGGCATAATTATTTATCAAGATGCAACAAAAAGCTACTGGAACCCTTCTCCTCCTCCTCCTGTTTCTCCTTCTCCTCCTTCTTCTCCTCCTCTTCTTCTTTTGTATCTAATTAAGGTACAACATTATAATTTACTTTGAACTTTAGTTATATCTATTTTAATGAAAAATTTTTGTGATATTTTTCTTAGTATTCCTTACATTATAGGTACCACAAATGAAAAATACCTAACAAAACCCTTTGTTTTGCTTAAATAATGCTTTTGCACTTTTTACTATGCAAATGTAGAAAACATCTCATGTGGTTATAAGATCAAGCTCAAAATACTCTTTAAAATCACAATTTTTTTACTAACCTTTTGTAGACCTAAGTAGGCTTGAATCCGTGTTGAGAAGAACGTTCCAAAAGAGCCTTAACCAACTAGACTTTTTGCTATTCTCCATCCACGATTAGAGTATGGGTGGTCACACGTCGTACAGTTTTTCCTTCGATAACTCTCCTTCCAACCACTTAAGAAGACCTAGAGCTTGTTGGAAAAAAAGTACGCAACAAATTTAAAAATTTTATACTATAGTATTTTTCAAAACACAAGTTTGACATACTATATGCATAAATTAACTATATCCTACTAACCTTGTTTGCTAAAAAGTTTTCACAATCTGTGAAGACAAAGGCGTTTCAAAGAGCCTCAACCAATTGGTCTTCTTTGCTATTCTTTATCTACGATTCGAGTGTGTGTGGGCGCATGTCGTACAGCTTTTCGCTGATGACTCTCCTTCCAACCAATCAAGGAAACCCAGGACTAAGGTTCATGATTTGTAAACAATAGCTCTCAAGGAATTTCAGAGATTCATAGTATAGAGTACTTACTCTTAATTCCACAACTGATCTAAACAACTTATAAGTCTTACTCCCTATTTATAGAGGTTCATGCCCAGGTTGGTCCTTATCAGATAAGGCCTCAGAAATTCGAATTAGGATCAATATCTGATAAAATCATGTTTAAAAATGCGTGATCAAAAATCATTCAGTCAGTTGGCTGAACTAGCAGATCGGCTTACTGAACTCATGATAAATGATTCTTGCAAATCTTTATTTTCCACCTAAGATTCTTGGGATAAAGCCCCAGTTTTAATTCAAATAACCTAATAGAAAAGTTATCTGATTAAAACAGTCATATCTAGATAATCTCCAGGAAAATAAATATTCCTGATAATTCAACAAGTTTATCTTGAATTACTTTATTCAAAATTAATTCAACCTATAAACAGACATGAATTATCTGATCCTGATAATTCAATAAGGTTATCTTGAATTAATTTTTTACAAAATTAATTCAACTGATAAACACACATGAATTATCTAATCCTATCGAATTTCAGCCAATCTAATAATTTGACATAAGTCATATTGGAGAAGCATTCTATATCGTTATAGGATTTATTCTGAGCTAGCAAAGGGGACCTGATGGACCTATGTAGTTCAAGCTTCCGATAATTATGAAACACAATATCCTAGATGTATATTTCATAATTATTAACTCTAACGCTACTCCACTAAAAGCTTAGAGTTGCACTCTTAAACTATATAGAATTACAAAGACTGAATAGCTAAGCCTCCATGACATATCATAATGTGTTGTATCCCTATAGGATTATCCATAATCGACTTAAGGATAAATTCTCTCATACCTTCCTGATTATTTTTCTTTTGCGTTCAATTATCTCACTATCGAAAAACTTACCATTTAAAGACAGTATACCATTCGGTTACACTTATGCATCCAAATGATTGAGCTCTCCAGCTTTTCAATTATAGGATAACGCATATAGAAGGATATCAACAACTTCTAAAGAGAAGCTATGGATTCTATATCTATGAATAACAAGTTTACACTATCAAGAGTCGTGTCTCTACGTACCGACATGCATACCAACATAAATTGTGGATGTCACCCTTTTGTATATAAAAAGACATAAGTCAAGATAATAGACCCATTATTTATCTCAGGATCAAGATACAAAACATATGATTATCTGAAGTGAATTGATTTGCTGAGATAGAATTATTAATCCAAATCAATTACACTTTATGTCACGATCCAATACACCATCACCTATGACAATGTATCAATGTTTCTATTCATGGAGTCCACCTCCGATGGCCAAGACAAACCATTTCCCATTAAGGATATAGACAACATAACAATCTTTGCATGAGTAAAGCACCCAACTTTATTCCCTTGATTGCGGATCTTATGATTTAGGCCGTCACCTTTAGAATTATGTCTTTCACATAATTTGTCCATCATATGCATGATTCTAAAGGTTTAGACTGACAGTCTCAGACTTTTATTTGCTTATCTTGTATTTAACAAATATGAATGTAAAGAGGACAACAATTTGGTATATGAATAATAAATAAACTCTTTATTGATAAAAATGTCTCCAAAAATAAATTATATTTTTACTTCTTAGGGCATACATGTCTAACAGAGCAAAAGTTCATGATGTTAAACAGTAGCTCCCAAGGAGTTTCAAAATTTCTCAAACAAGAGTACTCACTCTATGCTTCTCAATTGATCTAAATAACTAAGAAAACTGACCCCTATTTATAGTTGTCGAATGTAGGGTTAATCCACATCAGATAAAGCCTCAAAATTCGAATCTAGACCAACTTCTAATGAAAAAAACATCTAAAACACCTATACAGATTATCACAAGATAGGTAGCTAATCTTCTATTGAACTTACTCCATCGACAGGCCAAAATAACAGATCGACCTGCCGAACTTATGATAATTTGATCCATAAGAATATCTTATTTTCCACTTGAGATTCTTAGATAGAGCCTCTGTTTTAATTCAAATAACCCAATTGAAAAGTTATTTGATCAAAACGGTCATACCTGGATAATCTCATATAAAATAAAATATTATATAAATAATTCAACATATTTATCTTGAATTAATTTATAAAACTAATTCAACTGATAAACTTACATGAATTGTTATTTTGATCCTATTCAATTTCAACCAATCTAATAATTTAACAAAAGTCACCAATATGTAGGAAAAGCATACCTTATCGTTATAGAATTTATTATGAGCTAGCAAAAGGGGCCCGATGAACCTATACAGTCCAAGCTCCTATAAATATAAAATACAGTATCCTAGATACATATTTTATAATTATCAATTTTAACGCTACTCCACTAAAAGCTTAGAGTTGCATTCTTGAACTATATAAAATTACGAAACTTCAAGTAAGCTAACCGTCCATGATATATTATAATGTATCACATCCTCATAGGATATTCATAATCGGCTTAAGGATCAATTCTATTTTATCTTCTTGATTATTTTTATCTTATGTTCCATTATCACGCCATTGGAATATTTGCTATCCAAAGATAGTATACCATTTGGTTACACCTATGTATCCAAATGGTTGAGCACTTCAATCTTCCAATTACAGGATAACGCATATAAGAAAATATTATTAACTCTATAAAAAGAGCTATGGATTACATATCTATGAATAATAAGTCACGCAATCAAGAGTCGTGTCTCCAACGTACCAGTATGCGTAACACCATAGAGTCTGGATGCACCCTTGGTACATCAAAAGACATAAAAAGGATCTCTTTTCGCCAGTCCATGACTTGTGAGGAATTTTAGGAACTAATTTTGAAGGCACATTGTTCAAAAGATAACACGTAGTTTGTAGTGCATATCCCCAAAAGGATAAAGGTAACGTCGAATAACTCATCATGGATCTAACCATATCCAATAAAGTCCTATTCCTTCTCTTTGCTATACCATTATGCTACGAAGTGCCCAGCATAGTCAAATAGGATAAAATCCCATTCTCTATAAGCGTTCCAAGAACTCATTGAAGAGATATTCACCACCTTGATCGAATCGAAATACCTTTATGGTTTACCTAATTGCTTTTCTGCTTCAGCCTGAAACTCCTTGAACTTGTCAAAAGTTTCACTTTTTTTATGTATTAGGTAGAGATACCCATATCTTGAGTAATCATCAATAAAAGTGATGACGTACTCATACCCTTCTTACACCTTGACGTTCATGGGACCACAAATATCACATGCACAAGTTCTAGAACCCTTTCGGTCCTATTGCCCTTAGACCTAAATGGTCTTTTGGTCATTTTGCCCTCTAAATAGGATTCACATTCTATTGTAGATTCCACCCCTAAGTGACTTAAAGGTATATCCCTTACCAACCTTTGAATCCTATTCAGGCTAATATGACCTAATACAGATGTCAAAGATAAGTCTTATTAGAGTGAGAAGTTTTAAGTCTTTTAGGATTATTATCATTAACCTCAGTGTTAAGCAGTATATCTATCTTAGGTTTGATAAAATATAGATATCAAATTCCTTGAAAAAATAAGCTACAGATATTAAATTCCTTTTAAGTCTAGGAACATAAAACAATCTTTCAAAACTAAAATCCTATAATTATCAAAATAAAGATAGACATCTCTAACTACTTTAGCCAACACCAAGGATCCAATGCCCATCCAAAGCGTGAAGTCCTCATGTAGCAAACTTCTTGTTTCTCTAAACCCCTACAGAGAAGCACAAACATGATTAGTTGCTCCAAAATCTATGACCTAAGTATCACTTGATTCCTCAACTAAACAGGTTTCAATAACCAAAAGATCACACTTACCTTCTCAGGAAAGTAAGTCTTTGCAATTCTTCTTTATATGCACAACCTTCATACAAAAAATGTACTTCAGCTTCTTTTGGTATTTTTTCTTCCTCTTATTCTTGCCATTTGCAGGAATAGAAGACTTCTCATTCTTAGCCCTCTACTTCCTTCCACTCCCTGGGTTAGGATTGAAATTGGATGCAACTGCTAAGTTGGCCCCTCCACTAGTAGGATTTCCCTAATTAGATTTTTGAACTCTTATAACTGCTTCATCAGTTCTATTAAGGTCACATCCTATTTATTGCTCAAATTGTATGAAGCTCTAAATAGGATGAACTCCTTTGATAGAGTCTCAAAAACAATGGTCATTTATGAATCAATATCGATATTGTAACACCCGCCTATTTTATGTAACGGACCACGTTAAGTTAGTAACATTATTGAGAAATGTTATTAATAAATAACGTTATATGATATGATATGTGATGTGCATGTTACTAACTTTTTATGTCAAGTTTTGTGACAGGTGACGACCGCATGGGATCGTTGTGCTCTAGTGTTCATGTGAAATTCTAAGCATATATTAATTTATGATACAATATATGATTATTTATGATGCAATGATGTATGAATGTTTTATGTTATGACATTTAATGACAGATCGACAGGCCAAACTTTTAAGCTCGGCAGGCCGAACGTCTTGCCCGAGAACGGCAGACTGAAGAACCCCCACCGGCAGGCAAAACTTGCTGGAATCGGTAGGCCGAAAGGGAAAACCGGCAGGCCGAACATGGCTGACAAGCAGTCAGCAGAAAATTCCTCCAAAATTATGGCTGAGTTAATTACATTAATTGGGTGAATTAATGTGATTAATTGGCATAATAATGGAATGTTTTTATCAGTTAAGGAAAATTAAAGGATTTGATTTGTATTATTTAAAGAGGTTTCCTATTTTTAGAAGGTAAATTTAAGGTAAGATTTATAATGTTTGACCTTCCTTTTGTTTTCCTCCTTTCCCACGCTAATCACTCTCTTAACAGTCAGAAATTTCTGACTTAATGAAGAGTAATGATTCTTTATTAGACGTATTACATTAGAAAATTTTAACGCTCTTCCCTCAGATAATTTCTCTCGGTTCTGAGACGTTCTCTCATTATTTTCTCTTCCTCTTCCCACGCCTCATGTCACGCTTTCAACAGTCAGAATTTTCTGACTTAATGAAGGCCATGAATGCTCATTATGTTTATTACGTTAAAAGAAAATTAATTAACGTTTCTTCTTTTTATTATTTTTTTTTCTCTCTCTAAAAAGTCTGAGACATTTTCTGACTTTCTAATCTTCCTCTTCTTTTCTTCTTCACGAAATTTCTTTTCTCTCCCGTTAAAATTTTTGAGAAAAAGTTTTGTTTCGTTGGTGAATTCAAGAATTTTGAGAAGAAACTCCAAGGTAAGAATTCAGCTTTTCTGGTATTTTTGAAAAGAAATTCTTCTCCTCACTTCGCCTACAATATTCTCTCTAGGTATTGTGTTTTGTTTTGTGTTTTTATTATGATGCTCATGGGTATTATGTGTGATGTTTCTTCACGTTTTATGTCATATAAATGTTTTTAATGAAAAATGAATATTTCTGTCTTCTACCCTTCACAGTAATGTTACTGTTTAATTTTTAAGTATGAAAAACGTAATGTTCAGTCAAGGGGTAAATATGATGTTTTCATGAAAAGTTGTTAAGAATATGTATATGAATGACGAATGTATTTTATTTCCATGATTATGAAATTATTATAAGAAAAATCTGTTTTGATAATGTTGTTTTTGGGATTTTGTTTTATTAAACGTTTTAATGTATTTACATGATTCTATGATAATAAAATGATTTTATGCATGATGATATGATGATTGTATGAGGTTTTAAATTGATATATATATATATATATTAATTGTACGAAATGTTTTATTTAAAAGATAATTATGTTTAGATACATGGATATTTTATGATAAGTATTGATTTTATTGCATCTTTAAATGGATAAATGGCATGGACACTCAAGGAAGCGAGCACAACGAGACCGCGGCGTCGTCACCAAGTGCAATTTTAAGGTTAAGTAAGCTAACGATAAGGTAAGTACATTCTCACCTGCAACATGACACTTTTCAAGGTTTGATGATATGTTTACAAGGATATTCATGATGACTTTATGATGATTTTTCTTAAAAGATTTCTTATGAAAGATTTTCATGATTTCAAGCTATGCATGATGTTTATGGCATGTTTTAAAGTATGAAAAGTATGTATATATATATATATATATCACCTAATAAGTGTTGCACATCCAATGTTATGAAATGTTATGATATGATGTCATGTTTGGTTTGGGATTAGCTACCCTTCTCCTCTCATGACGGCGCGCCTATGATGATGTTTATGGTGCAACACTTGGGCCCTTAAGATAAAATGGATTAAGTTTTAACGTGGTTAACGTTATCAAAGATATGTTCTATGAAATTTTGCTTAAGGCACTTTATGATATGATGATCATGAAGATGACGATGTTATGAAATGCTTTATAAATTGTGAGAACTATATGTACTTACTAAGCGTTAGCTTAATGATGTTTTATATGTCATGTTGCAGATAAGGGTAAGAGAGTCATGGAATAGGTGGAGGACACGGGACGGCGTGTGAGCAACATGAACGATGAATTGTAACCGGAAGCATGCCAAGAAGAAATGATTTTTAAGATTTTATGATTTAATCAATTATATATTTTGAACATATTATATGTTAAGGTTTTTAAGAATACTTATATTATGTTTTTTATATGTTGTTTAATCATTTTTGATGAATTATGAACTTCCGCTATATTTTACGTAAAGTTGGAACGTTTTAAGTTAGTTTCTTTCAAGGAAATGGGGTCTCGGACGGCCTACCGAACTCTGTGGCCGGCCTGCTGAAGTCCCAAAGTTCGGCCGGCCGACTAGATTTTTTTCGGTCTGTCGAACATGGATGAATTTTCAATCCGTTTTGTAAAGCCTCTGCCGGCTTGCCGGCAGAGAAAACACCGGCCTGCCGAAGTCCCAAGTTCGGCCTGCCGAACTATGGGAACAAATGAATTTCAAATGATGTGTTGATCAAGAGTTTTTATGGAATAAGTTTTGATTTATACACCTTGACAACCTATAAGTTTATGATAAATTAAGTATAATTGAATAAAATATGTTATGAAATAAATTAAATGATTATTCTCGAAACAACGATAAGTTTTTCTTAAAAAAAAAAAAAAAAAAAACGTATGAATGGATCCTGGTAATGTAAGTTTTAAATACTTGTAAAGTCAATTGTAACGATTAAGCTTGATATTATTTAATAGTATATAGTTTATGCTTGTTCAAATGTAAGTATGTAACGACATCTGTGACGTCTGATTTAAGGGGCGTTACAGATATTAGCTCCATGAGTTTGAGACTCAGCAAGGTAACCCATGACCAACTTCATGTGCTCCTTCACAAATGTCATTGGTCTCTATTTATAGTTTAAGAGTTTCTAAAGAGCCCCTTGCTATTTTGTTAGGCCTTGGCCTCCAAACATGTCTTCAAGATTATCTAAGATCTACTTCATAGTCTCATAATCTTCATGTTGAGCCTGCATCACGTTATTCATGCTAGTCATAATGTAACAGCGGGCTTGAGTATTAGTATCTTTCCAACGATTATACGCTTGGATTTGCTCATTTATGGAATCCCCAGTAGGTTTGGGAGGATATAGTGTTGTTAGCACAAATTTTAGTTTCTCAAAAGAAAGGACGATGTTTAGGGTCTTTTTCCAATCATTGTAATTCTCGCCAATTAGTTGGTTCTTATTAAGTATCGAAGGTAAAACATTTTTAGACATTTTTATTCTACAATAAAGGATCATATACTAAATATAAGCAACAATCCAAAATAGTTTAGTAAGATAACACAAACAAGTAAACATACAATTGTGTTTATGTGTCAAAGCCTTGAAAAAATCACAACCTTACAACGATAATTTATAACTCAGAATTCAACAAGCCGCCTAAGGGAGACTTGTCAAATTCAATTAGGAACACAGATCCTCTCCAAGTAATATATGCCATCTAAGACTCGTATGATCTAGCATTTATTAATAATCACTTTTTTTTGGCCATTAATTTTATTAACAAACCTCCTAAAGGAGGTTAATAATAAAATTAATCTTGAGTGTATAGCCATCGTTTTAACTATTTTATCAATGATTTATAATCGTCACCTAAGGATGCACAATTATAGATCATGCTAAATAAATTATTCTTTTGGAGATCTAATCCGGTACATGGTAAAATCCTTTCCTGGGGGTCAGAACCACCATGTGTTACCTATAGACCAATGATGGAGGCCGCAAGTCCTTTCTTCGAAAACCTTCTCCCACTCAATATTTTGAAAACCAAAGTTTTATGTTAACATGCATGAACAATTTTTAATGAGTGGCTCTTCTTATTCTACATTGCATGTTATCATCATACACGAAAAATTATATTATAATGGAGACAAGCAAAGCAATATGCAAAGCTACAAGCAAAATAATAATAAATAAACAGTCATAATATTATGGTTCCATCCTAGAGAAAAGAAAATAAAGATTACAAAAGATCGGTCAAAACATATTATCGATTCTTCATCTTTGTATCTTCAAGTTGTCTCCTTCTTCATGTGGCATCCATCTTCAAGTCTTCAATCCCTCATAAATCAAATGCTTTATTTTTCCAGTCATCATAAAATTTGATGTTTCTCAAAATTGTCTCAAAAATAAAATCAAAACTATACCAAAAATGCACTTTTTGAAAATATACAGCTTTCTGCCAGCTTGCCGAACTTGATCATCGGCCTATTGAACCTATAGGTTTGGCTTGCCACCAAAGCTAAAAAAATTCTGCCCCACAAACAGCCTATTGAACTGGAAGTTTGGCCTACCGTTTTACGGCCATCGACTTGCCAAACCTGAGGGTTTGGCCTGTCGATCGAGCTAAATTCACGTTTTTCTTGAAATAGTTTTTAAGTAGTTTTTTCAACTTATTTTGAACAATTCAAAAGCAATAAAATTTTAGAAACACAGCGAAAACCTATGGAACTCCTATATCTATCTTCTAGATCCATCTTTTCTTCAAATGATTATTTATTTACAAAATTTTTACAAATTTAAAATTAAAATAATAATTCCTAGACAGAGATGATAGACCGCCATCTAATTACACAAAAAGCCTAGATAAATATTCTAAACTTTAAGCGACCATAACTAGCACAAATTAATTAATTAATTAATAATTTTATCAACCATAATTAATTAATAAACATTCACCATATAATCTCATAACAACATTTAATTATATAGAAATCCTATAGTGCCAACAGGAGATAATAAGACCATATAATTCATGTATATAGCATGATCACAAACTCATAAATTTATATAAAAATACCAGCTCTGATACCAATTATTGGAAAATGAGTACGCAGCGGAATTTTAAAAAGTTTTTAAATCAGAGTATTTTTCAAAACACAAGTTTGACATGCTATATACATAAATTAAGAATAGATCTTACTAACAATTTGTGTACCAAAGTAAGCTCGAATTCGTGTAGAAAAGAGCATTTTAGAAGAGCCGCAACCAACTAGTCTTTTTTGCTATTCTCTATCCACAATCGAAGTGTGGGTGATCACACGTTGTATAGCTCTTCCTCCAGTGACTCTCCTTCAACCACTTGACAAGACTTAGAACTAAAGTTCGTGATGTTAAACACAGCTCCTAGGGAGTTTTAGAGTTTCTCAAACAAGAATACCCACTCTATACTTCTCAACTGTTCTAAATAACTAAGAAAACTAACCCCCTATTTTTAATGCTCGAATCTAGGGTTAATCCCTATCAGATAAGGCCTCAAAATTCCAATCTAGATCAACTTTTAATGAAAAATGCATAAACAGGTTATCGCAGGATTAGCAAGTTGATATGGGAAATTGGCCTGCCGAACTTACTCCAATAGTAGGCCGAGGTAACAGATTGGCTTGCCAAACTTACGATAATTTGATTTGCAAGATTATCTTATTTTCCACATCAGATTCTTAGACAGAGCCTTAGTTTTAATTCAAATAACCCAATAGAAAATTTATCTGATCAAAACAGTTATACATGGATAATCTGATAGAAAATAAAATATTATCCAAATAATTCAACATGTTTATCTTGAATTAATTTGCAAAATTAATTTAACTGAAACTAACATGAATTATTAAATCTAATCCTATCGAGTTTCTACCAATCTAATAATTTAACATAAGCCACTAATATGTAGGAAGAGCACGCCGTATCATTACAAGACTTATTATGAGCTAACAAAGGGGACCCAATGACCTATATAGTTCAAGCTCCTAAAATTATAAAATACAATATCCCATATACATATTTTATAATTATCAACTTTAACACTACTCCACTAAAAGCTTAGAGCTGTACTCTTGAACTATATAAAATTACGAAGCTTCAAGTAAGCTAACCATCCATGACATATTGTAATGTGTCACATCTCCATAGGATATTCTGTTGGAAACAAAGTGCGCAGCGGAATTTTAAAATTTTTTCATCAGAGTATTTTCCAAAACACAAGTTTGACATGTTATATGTATAAATTAAACAGATCTTACTAACCTCAGTGTGCCGAAGAACCTCCGCGACCTGTGTAGAGAAGTAACGTTCCAGAAGAGCCTCAACCAACTGGTCTTCTTTGCTATTCTCTATCCACAACCGGAGTGAGTGTGGGCTCACACGTACAGCTCTTCCACCGGTGACTCTCCTTCCAACCAATAGAGAGAACCCAAAGCTAGTGTTCGTGATTTGTGAACAAAAGCTCTCAGGGAGTTTTCAGATGCTCACTAGAAGAGTATCACTCTTAATCTCTCAAATTGATCTGAGTAAATCATTAGACTCACTCCCTTTTTATACCTATTGGTCCTTGGGGTCAGTCCATATCAGATTAGGTCTCAAAAATCGAAACAGAATCAAGTTCGGATCAATATCTGATAAGATACGCGTGAAAAATACGTAATCTTAACTGTCGCGGTCGGCATGCCGAACTGTGTGATAGGCAGGCCGAACTGGCCAGTTCGGCAGGCCGAACTTTCTGATAGGCAGGCCGAACTGCCGAGAAAAAATCTCCGCGAATCTTTGATTTTCCACCCGAGATTCTAAAGGATAAAGTCTCAGTTTTGATTCAAATAGCCCAATAGAAAAGATATCTGATCAAAACAAACTTTATCAAGATAATCTCTAAGAAAATAAATCAATTCACAATAATTCTACAAGTTTATCTTGTTCTAATTGTCCAAAATTAAAACAACCGATAAACAGACAAGAATTATCCGAACGCCATAATTCAACAAGTTCATCTTGAACTAATTTCTTACATAATTAATTCAACCGATAAACAGACATGAATTATTTGATTCTTATAAATTTTAAACCAATCTGATAAATCCGACATAAGTCACCAATTATTGGAAAAGCACGCCGTGTCGTTACAGGATTTTGTGAGCTAGCAAAGGGGACCAAAATGGACCTATAAAGTTCAAGCTCATGATAATTATGAAACCCAATATCCCAGATATACATTTCACAATTATCAACTCCAACGCTACTCCACTAAAAGCTTGGAGCTGCACTCTCGAACTTTATAGAATTACGAAGCTCGTGTAGCTAAGTCTCCATGACATATCATAGTGTATCGCATCCCCATATGATCATCCATAACCGGCTTAAGGACAAGTTCTGTCTTACCTTCCCGATTATTTTTATCTTACGTTCCATTGTCTCACCATTAGAAAACTTACCATCCAAAGATAGTATACCATTCGGTTACACCTATGTATCCAAATGGTTGAGCGCTCCAGTTTTCCAATTACAGGACAACGCATATAAGAGGATATCATTACTCCTAAAGAGGAGCTATGGATTCCATATCTATGAATAACAAGTCTACGCTACCAAGAGTCATGCCTCCAACGTACCGGCATGCATGCCACTATAGAGATGTGGGAGTCACCCATTGGTACATCAAAAGACACAAATCGAGACAACGGGCCCATTATTCATCTCAGGATTAAGATACAATACAAATGATTGTCTAAAGTGAATCGATTTGCCAAGACAGAATTATTAATCCAAATCAATTCACTTTATGTCCCGATCCAACACATCGTCACCTATGACAACGCGCCAATGTTTCTATTCACGGAGTCCAACTCCGATGGCCAAGACAAACCATCTCCCAAAAGGGATATAGACAACATAACAATCTTTACATGAATAAAGCGCCCAACTTTATTCCCTCGATTGCGGATCATATATTTTAGACCATCACCTTAAGAGTCGTGTCTACCGCATAATCATCCCATCATATGCCCAACTCTTAAGGTTTAGACTGACAGTCTCAGACTACTGTTTGCTTATCATACATTCAACAAATATGAACGTAAAGAGGACAATATTTGGTATATATAAATGAATAAATTCTTTATTGATAAAAATGTCTCCAAAAACGTATTACATTTTACTCCTTAGAGCATACATGTCTAACAATCTCCCACATGCACTAAGTGAGTAAATACTGCAAATTTCGCATCCCCATAGCTTCCACATGCCTTTCGAAGACTCTCCCAAAAAGTGTCTTCGTAAATGGATCAGCTAAATTGTCCTCTGACGCGATCTTGCACACCGTGACATGCCCGCTCTCAACGAAGTCCTTTATCACATGATACTTCCGATCAATATGCTTACTCTTCTTGTGAAATCTTGGTTCCTTAGCATTAGCTACCGCCGCACTGTTATCACAGTACAGTGATACCGCTTTATCCATACCAGGAACTACCTCAAGATCCCCAAGGAACTTGCGGAGCCACACTGCTTCTTTCAAAGCATCACTAGCCGCCACATACTCGGCCTCCATCGTTGAATCCGAAGTGCAATCTTGCTTCGCACTTCTCCAACTGATGGCACCGCCACCTAGAGTAAACACAAACCCCGATGTCGATTTCCTAGAATCCAGGCAGGATTGAAAATCTGAATCAGTGTATCCTAGAGGAGTTAAATCCTCACCCGAATACACAAGCATATACCCTCGAGTCCTTCTTAGGTACTTGAAAATATGCTTTACCGTAACCCAATGGTTCGGTCCTGGATCCGCCTGAAATCGACTCACAATCCCGACCGCATAGCTAATATCTGGTCGAGTGCAAAGCATGGCATACATGAGACTACCCACTGCCGAAGCATAAGGTACCTTCTTCATGTATTCTCTTTCTTCATAAGACTTTGGAGAGTCTTTCTTAGAAAGAGTAATTCCAGACCTAGATGGTTGCCCACCTTTCTTGGAATCCTGCATTGCAAACCTCCTGAGAATTTTATCTATGTAGCCGGCCTGTGACAAAGCTATCATTTTGTTCTTCCTATCCCGAAAGATCTGGATACCGAGAACAAAATTAGCCTCACCTAAGTCCTTCATGTCAAACTGCTTGGTCAACCATAATTTGACCGATGACAATGCCCCAACGTCATTGCCAATTAGCAGAATGTCATCTACATAGAGTAGTAGAAAAACCACCTTCCCATTCTTAATGTGTTTGTAAACACATGGCTCATCCACATTTTGTGAGAACCCATAAGTCTTGATCACATGATCAAATCTTATGTTCCAAGAACGAGAAGCCTGCTTAAGTCCATAAATAGACTTTAGCAACTTACAAACCTTACCCTCTTGACCCGTG